>VRYO01001681.1:15224315-15293377 GCA_009812075.1 Sialia sialis | reverse complement strand
AGTTTGGCCATCTAAAGCTTCCCTAGACTATTTAGTAATTCTAGAATGATGCTCAAATTAAGCACCCACAAATGGCTGTTATGAAACTGTCATTATTTCCAGCTCTGTTTACAAGTATGGCCATTAAAGCACACACCCAAACCTTTAATAAAATTGCCTGGATAATAACAGAGTAGCATTCCACCACCGTTTTTGAGAACAACACTTATTTACACTGTAAATTCTGTTAAAAAACCCTCTACTTAGCGTAACGGAAATTAATATTTAAGAAACACTGTCAATCAGAAATCTGAACTTTCACCTGAAGATGTATTGAGATCATTAAGTCTGAACAAATGTATGCCTTGAATAATTTGGTAATAATAGGGCATTCTGTACCTTGTCTGTAAAATCTTCTTTTTTTTCTGTATCACATCTAGCTGCAGTAATGCTGCAGATATAATTAAAGTGAAAGACTGCATAATGCTACCATTTTGAAAACTAGAAACTGCTGGTAGCTTCATGTCTCCTGTCTTCTTTAACCTTGGAAGCCTCTTGAAAACACAGCACAAAAGCTTTCAGAACTGCTAACACTCATTTCCACATGGCTCAGTCTACAATGTCAGTTTACTCTGTCTTGTTATCTGACATCTCCACTCTATTCAGGGTTCATCAAACACAGCCACTCTCCTGATTAATGGCTAATTTATTATTTGCCTTGCAAATGTTTATCTGCTGGGAGATGAAGTAAATATACTTCAGCTCTGACAAGCACCATGACCACTCTCTCCCCGCCTGATGGAATGGTCAGTTGATGGTGTCCCAGAGGAGTCGTGCCCTGGCTTAGGTTTCCCAGACAGCCCTCTGAAAGGCAAAGTATCTATTTTTAATGAGCCCAGTGCAAAATCAATTAGCTGGTGGCTTAGAAAAGAAGAAATTAATAATCATACTTATTTGGTGTTTTCATGAGACCCATCAAAAATAAACTTCCGTATTAATTGTATTCATTGGTATTTTTATGCAGGATGATGAACCATTTGTTTAAAATAAAAATAAAAAAATCAGTACATATATTACTACATCAGTCTTTCACAGCGCCAACCTGAAAACTGCCATAGAGTAGCCAAAAAAAGCACTCAAGGAGAATATAATTTCATTTTAAAAAATTAAAAAAAATTTAAAATAATAAAAAAAAAAAACATAAAAAGGGAAGATAAGTGTATGATGTAATTCTCTAATGCCATTCATCTGGGTGACAGCCAGCTTCATATGTCATATTTTATCTCTGCTGCACCAGGCAATTCTAGGTGCAACTTGTTATGAATTTTTTGTACCTGAAACTAACAGGTCACAAATCATGACCTCTGCTTGCTGTGATTTTTCTAAGCTCCCCAAATATAACCTTATCATGGTGGGGAGGAGCAGTAAATATTCAAGAACAGAGAAAACAAAAGAACCTTGAACTTCCACAAACAGCCGTGTCAACTTCAACATCCACAAACAGCACAGTGATATAATGCTAAAGTAGTAGGTAAGAAAAAAACAGGTAGCAAACAAATACACTATACAGAAAAGAAGGAACTTGCATGTGTATCAAATGTGCAGAAAAAAGGGGAACTGAAAACAGAAAGGAACTAATATATCAAAGCAAGTTAGTTACCGCATGAAAAGAGGTTAAAGTGTAAAAATAAGAAAAAGAGGGACCTAACCTAAGGAAAATTAACATGTGCGTCCTTCACACCATACACTGCCTATAACTGTGTAAATATGTATTGTACAAGGTAGAGAAAGTAACCAGCACTGGAATTTCAGTAGGTGTGGAAGGCGCAACAATTCCAGCATGGGGTTGGAGTAACTCTGCCACTTTGCCTTAAAAGAATTCTGTCCATTTCTCATTGCACCAATTGCTCTCTGCACCATTTTTTCCACAGATTACATGTGAGAGAGGTATAATTCACATTCTGTCAGTATATTCATAAACTTGTCTGAGCTACTGACCACTACTTCATTTTATTCTTAAGCCATTATAGGTAGGACCAGAGAAAGAACAGGATTACTCCTAAAACCACTGCCTGCATTTTCTCTCCTTGTTTTGGAGTTAGTGGCATGCAGGGAGCTGAGTGTTCTGTCCTCTCCTGTGCAGGAGATCTTGGGAAGCACACCAGAGAAAAGTCTCAGCAGGGTGTATATTCCAGGTAAAAGTTTGAAGCAAATGAAAGTGTACTGTCAAATCTAAAACACTCTTTGAAAAGGTCTGCTCAATCTAGAGGTTCTGGCAGGAGTGGCAAGAAGAGCAGTAAAGAGGAGAATACAGATGATTGCAGATAAGCCAGATGTGCTCTGTGCTGTAAATCTAACATTTAAGTCATTTCTTGGGTCTCTTCTTTCCTGATAGCCCCATTCTCTCCTCAGCTTCCAGAAGCAAGAAGTGGCAGCTGTTAAAGTAATACACAACTGGATTCACCAGTTCTCAGCACACACCACTGAAATCTCAATTTTTATCTATGATTTCACACCATCAGGTCATAGTCTATCGCATAATGATTTGTAACTATTCCAAGATATTAATTCACAAGAAGTACTTATGCATACCTACTAGAGATTTATATGGTGTGAAATAAGGCTTTCAAGATGTAAAGTTTAGCTTAGTCAGTGTGTCCTGGCCTGGCAGGTTAAATATGTAACACAAAGTCCACTTTCACAGTTGCCATCAAACTGTTGGGGTAGTCTGACAACACAGGACCCCTCAAAGAGCTCAGCACACACTTCAGAACGTTGCTCCCCTCTCCATGCTGAAGTTCTGCAGAAAAATTCGCTAATTTTCAGGGAGAACCACATGGAATTACAGTCCCTTGAGGCTTAATTCCCAAGTAGATTGCCAGTGACTTCTACCAAAAGTCAGTAACTTTCCCAGAGCTAACTTCTGTGTGGACTGAGGAATAAACACTCCAGTTTATGTCAGTGTCTGACGCAGGACACTCCAGCCTTGTTATTCAGACATCGTATATGTAACTAGTCCTGACAACTGCTGATTATATCTTTTTTAAAGTGCTGCTGCCTTTTTCTGTTTGCCAGTTATCCTCTGGTGTATATGCCAATGCAGGCAATGTCCCATCACTGTAATTGTCACTCAACTGTCTGTCAGTGATGAGAAGGAGAAGGTGACAGCCTTGACATCCCACCAATCATCCCTCTGGAAAATTGATATCGTCCTCCCCAGTAAACAACAGCTAAAGAATCGACCAGCCTTGCCGGTACGTCCCTGAACAATCAGCTTCCATTAAGGGCAGAAGCCACACATTTATCCCCCCGTACTCCAATCAATAGAGCACTGACTTGTTCTGCCTTCAAGCATGTGGCTGTTCAAGGTCTCCATTTAGCACAGGCTACCTTTCAAACACTTCCCAGGTCTTTCAAACTTAGGAAGCAGCTTTTGGGGGTCTTTGCAATGTCCTCTATTTCAGCTTTAAAATATCTTACTCCCATCAATTTCATTTACTTCAGTTCACACAAGGTTTATTTTCTCAATGTTATTATTTTTTTCTTTGAACAAGGTGTACAAAACCGTTGCATCTTTTTACTGCTTATCCCTTGCATTTATATATAGCTGTACTTTAGAGGAAATAGATGCATATTGTGCAAAACCTGACCTTATTTAAAATGAACTACCACATGTATACACACCAAAAATGCTGTCTAGCAATCAGAATGGTTTGTTAAACACAAAGTCCACAAACATTTATTTATTACCCAGTAACCTAAAACTGTAGACAATTAGCCTGGTAAAACAGTAAAATGATCACAAGCTGGTACACACAATCTCTCAAGACAAGAAAATCAGTTATTCACAACTCATGGAACGTGAATCTTCCGAGACAAAAATCCTGAACATGGGAGGAAGAAAATACTGATGTGGAAGCTCACTTCACAACTCAGAAAAAAATTAAAAATCTTGAAGTGCAGTTGTAGATTAACACTTCACTTTAGTGCTTGGCATGAGGAGCTAAGGCAGCAGCTGTTACTGTTTCGCTCATAAACAACTCTTCTATACACAATCACACAATCTAGAAATCACCTGGGGCTAGTACAACACAAAGCACTGTCCACTACCTCCACTGCCATTTCTAGCTTTGTAATTTGACTGCCCCTTGTAACCTTGTGACTTTTCATCAGCACACATCCCAAGGACACTGAGGCAGTGCTTCTACTACTCCAAATTTATCCTACTACCCAGAATGTTCTACCCAAGCCCTGCACCAGCAGACTGTGACCACTACCACAGTGGGCTCTGTGACACAGACTGGCACAGATGCCCGGATCACTCTTTGCCTCTTGGCTTCTAGCCTGCATGTCCAGGCAAATGGATGTTCACCAAAAAAAGTGTCTGGGGAATTGCAGAGGACACATGTCCAAGAATATACTTTATTACTTTTACAGGCACCCACTTGGAAAAGGTCTTCTTTTTGTCCTCAGTTTATTGGATTTATTTATTTATTTATTTAGTGGGGGTGGAGAATTGTTTGTTTTTTTCCCCCCAAGATAAGTTTAAAGTTTTCAGATGCCATCAACTCCAGACACTACTAATAAAGCTTTGTGCAACATGATCTGATTAGGTGCCCTGAATACCCTTTGTGAACCACCAACACCTACTGATGGAAGGTAAAAATCACAGCTGTTGGCAACCAATGCAGAAATAAAATTTTCTGAAAGTACAAGGTGCAGAATTTTAATTTCCAAACTGTAATCATGATCACAACATTAATATGTTCACAATATATGATCACAACAGATAATATTTTACTATAAAACTGTATCAGTCATTTATGTAATGGGAGACCTTAGATGTTATTTGTAATGCTAAGACCCTCCACCATTATTTCAGCTTGGAAACACTAAATTCTTCATAGGTATCAATAAACACAAAATGCTGCATAGTCTGCCTGCAACAGCTTTTGGTCTTCAAAAGAAGCACACTGGCATTAATAATTACATGGTTAAATTTATTTTAAAAGAAATTTAAGGCTTATCAATGGGTTTCCTTTGTTTGGGGGGGTCTAGACACTACTGGTGTAATATGTAAACCATTAGGGAGTTCACTGTCCCCTTCATTTTGCTAAATGGACACAATCAATACCTTAATGGGAATGTTTGGAAGCATCCATAGGCAGACCAAATTGGCACATTACCACACTTTCCCTAGCCTGCACATTAAGTTCATTAACTTTTCTAATTTGAATTACAAATTTCATTTCTCTGATCAAGATGAAGACATGGGTCTCATTTACAAGATCACATTTTTGCAGTGTTAATGTTTTACACAGAACGATAAAGTTAATGCAGCGAAGAGACATCATGTCACCCCTATTGGTAGACAATTATAGATAAGGTTCCAAATTCCAATAATCCTGATGGAAAGCACACAGGAACTTCCATAGAAGAATGACAGAAATATTAAGCAGAGAGGCCAAAAGGCTAATCAACCCTCTCAGAAACATATCCATGCTTGTCACAACAAGAGCACACTCTACAAAACCAAAATGTGTTATTTAATTTAATTTCCTTTAATTTAATGGACAAACACAATCCCATTCTCCTTTGCATTGATCATTAAACTGCTAATTAAAATATTTTAGAAAGGTTTAAAGTTTAAGTGAAACACTTCTCTAGTTTTATGATACTGTACTTAGGAGAGTTAATAAAGCTTTGGAAGGGAATTTTGTCTTACCAAAACTTCCAAATTCATCAGTTCAGATAAAATGCAGGGCTCTGAACCAAGGCACAGCCCACTCCTTACAATAAAGTTTAAAACAGTGTTTTGAGAATGTTTTAAGATATTTCAGTGAAGAATCAAAATAATCAAAATTGGATATTTTTCACCCTAAATTCAGTTATTCAAGAAATAAGCCCGGGCAAACACTGTGCACACAATCATTAATGAATTCAGGAATTATTAAAAGAAGAGCAGGTAATACCACTACAAAGAGTTTCTCCATGACTTAGAAATAGCGACATAAGTGACATCCAGGTACTTGGAGTTACATTTGAGGTTTTTCTTCGGAGGCAGAAAATACAAAATGCTGTAAAATTCCAACATTCACTCCTCGTCTCAGAAAGCATACATGTTCCTCCTCATGACCATGTCTTAACAAGATGGCATTCAATTATACTGAACTAATGGCAGCTGCAAGAGTTATCTCCCAAAAATTTCTCAATAATTCCCTAACTCTTTCCATACTGCCACTGAGGCTACAATTCCATAATTACTGATAGCAGATGCGCGTTCCTGCTCACAGTTGCTCCTGATCAGCACAGACACACAGGCAGATTGCTGCAAACTCCACTATAGCACACAATATGAAGTCAGTGCTGGCCATGTGTTAAGACTGACAGCATGGCATAGTGCCTGCTGCTGTCATGTTCACCTATCAAAAATGTTTGGAGAGATTGGAATTAGCAGCATAAATTTATAACTAACCTGCACTTTTATGTCATGTGGCACTGGGATTTTTGAAGCAATAAGAGGATCCTCTTACATTGAAATTTGTAGCTCTCTTCTTGGTGCCTCGTGCATCTAAAGACCTCATGTAAAACCTGTTTCCCAGACATCAGTGGAGAATCTGCCAGTGCATTCTTCTGAAGTTAAGCACTGTGAATTCCAGGCAGCCTATGATGAGGCCTGATACAAAATGGATCCTTTTTCACATATGTCCATGTATATAAAAGGTCTGTCACAATCTAGTCTAGTGTCAGTAACTACCAAATACTGTATATAGCAGTATCACAGAAGGATAATTTTTTCAGAAAAATCACACTTGACTGCTCTCTCACATTCGCTTTCATAATCAAGGGTGCTAATTTTGAATTTAATTTTAATTTCAAAGTAGCTAGACTGGCCCCATTTAAATTCAAAGCAAGAGGTATTTAAGATCATCTCCTCTTGTGACTAATAAACTTTGGCTCCCTTAGCACAGATGCATGGAGGCAAAGGGGGAGAGACAAATGTCAGTGAAAATTAATGTACATGGGACTGCATAGTGTTCAAAATCAGAATTTCAGTAGGGATAAATGACCTCTGTTAACTGATTATAGATTTATTTTTCTTTAAATAAATGGCATAAAATACAGAACACAGGGTGTTATACTGCAATATAACTTCACTGTTACACTTTGCCTATTTCAAGCTTCAGGTTTAATAAGTGATGAAAATCCTCTGCTTGAGACCCCAGCTGTTTTTATTATATTTTCTGACTAGTGGGAATGGTTAATTCTCACTCATATAATATTCATGGGGGGTTGATTTTTAATGGGGAGTTGCATTTATGGGCTTTTGTGCAGGTTCTTCATTCCCTTGTAGACAGAGAAAAACCTCTGGATGCCTTTAAAACAACTATGATTAAAGGAATGAGTAGAACAGAAATAAAGGGCATGGAGACAAGGATTAAAAGGATATTCACTGTAATTTGAGTAATTACCTACCTATAACATTACCAGTGTTTTCCTACTCAGTTACAGCTATACACACACTTAAGGAGGGCTGCTTAGGTAAGTGGCTTGCTTTACAAATGGAACAATACAAAATACCAGACATACCCTGGCCTCAAAGTTATTAGTAGAATGTTAAGTAGAGTGATGTAGAAGTAACATTTCCACTCCGCCTTTCCAAATCCCCTTTCTTTTCCTTCCACATACACTAAAAATGATCACTGTCACTACCCAAAGTCTAAATTAATTCAATGCTGTGAATACCTTCAGGTGTATCATAATATGATCTTTTAGGATCTTTTGCGCTAAAATAAACTACTGAAAATTCTTAATAATACTTGCTGCATGCACTAACGATTTTATCTGAGTTACAAAGGCAAAACACATGAGCATTTTTTTATGGCCCACTTGAGCCTTTTAAAATAGAGTTCAGAGTCAGGACTGGGCAATAACCCACATATCTTTTTGCAGAAAAGAAACCAAGCTTACTCTAGGAAAAAGAAAACAATACTGACTTAAATCATCCTCAAATCATCAGATACCTGTGCTGAGTCAATTGAGATCACAGGGAGGTAGGCCATGAAATGGTGTAACTAATGTAACTAATAAACAATGTAAAACTGCATAAGCCTAACATGTTTGATAAACGAGCTGTAATAGCATTGCTTGTCGATTGTGAGTCTGTATTTCAGTTGGTTTACATTGCTGCATTAGCAAATGAAGCATTATAAAATTATGCTGGGTTTACATTTTCATGCATAGAATGACTGTGTGATATGGATACAAATATCCAATTCAAAATACATTTTTATTATTGCTATTATTACCATCATGTGCTGTGTTTAAGTTATTTGGTTTTTTTCTCAAATCCTAAATAAACAGCTCAAAGCTTCTGGGACCATCATGCCCTGGACAGTCTCTTCTGAATCCAGCCTCCTTCAAAGACCACAAGCTATGGTGCTGAAGCAGATTTGCAATTGCCAGGCTTCCCCAGTCCAGAGTACTGTTCTGCTCATGTAATCTGTTAACCATTCAATCATATAAAATGCTTTAATAATATTTTGTGTGGCCATATTTCTTTGTGGAACTGAGAAATCCATAAATTTAATCAGCTGCTAAAAAAATTTTATGCTGTGGTGGTTTCAGCCCAGAGAAGAGTTCTGTCTAACTCACATTTTTTAGCTGTTTCCAACACATTACTGCTGTGCAACTACATCATAAATACCTGCCAAGAGCATTCATTTCACATTTCTGAAGATTAATTCTTCTCTACACATTCATTTCTGCCCTTGATGCCCCTTGAATAGGAATATTGGAAGATTTACTCTGGGAGAAGGAGTCTTACATAGAAATTCTCATGGATTTATGTTGATGGACTACACACCACATACAAGCTGGAGTAGTAGTTAGGAAGACAAAGGATCCCATGTTTCACTTTCAATATACATCTGCCATTCTCCAACCAGAAAGCCACTTATTCTGCATCCTGCCATCACCTACCCAGCAGCCCCAAAACTTCCTCTGTATTACCTGTTTCTCTCACCAATGGATAAATTGCTGATGCCTTTGACCATTTTTCTCCGGAAGGCAATGCTAAAGGTGCCTAGCGAGGTCAAAAATGTAAGAGTATACTGGATTTTGGCTTCTCATGCTCACAGACATATCCATTAATTCTGTTCATGAACGATAAATCATTATCTTAAATCTGGTGACATCTTCTAGCCCACTACTCTTGTTAGGAGGACACTCCAGAGCAGAGCACTGCTGGGGATTTTGATCAAAACATGACAAAAAACTATTAGGAAGTTTTTAATGAAAGCTAAATCCACACTGAAAAGAATACCAGAGCTTCCTGCGTTCCTCTAACTGATGTGTAAATGAGCTCTCAGGTGGAGAAGAATGGAATAAATCCTGATCACACCTTACCATACACCAATGAAAAATTGCTTCACCAATGAAAAATTACTTACCCTGCAGTGACACTTTATGAGTAATGTATACTCTGTGTGTGGGGATCTACAAGTGTTGGTACATACAAACATAATGCGCACAGAAATTATGATTATGCACATATGTGTGTATAATTGTTTTTAAAACTAATTAATAATGGTCTTATATTGGTTATACTCATATGCTAATTTATACATCCCTGGAGAGAGAAATAATCCTGCTGAATACTATAATCTTTGTCACTGGAATAGTTCAACTACTGTGCCTTCCAGACTACCCTGAAGAGATTTTTTTTTTTTGCATTTCTCCTGTGATTTGGCTGAAAGAAATAATTGGACATCGTGGAAAATTGGGTCATCCAACTGATCTTTCAGCTAGTTGGGCTGAAAGTTTGGAATATGAACCAACAAAACAATCACAAAAATGCCTGCTGCATACTATTACTATTATGTCAATTAAATTACTATTAAACCTTACTTTAGAAGCTTTTTATCCTTTAAGACCACACAAAGGCCATTCTCTAGAACAATTTCTGTGAGGGTTAGCTACTACAAAGAGGGATTTATTTCTGCCTTTCCTTCTAGCAGAACCCAGGAGAACACACTGCACATGGAAGAATTCGTCAGAATTTCTTGAACTCAGGGAACAAAAGCGGATTTTAATACAAAACTAAACTATGTCCCAAGCAGTGAGCACAGGTTGATACTTTCTCTTATTCAAAGCCTCACACAAGCTGGGGTGTACAATTTGCATGTAAAGTACAATATGTGCCCTCCTATCTTTAGGCAGAGAGGAGGAACCTTTTCTGGAAATAGCTGATGGGTAAGAGCCCTTCCAACCCAAAGCATTCTATATAGTCTCTGGGCATTAGCTATTAATTCAGGCACCCAAAGTCACACTGTGTGAAACTTTTGTAGTATTTCCCTTTTCTGTCCAATGCCAAAACACTGGTCAACATCTACTTCCCAAAAGAGAAGCTTCTTACGTATCAAACTTTTTACTTGGCTTTCCTTCCTTCCCCCTCCCCACTTTTCTAACAATTTCACATCAGATCCTGAACTGTCAAAATCTCACAATAATTAAAACTAATCATCAGCTATTTTAAGACTTAAAGCTACATACCACTTTCCCATGTTAGCAATGAAAAGACATCTAATATCTTGATTTACACATTGTGCCAGCAAAAAATACCCAGAACTTCCTGAGAACTCATGGTTTGTTAGAGCCAATATCCTTCTGAAACAAACATTTATTTTATTACCACTAAATAATGTCAGGTTATGCATTTGCATGCTATAGGGTATAGCAAGTGCTCTGTGAGTAAACTAGATTTTAATCGGTTGTGAGTTTTATTAAACCAATTTTTCTTCCTTCTTAAAATGACTGTAATTTGACAAAACTACAGAATTTAAGAGCAAGAGAAAAGGCTGCATTAATGGCACTTTCACCGAGTGAAAAACTTCCACAGTAGAAAGAATGCAAATGTATAGTTCTGCTTTTCTCATCCATTAACTCAATAATATCCCTATTTTCTAAGCCCTGCTCCCAAAGAGTAGCCATGCAACTTGCAAAATACCAAACCCATACCTGGATGAACCTACCCAAAATCTTTGATAGCATCAAAGCAGCCGTAGATAAATAAAGCACCGCAGTGTCCAATGCATTGTTGCAAGTTATTTATTCCCATTCTGATACTGCATGCATGAACTGCCCCTGCTTGATGAATCACTGAGGAAAATGGGATCTGACAAACAGCCCCTCTCTCAGCAGCTGTGTACTATGACAGCATCAATAGAAAAACACATCATTGGTTCTAAAACGCCACATTTTTTGCCATTTCCACTGAATAAGACATGAAACTCCTTGTGGGAAGAGGCAGTATGTTATCATTAAGGCCTGTTGACACTATGGAGGGCGTGCTTTGAACTCTGCTCTGTCATCCCTCTTCATCTGCAGCTAATCGCATTCCGCTCTGAGGAGAGGGAAGGGCTTCTGCACATTGACAGTATTGCCAGTGATGAAATATTGCAGCCTTTAAAATCTCATTTGCAGATTGGTTTCATTACCACCTACAACTGGCTGGGATCCATGAGGGAACACACCTGCTCTCATCAGTGCTGGTAGCACTATTTCCATGCAAACAGGGAGATGGAAACTCTGCAAGGTGTCTTTATCTTTCTGCTGATTGGCTTTCCTACCTTCATTTGGGATGTAACACAATCTGTTGATTAGTCTAAGAGGTTTCTGATGGACTTCACTGACAGTTTCACAGGAATGGACTTCACTGCATGCTTTGGCTTTCCTTTTCCATCATGCAGCATTTCCAATCATCATATAAAGCACAAGTTTGTCATTTTCTATTGCAGATGAGTCCCTTAGGTTAAGCAGTCTTCCTACTGGCTGAGAAAGCGAATTCCCAACTAAGAGTATTTAGTATTATAGAGAACAATTATTTTTTCCTATGGAGTTTTTTGGGTATTTAGCATTGTGGATCCATAATATCAAATAGGGATAGTGGTTTTGTGCAATTATAGAACAGCTTGACTTGAAAGAAACCTTAAAAAAAAATCACCTAGTTCTAACCTCCTTGCCATGGGCAGGGACACCTTCCATTCAATCATGTATGTGTGTGTGTCAGTGAAAAAAAACCCCTAGTTTAGAGCTGCTTTTATATTTTAATATTTAATTTGCTTGGCAAAAACAGGAACAGCACAAATTTTAAAATTGAAATTAAGTTTTTCCTCCACCAGAATTAATATGGTTCTGTTTCTGTATTACCTCAATAACAAAGAATGTATTTATCAATTCAGTTAAAGAGGTTTGCTGTAGTTTTATTCAGTCTATCAGGCATGAAGATAAACCAAATAAAAATGTTTTTAAGTCTAGACAGGAATATATATGTAGGTTAAATTACCTTTGAAACTGCTTTAAGTTAAATCAACAAACTTTTGCTATATATTTAAGAATTAAGACCTCTGTAAGTCCATATAAACCAACAGGAAAAAGGGGAAAGAAAAGAATCACCATTAGCAAGTCAACTTCTTTGTTGCCTTGAGTTGAATATTCTAAAAGTGTTAGCTAATCCTTAAAAATGTTTAAGATGATTCTATAGTTGAATTAAGATTCAACTGAGTTTTGCTTATAAACAATCTACCTTTAAGGTTCTTTCATTAAAATGAAATAAAAAGCTAAAAATCAGCATCACTATTGAAACTCTTGCAGATTTCCTGGGAATGCCACCCACTTAGCTGCACTAAAAGCCCATCAAGAAAACTACTTTTCATATAAAACCACTGTGACTGAATAGATTGAGATTAGACTGAGCCCTGAAACAAAAATTAAAAATCGACCTTCTTTGCCTCTTCCTGGAAAGGATGGAAATTATAGAAGTTCTCAGTGGGTATTCAAGTGTCTCCACTTTAACCAGCTCAGCCCTTGGATACAATAATGCACTTTACTGGATCCAAAGCTAGCCTGGCTTTCAGTACAACAGCAGAAGGATTAAGAGTGAGTCAACACATTATTTACCATAGAGAGCTGCAGAGAACCAAGGCTCTGAAAGAGGTGTTGCTAAACATACAAGGATGTGGCATCTGCTTCCAACATCTGTTGTCGTAGCAATGCTCTTGACTTGTCCCTAAACTCTTCTAAGGGCCTGACATTAAAGTTTACATGATATTTAAACCATAAATAACTTTTTGAAAAGTTAACTTTTCACATAGAAACACACTTGATTAGCTCTTATCCAAGATAGTTAACAGTGATATCCTAGCCAGAATCACCCTTTGATTGCACCTAGAATATTGTGGGTATGGACAGGTTGTAGCAATGTCATCCTACTTCATCTGTGCTTATTACAAAGGACACTTTTAAAACATAGTCCTGTTAAAGCATTCAAGCAACAATTAAAATAAAAAATAACACAGCAGACAATTTTATATGAACTCAGAGGAACGTTTTTATCTAACTACATGCAATTCTGAGATTATTTTGTTGGTTTTGGCTTATAAAGTGTTTTTAAGAGAATATTAAAATATTACTGTCCCCACTAAAATAGATGGAAACGAGTCTACAAAACCACCAGAATTTAAGATGATGCAGTGGACTTGGATGAATGTCAGTATCATGTGTTTGGGTTTTTTCTTTGCTTCTTTAAGCAGATGAGTCTCTGTAGCCTAAAAGAGAGGGGATTCAGTGCCTACCAGAATATTCCATCCCCAACCTAGTATGGTAAGACATGGGCCAAGTCTGAAATGACACTTCTAGATACATTCTGATTCCTTCCCCTGCTCCTTTGCTAGGCCTAAGGCAGTCCCTGTACAGTGGATTACAGAGCACCTTTTCTTTTCCCATTCCCCTTTTTTCACAGGAGGCCTGCTAGGAAAACCACACTCCTCAACCCTCTGCATTTTAGGCTCAGGGTTGTAAAATGCAACTCTCTTTCCAAGAGAAGTAAAACAGACAGTCTCATTCACACATTTGCCCTTTACAAGTCACACAATCTTCAATCACTTATACATCTTGCACTCACCACTTCTGTGAAAGATAAACAGATGGGTTCTAAATGATTTTTCACAGAAATAGAACTTTCATTCTCAGATGACTACCTGCAATATATCCTTGAGAATGCTGTTCCTGAGAGTTTAAAAGAAAAAGAGCTTTGATATATCTATCCCCCACATGCTTTTTCTTATTCAAAATCTCCCTTAAAATCAACTGCTTCCTTTAGCTTCACATTAGGCTCTCTCCAGTGTTACCTAAACAGTCCCTCCTGTCTGTAACAAGGTTTTTAAAAATTATATAAAACACTCTAAAATAATACCACAAATTATATTGTAGTACATATTGTAGAATACAGTATTCTATGCAAAATATGATCTTTTTTTAATGTTTTCTTAAGCATTATTTATATTTATCCTACTATCCAAACAACACCTATATACAATAATTAAATGTGGATGTTTGGAAGGTAGTAATTACTGTAAGATTTAAAAGAAGTGAGGAATATAATAACAATAAAGACTAGAGAGCACACTTCTCATTAGTTCTGTGTTTGAGCAGTACACAGGAAGTTATGATTCTTGTAGGTATAGTAGTCCTGCAGGTATTGCCACAACATAAACAAATAAACATAAGGTTAATATCAAATGGGAGATTTATTGCATATCAACACCGACAACTTTTTGGCAGAGCACATTTCCTGCAGCCACTATCAACAGCAGCCTGAAGAAAAACCCTGGTATAATTATTCTGTAGGGTTTCACTTGACATTGAGACATCTTATTTTGGTATCTAAGCAATTATATCCATAAATTCCTGCTAACCTAGACTTGATTTCACCACCAGTGGAGAAGCTGAGCCTTCAGTGTTGGCAGTTCCCAGAATACTCCCTGTTTGCCAATAGTCTGGGTAAGAGACAGGGCTGCCCAGCACTTCCACACTAATGACTACAGTCATTAGAGTGACCACCAAGGGATGATTAACAGCAAAAGCATTGGGATGCAGAAGAAAATTCAAAGAAATGAATGAAAATGCAAAGATGACTGGAAAATAGAGAAGAAAAGGCCCTGCAGTAATACCTGCTGCCATTCTCTGGCATTTGAAAGGCTTAACAGGGAAGTTGATGAATTCATGACACTTATTGGACTCAACAAATGGTAAGCTATGAATAAGCAGCAGGTGGAAAACTGTGATGAACCAGCACTAAACCTTTGATTAGATACAGAAATAATTTGCAGTGCATTTCAGAATGTCATTCTTCCCACCTCCCTGTGATACAGTTCGTCCATAAAATACTTATTATTACTTTATCTTCTTTTAATAACCTAAGTCACATTTAGCATTACAGCATCATTTGTGTCTCTGTCCCTCAGGCCACACTGGGCACTTTTTTATGCTAAGAGACTCCTCTCTGAGTGCCTTTTGAATATTCCTGCCTAAGGACAGAGTTTTATCAAGCCCCATGTTAAATTTATTGCCAAATGCAGGTCTCATTCATCACAGTCCTAGTTGACTTTCTCTGTCCTGCAGTCTCCAGTTTCTCAGCTCCACATCCTCCTCTGTACTGGACCACTGCACGCATTTGTGTATCATGTTTGGAACTGGTCTGGGGAGTAATCCGGTTTAAAAGGGATCTAGGCAAACTTCTAAATTTGGCTAAACACACACATGCACTTATCCACCACAGAGGATTTTTTAAACTAAGATTAGATCCCCCATCTGGAGGAACTCTCTGGCTATACAGCTCCTTCTGACACGATAAGGGATAACTGGAGAGCCCTGGCTGGGAACAAGGAAGAAGAAAATTGAGACATCTTTAGCTGTTTATGCTGGTTCACATACTTTGGGGAAAAATAATGCTTAAATCTTTTCATACTAAAATATTTTAGAAGATACAAAATTTTACATGCCACTAAGATTTTCAAAATTAGCGCAATTGCAGCAGTGTGGCTCACCCCAGTAACTGTGAGATTCTAACTTCCACCTTCTTCCTAACATCCCCAAATCCTCCCTGTGGGAACTAATCTTGCTTGTTATTATTATTGTAATCAGTATGTTAAGATTTTTGAGGCAAATTCCAGTAGTGGCTCCACAATAGCAGTACATTTGGTATGAGGGCACAGATTTATGAAGCAAGACATAGATAACATTTACACATTAGTGCTGAACCAGATTAAATTTATACCATGTGCTTCCCCCCAAACATCATAGAGCTCTCATCTCAGACTCTGAATACAGATCTAGTAATAATAAATGCTAAACCATAGCCTTGAGGCAGCTCATCTACAAACACTTGGGAATAATGCTTAGTGTGTCATCCTCCTGGAGAATGCTTCAAAGGTCTGGGAAAGTTTTCCACATGAAATGGAAAAACATCCTCCCTTAAAGCATTCTGCAGCACAGTATAGCACAGTGCCAAAGTTACAGCAAAGGAAGGGAGAACAGATTGTGGGATAAAAAAGCCAAATGGCAGAGTTATTCCAAGTGCTAGATGAGTTCAGTGAAAGTGGCCACAAGTTCCACAAATCTCAGGGTTAACACCTCACTGGGAACTCTGCTGAGACCCAGAGGGATCCTCCTCCATGTCCATGGAACTCATAACCAAGCATCAGCATTTACATCTTGATAAAGCACTAACTGCTAGCAAAATCTATTAAAAAAAAAAAAAAACAAACAAATGGCGATAATTAATGGTATTCATAAACAAAGTACATCTTCATCAGTCTGAAGGGGTAAGGTGCAGCTAGACCTGACAGGACGGTTAGAAAGCAGTAGGGGGATGTGTGTACAAGAAAAGGCAGGAAATGTTACTTAACAATGAAAAGTAAAGGTTGTGAACCAGCCCTGTGAGCACAAAGGTACTAAGAGAGAGGAAAAAGCCAATTTATAGTCAAGGTAACTGTTAAAAATTCTGATAAATTCTCCATACCTGAAATTACACACTCTGATAAAAGTATGCTGAATTACACTCCCTTCATCATTTCACCTGAATCACTTATCACATACATTTCTAGCTGTGCACGTAGCACAAAATTAGAGAAGACAATGTTTTCAATGGTTTCCAATGAGTTAAAATTAGAGTTACTGGGGAGAAAATAACATATACCCTTCCTAATAGGTTATTGTGCAGGTTTTTATCACCGGGAATAAAAAACCTCAAGACTGATAAGAATAAAATATAAATGAAAATCTGTGTGCTAGCACCGGAAAAAGAGCAGAACAAAGGTTAAAAATAATGGCTTCTATTGATGCTGAAGGATGTTATTCCCAGAATATAGTTGCAGGGTATGATGTTTGTGTTAAGACCAAAGATCTGTCCTGTTATTGTCAGTCAAGAGGAACTTTCATCCCTTGTCTCCTGTGTCTTGCACAAGGGATCTAGATCTGTAGAAACATCTTTATCTGAGTACCTATCTTTCAAGTGGGAGTGCATGCAAACAACTTGCTTCAACATTTGATAAGTAAACATCACCTTCCATAAGGTCTTGCACTGAGGTTAACTATACTATTCTTGCTACATTATCTGAATTTGATTTTTTGCATTTGAAAGTAAACAGATCTCCAGAGCACCCTAAATCAGATCCCTATAGGGATCTCTGTATTAGCATGCCTCCCTTCCAAGACTCTAATGACCGTGAGATTAGACCTTTCATTTGTATAAACATGATGTATTCAAATCTTAGAACATGATATTAACAATGTTAAGATCCATAAAAAAGCAGCTGACACCGAGAGAAATAACAGAAATAACAATAAAAACCATGACAGAAAAGACATTTGGACAAAATGCTTCAAACTCTGGCTTGCAGTGAACTTCTTGTTCTCACTAAAACTGCTGGTGTTACTGACTTCTCCTATTTTTGGATGCAAAAGTTAATCGGATCTGAGAAGCCCATTACAGGCTATATAGCTCAAACTGGGAGTCCCACAAGAACAAGCAGAAAAAATTCAGCTTCCAAAAGTCACCTGTTGCTAATCAGCAAGTTCACTGCCCTCCAGTAAGCTCCTCAGCCTTTCTGAAGCCACCATAGTCGTGACAGGCATCCTGTCTTCCTTTCTAGAAGCTGTTTTCTCTCACTTTTTTAAAAATTTCTTTTTTAGATCTGATTTTATTTATTCATTTCAAGAAAATACCCTGGCAGCATTTGCTGCTTTATTTTAAAGATAGAATCCAAGTAGAAACAGATGCAACAATTGAAATAGCACTGTTGTCTTGTGAGGTGCTCCTGCCTCAGTAGTCTTAAAATTGTAATTTTAATCCAAATAAAGACTGAGTTACTTGAAAGTGTCATTTGGATTTTAAATATACAAAATAATCACATAAAATAATTTTTAGTGCTTGAAATAGCCATCATATAGGGACAGAGAAATAATCTGGATACTCCTCAACTAGACATCATTTGGAAAGCCAGCCAAGCAGAAATCTCCTCTGTGGTCAGGATCCCTCCTCCTGAAATATTAATCTATTCCCTACTGAGACAGGCAGACAATATCCAGGGAAGGCAACATGCTAAGCACACCAATTAAGAGAGACTTCACTTAAAACAATCAAATTCTCAAGCAGAGATAGTTTTATTCATATGTGGTTTATTCTGGTGCATTCTACTCCATATATTTTATTTTATACTCCTTTACTATTCAGTTCACTGGATGAGACAGCAACATGAGGCTGTGAGGTTCTTCAGATACCTTTCCTGGATTCCAGACCCATCAATCATTGGTGATCTTAGTGGTGTTTTTCGGCCTAAGAAATTCTATGATCTCCAGGTCCACAACAGCAAACTCTGGGGTTACAGTCATGAACCTATAGAAATTACCTTGGTCTCTTCCCCCAGAAAGGCTGCATACTGTCCATAAGGGTGTACATTAACTGTATGCACACTATAGCTCACAAAAAAACAGTTAATATTTAGTGTCCAGGTGATGCTGGGAAAAGTTAATGTCTTCATCTTACAGATTGGTTACTGAAGCACAAAAAGGGTACAAAAGCTTGCTCAAGGTCAAGGGAATAGCTTGGGAACTAGAATTATGGCCATTTCAAATTCAGATCTAGCCACAGTCTGACAAGACAGACCTTGATGAAGACACTGAGAAAACCTGAGCATTTGCAGGTTTAGAAAGGAGTTAATTTACACCCTGATGTTCTCAACATACACGCCTGCACTGAGCATCAGAGACAGAAAAAACACAACCTATATTTGTTTACATTATTTTAATTAAAATAAATGCAGCAAATGTTCCTCTTTTGACTTAGTCTCTCCAGCAAATCACTTATAATAGCTCAGATCACCCTTTTAAACATTATAAACATTATTTTCAAAGAAACCATGAACAGAGATAAAAAGACCCGCAAAACAAATGTATACAGACACATTGCTGTAATCAGGTTGTTGTGCCATTAGCTACCCTTGTTAAAATGTTAATGAGTAGCTTGCCATAGGCTTGCTGAATTGCAGTTTATTTCTGAACAGGTCAGCATTTTACAGTCCCTACCCCTCTGACCCCGTTTTAAAGTACTTTGTTCAATAGTTAAAACTCCCTTAATGAATGCTGCTTCTTTCAAGTGAAATAGGATCACAGAGCATGCTGCACAAGGGCACATTTGAAAATGTCACCACTGGAAGCAAAACAAATGGGGTTTTATTAACTGGGTATTAAAATTAAGATGTTAAGGATCAGTTTATTCACACTCTCACACAAAGATATCAAAAGTAGCCAGATCCCAAATGCCCAATTAGTTTTAAGATTTCAACCATTAACCTTTAGAGAGAATTCCCTCTATAACAGAGTTTGGAAGTATGTCTTATTTTGCAACCAAGTGTTACCAGAAAGATATTCCCATGTCCCTGCTCACACTCTCCCCGCAGCATTTAAGGGTAGTAAGTTCCAGATGTGGCCTTGAATGTTATTGAGGTACACAGTGAGAGGTGCATCTGAATAACAAAATTATGATAATACAATTTGATTATAGTGGGGAAAAATAACAATAATACTGAAATAAAATTATCTGGGCAGCTCTATCTGGGAGGCACTGTGATTTGGTAGCATATGCTTTGTAAAGCCTAACTTAAAAAATTTAAAAAATCATGTGGTAAAGTGACCAATATTTCTCAGTGTGTTTTATTTGCAGGTAATTTATTTCCTTCAAGGTTCATTCCTGATGTTATTTATTTTTGTTGTAGTGTTTCATAACGGGCTGCATCATCACATGATCCTTTAGAAATACTTCTAAAATGAAGTGTATGCATTAACAGCATACACCTCAGGCTTTTTGGTTTTGTCAATATTGCACGGAGTAAGGAAAAGCCACAAATTCTTGTGGATCCCATTCAACAGGGCTATAGGTATTTTTGAATTCTTCTGTAAAAAGAAAACTCAAAAATATTAAACAGAGGGTACACTTCCCATCACCCACACCATCTAAGCTACCTCTCTTTCATATACACATACATATATATATTCAAAGGTACAGGTTTACACATAGAAACAGAATGTTAACTTATTTTTTCCTTCTTTTCTATATTGCAATCTTTTAAATTTTCTTTTGTTCTCAATGCAAATGGTCATTGGTTCATCTTCTTTCACCCAGGATGGTTATGTCACATCACTTGACTAATATGCATGCATTTGCCACTAAAAGACATTTTAACTGAGAGCTGTCACATCCGTCATCTCCACTCGGGCTGGTTAAAATTTTTATCTGCCTTCTTGAATTAATTTCAGCTTGCCTGAGCCCAGCAGGGGACTTTAGAGTGGTTTAGTTAAATTCTTCATTTTGAAAAAGCGTTTTAGAGTCCTTCTATTTAGATTTCCCTCTTGCATCTAATTTTTGTTTCACATTACTGAAACAATGAGGTAATTATACATCCAGTGAAGGAGGAGGAAAAAAAAAAGCAGACAGATGAGAGAGAGAAAAGAAATTATCCAATTTTGACATTTTCCTGGAAAAGCATTTTCCCTCTAGCTTTTTTCTGCTTTTTATGTGGTTCCCTGTTATTTCACAAATTATCTGTAACCATAGTTAGAAGTGATTAAGCTAAAAAGAAAATATGCAAAATGTAAGGAAAAAAATTGAGAGAAGTGAACACTAATTGACAGCCAAAACAAGAGAATGAAAAAGATAAACTAGAAATGAAATATTCTGTCATCAAAATATTTTATACAGATCATGTCTGTGACAAAGCTGGATGTAACCAAGCCAGTAATCTATTCTTAAAGCATTACTTCCAAAGTATGTTTTTCAGACCGCAAGGACATGTGTTAGTAGGTAAGGAGGTTCAAGCTGTGAACTGAATGAGAGGGATGTTAAGAGACTGAGTAATGTTAGTAATGGACCTAAATCTATTGAAAGATGTAGAAAACAACAGGGACCTGTGGGAATATATCCCCATGACTAGCACTGGACTCGTAACAAACATGCTGGTGATCATCAGTGCATTGCTCTATGTACTGCACATGTTCATAAATACTAAAAATCTCACAGAAAAGGTCATCCACCACAGCACGATAGCTAACCTGTAATATATACAACATCAACACAAGACTGTTCCTAAGACCTATATAATTCACAGGACTCCCAAACACCTCATTGCATCTTTGGCTTCTTCATGATCTTATGCTCTTGGGATAACAAGCCTGCAGATATACTGTGCAGGTGAAATCCATCTACAAATGTAGGTGTGATGGTTTCATGAACTTGCCAAAACCAAACTGACACACAAATTTTAAGTGATGAAGACGTGAGCTTACTATCATTCAAAGACCTTGAAGGAAAGCCCCAAAACATACAGGAAAAAAAAAAAAGAAGCATTAATTAGCACCTATAGAAGAGTCCCATGGGAATGATTTTATTCCTTTAATTGAAATTTCCATCTGTAGCTACAGTATCTTGTGAAGCTGAGATTTCCTGTGCAATTTTACACCTAAAGCAGAGGAACAGATAAGACAGGGATATAGTGACTCTTCTACTCTGAAGCTTACTGAACTTTGTTCAGAACAGCAGTTCCACTGGGAAGGAGTCACAACATGGGTAAATTCCCATTACTCCCCTTGAATTCAAAAGGGGAATTTGAGTTATTGTATTGCCTTTGAGTTATTGTATTGCTGTTCCTTAGGTACACAATTAATTTGATCAAACCAGCTGTCATAGAAAAAAATACCTACTGGAAGGCAGCTGCATTAAAATACATTGGTTAACATGAGCAATAAAGAATATTTCTGGTAAAGGGTGATTGAAAAAAACATCTAAATATGTTTGTGCTCAAGAAAGACAGGCAGTAAAAAAAATCTTAATATTTTAAAGCTTAGTGGCCTTAAAAATTACCAGTCTAATCATGCGGAAACTTTACAGCTATTATTATAAAAATTCTTATTTAAATGGCAGTAAAATCCATTGCTGAAATTAGTCATGAAAGGGCCTGCAGATGTACATCCTTCTGCCCAAGCACTGAAACTCTGAATGCAAAGTCCAAAAGTGTTCATTTGTTCAGGCTGTGTGGGGCACAGAGACACAACATCTCCAAGATTTGTGCAACACAAGAGATGGAGCCTTCCCAGAATTTATTACACTTACTCAATTGCAAATGCTGCTCTACTTACTACAGGACTGACACTGTTTTATCTACCACAGATAAATGTGCAAAATAGACCTCAGGAATGTGTCTTGCTCTTTCTTTTTTATTTCCCCTTCTGTCAGATTGTCAGTCCCAACAGCTGCATGGGACAACAGACTAGAGGTGACTAGAACTTTGGAAGAAGCTCATTAGAAGCACTGGCTCATTTGCACCAGGGGAAAAGCATAGAACTTCTCTGATACAGTAATGAATAATATAAAGTAAATCCACTGTAATGTGCTAAAATACTGAATTTACATTTTATAGCAAGAAAATTTTACCTTATGGAAAGGTTTTACAGGAATACTTGAAGCACAATATGAATTTAATAACAGAAGTTCATTTTGAAAATCACATTTAAGACTCTTTTCTACATAAAAGAAGCCAACATTCCTACTGCAGATGAACATAAAACTTTCCATAATCTTAAATTTTTGTTGGTTCTCATAAAGATATAAAGATAGCCCTAAAAAAGGAGAGGGAGAAAGGAGGGATCAGAGTAACAGTTGTAATTAGGTGTATATTTGGCAGAAAATTCCATTGACAAGGTAAGTAATACTTATAATAACTCTACAAAATTTGGCAACTTATTTCATTTACTCTCCTGTAACTCTGTGTATGATAGCATCTGTTGAGTTAGAGTTGCAATATTGCAAGAGTATCCTTGGATAACCCAAACCCCACTTTCAAATGCAACAATCATACAGGGTCCATGTTCTCAAAGGTATTCAAATGCTGAATCTCCTTCTGAGGGAATATAAATAAAAGACCCAAGCTTTGGGAATTTAAAACCAGTTGGAATTAATAAAGCAAATATATCAATAGAAAATGCACCATTTGGGAACCAAAATTGTTCAGGCATTTTCCAAATTATAGCAAAGATGACTTGACATATCCATATAGTATAAGGCTAGACATTGGTTAATACAGCTAATATCTAGTTATTAGGGAGCCTTATCCCACAGGACTTTGTTATTTAGCCCTAGAATGGCGATTATGTTCCTATCCCTTGCAAAGAACCACCTCTACCTCAGCAAAGCCACATCATGAGTAACAACACTCAAATTAGACATTATTTGTATACAGTGCTTTGAGTGATTTCCAAAGCACAGCCCAAAGCAAGAAGAAACATATGGAAGCACCAGGAAAGTTGGACACGAGTGAAGATACTTGACATCTCTGAGACTAGAGGACAATAATCAATTTTCTCTGGGCAGGTACAAACAAGAAATCAAGAACATGGCCCCGCATCTACTTTTACTGGGTTGACCTGGAATAAGCTTTTTCTGTACCTTACTCAAAACACTGAAAACACAAGAAATATACAGTGGCACGTGGAATCTGTTTTCCTATGCTTCTGCTTCCACACACTCATATTGTAGATTCAGTATGAGAAATGCCAACTTAAAAAAAGATAAACAGCTTTTGATGAACATGGTTAAATGCAGCTCCTATGCATAGTAGGGGAAAATCAGGGGACCCTCCTCCGTAACAATTGTAAACATATGCCTAGAAGACTCAGCAGACTGGATAGATTAGATTTGTTAGCTGATAGCAGAGTGGATTCTGTCATATTTACTTATGCTGAATAGTACTTTTATCAGCTTGCATTCTAAGTAATGTTCTGTTCAAGACAAATACAGATTCCCACACCGCCCACAAAGGAGGCAATATTTTGCATCAAAGATCAAAGCCAAGAATTAAAACAAATAGAAAATTCACGTGCCACGATCAACTGTCCACATCTGTCAAAATTCCCAATCTGCTAAGACACTGGTGGGCTCTGCCAAGGTCTCCTCTCCTCCACAGCATCCCCATGCCTTGGCTCCTCCAAGCAGCCGGATGAAAGGCGCCTGGCGGTGACTCCCCTCCCCTCCCTGCCTCCCCCTTTTCCTTGCCTCTCTGTCAGCTCTTTGCATTCAAACATGCCCAGCTCATGCATAAGCAAACAGGTGCAAGGCAGGGCTCTGCCAAAGCCCAGGCAAGCACGAGGTACACGTGTAGCTCGCTGATTGTGGCATGCTGCTGATAGAAGGCGACAAGGCCAGACAATAGGTGGGGTCAGTAGGTGGCTCTTTGATTTCCCTGGCTCTCCACACAACAGCAGCATGGGAGCTTGCCTGTGGGAGCCTTTCCATGGAAAACAGGAGAGCACTGGGGCTACAGAACCAACAGTCGTCTGCAACCAGAACTTGGTTTCTTGTCGGGAAAATCGCTACTGCAAATCAAGATGTACTCACGGAGCAGCCTCATCTGCTTGGGAGGAGGTAATTAACTGTGAAAATTTCATAGCCAAACAAATAGCTCTGTGTGTATTATGAGTTTCCCAATTAAAATGAGATACTTCTGCAACCAAAATGTAAAAATGGACCCTTTTCTATCAGAAGCAATTCCAACCTTCCAACCACATCAACATATGCCGTTACTCGTTTGACGTTCTTTTTGGTTTGTTTTTTGGGTTATTTTTCATCCCACTAGATGTGGTGTTAAGACATTACAAACAACTTCAATAAACATTCCAGATTCTGTTGTCTCAGAAGTATTGATTGTGTTTCAATGCTGTTTGTCAGTGAGCCAACATTACCTCCATCTCAAAGTACATGCTCATTTTCAGAGACTTTTCATAGTAAGATGACAAGCTCATTAAGATTTAAAAAACAAAAATCCAAAGCAACCAAGCAAGACAAGTGGTTTGGTATGGTAACACAGAAAGCTGAATGAAATGCCTTTTTTATTTTTTCCCCCCTCACACCTGCTTGTTTTTCATACAACCTTTTAATTAGCCACATAGTCAGAAAGGAATAGCTATTTTTAACTCATTGCTCTGAATCACTATGAAATAGTTAATCAAAGTTTACATGGCATCATAGCCCATATTCCAGTTATATTCAAAAGTATCAGTTTAAGAAGAACAGCAGAGATGCAGCGTTGAACTATCTGGGTGGAATAGGACATTCTTTGACTATTGCACTCCTTTATTTCAAAGTCTTCACTCTCTGAAACCATGAAAACCTGGATCACTTAATTAAAGTATTCAAAATTTTAAAATACAAAATAAACACCTATACTTCAGATGACAAAAACACCCCATATACTGGTCTATGGCATAATACTACAGCACCCAGATCCTCCAGATCCCAAATCTTCTATGTACCTGAAAATGAGACATTGAATTTAGCAGCACCAAAGAGTTTATGAAATTCAAGTAGTTAAGATCTTAAATTTAAGTGCTGAACCTTATTTAACCCTAACTTTTGACAATTCTGCTTTGAGAAAATATAACACTTGTTCACATGCTGGACAGTTCTCACCTGCAACATGAGCCCTGAATTACCTGGCCTGAAATGTCACAGAGACATTACTGAAACACACACCTAGTGGAGCTGCTGCTGGTTCTAGGAATGCTTTCAGCCCTGGGTCTCTCACATGCAGTTTGTCTCAGCTGAATTCTGAAGTCAAATTTAGACTGATTAATAGACGTTTGTGCTGGCAAGTTTTGCTAACAGAGGGAACTCCTCCACTTTTCAACCTTTCTCTAAAACATTTGTACGAGACTAGCCAAAATATGGCCTTTCACTTGAAAAATTTATCTCTCAAACTTCAGCTGTCAAACTACTACAGCAAATCATATTTAATTTTCTATCTGCTTTTAGGTATCTCCATGAGGCACACTATTAAGATTTAAATGACAGCTATGCCCTGTAAACTCCAACTTTCTTACTATGACCTGTTTTCTAAATGTTTCAAGACAGATTAGAGTAAAACAAAACAAACTATCAGGAGGTAGAGACAGCTCATTTTATCAGCATGCTCCAATAAACCCAGGCATTAATAAATAATTACATCCCTCTCTCACGAATATCACCAGTACCAGGGGATTTGATTTAAATATGTTTGTCGTAAGATTAAGCCTCAAAATACAAAATCAGTTTTTATTTCCCATATGGCTAAATTTACAAACTTAAATGAAACTACAAATCCCTGTTTACAACTCCAGTAACCTCTATGATATTCAGTTACCCAGAGCCCTATTTACATTCATAACATCTTTCTCCCTTCACCACCATTTTACTTCAAAGGCTAAAGCCAATGACCATTTGAATTCTTCACTTTAGAGGCTGAATAGAAATGGCTTGCACAAAGCCCTAAAACAGGTTATTCATAATTATTTTTACTGCAGTGACAAATATTCCCCCTCCAGTTTGGGGATCTCAGATTTCATACAGCAGAGCAAGAATTTCACCTAAATTAAAAAGTGACTTGAAACTCAGTATTTTTGTCACAATCCAAAAACTGTACTAAGAACAACAGTCACAACAGCCCTTTATCTGTATATGTATAAAACAGGAAAAGTCAAGATATAAATTGATATGTTGCTTTTTCATCAAGTGTTCTCCACAAAAATTATGTAGAAATAATACAGATGTAAAAAGACATCTAAAATATAGATCACATTTCATCTTGAAATAAAAGGTGTCTCAATACAGGAAGCACCCGGTGGCTCTTCTGGACAATTGGCAATGTAACCAAATCATAAAACTTTGATTGAAGTGAACTTCCAATATGATTTTACAACTCTTTTTTTTCAGTTTTCATTTCTAGTGCACTCTTACATTATCTTAAGTGTCTAAGCACATATGTAAAACAAGTTCCACAACCCAACTTCATAGTTATTCTATTTTCAAAGGGGGAAAAAAAATGCACAAGCAGAGTCAAGTTGATTAATTTTAGTTCCAATTTGTAAGCTATTTAATCCTCCACTGGATGAAGATGACTTTTGTAAAAGTAGTTTAATTAGAGCAGAAAGTCAGCAGAAGCAGCAAGCAGAAGCAAGCTATTAGCAAGTAGTTAAATGAGGACAACAAATGTGTGACTCCCCTACCACAGGAGGGGAGGTATCACTGAGATGTGCAGGGCTCAGCAGGCTCTCCTTGGTGTCTCCTGAAACTTTCCCTGCTGTGTTATTTCATAGCATGCATAATCAGTAAGCACTGAATGTGGGAGAAATATGGCACCAGTGGTGTTACTCACGGGATTTTACCCAAGGATGCAGCAGACATGAACAATCACTCAGCAAGCCGGCTTGGCCTGCCTCTAATTTATCATGGCTTACATCTCATGCCTGCCAGCAGAGCTGAATTCATATGTTATTGTCCCAAACCTGTCACTTTCTGGACTGCTTTTTAATCTTCCTCCTAGAATTACATTCAGAAAGGTCACTGCTATCCAATTAGAACCTTATCAAAGATGCACATGCAGGCTGGATTCACGCTTATCGAGAACGGGTCATAAATCCAGAAACTGCACATCACATACTACCATTACCATAATGAATAACTCCCATGGAAAAAAGTGTCAAAAAATGCTTGCATATTGCGAGGCAAGTGTCTGACTATTTCTTTATAATCTAGAGCAGGTGAATGAGTGAAAGGGTTATTTATAATTACAAGAAGGATGGAAATCAAAGACTATGAAATTCAGGAACACCTAAATTTTATACAAAACCTGATACTGCATGTGTTTCTACAAACACAGACTTCCCTGTCTTTTTTTCCTTAAGTCTCCAAATCTATGTTTCCAAGACGATTTGTGAGGATGGCTATCACGAATATACCAACATCTATTGCTTTTTCTTCTATCTCAATGTCTTTGGAACTTATGAAGAATAACATGTGTAGTCTTTTATCAATTAATTTAATCAAGCTCAAAACTTGAAAGAGCAATTTGCTTTCAGTCTTCTGATTCGGGGACATCAATCCACAAATACAACCCATCATCCATCCATCCATTTCTACTCCTGACCTTTGTAAAATAAGTTTTTTCCACATATCACCAATAGCTTGAGAAAAACTGTAGTGTAGGAGCCAGTTGAAAAGTAATTATTTAGTAAATACAGCCTAGGAATATTAAGAGTGAACCATATTTTTACATTGCCTGTGCTTCTAAGATTTCACTCAGTTCTCTATTTTGATGAAGTGCATTTTCAGTGCTGTCCACTCCAGAAGCAGGAAAGCAGCACATCTTTGTCACCAAAAGCTCCACTTGGTTAAATAATCACCTGGAAACACCAAACATTTTCAGTCTGTCACTTGTTTACAGGCATTATAGTGATTTACAAACAGGATCAGAGCAATTCTCTCAAGAGGATAAGCAGATGAAAGAACTGAGCAGGTTTAAGAACCATTCTTCCTTTCTCCCACCACACTGCCAACTGCATTGGTCAATATCTGGGAGAGGTCCAAGCAGCGAAAGAGGAATACGGAATAAAGTTTGGCTTTTTGAAAATCAGAACCAAGCTCTGAATTAGGTATGCATTTTATTTAACAGTATTCAAGTGAAGATCTCTGTAAGGATTTGTCTTAGCCAGGGAATTTGCACTCAGAGAATGACAAATGCACTAAAAGTATATGTTTAATACCCTGGATATTAATGTTCATTCCTGGACCTTAAACTGGGAAATATTTCACAACATAACATATATATTGCTGACAAAGGCAATATATCTGAAGCACTCCTCCCTTCCCAATTCCCTTCTGTTTGGTTTGGACTTCCCTATGCTCACAAGGAATTGAAGATGTGCCCTATTTTGTTTTATTTTTTAATTAAATGTTGATAAGTATAACACCTATAAGCTTATTTAATCACATAAGAGGCTGTCAGAATCTGCCCTGAAAGTAATTGAACTTAGTTCATATTTATAAAAAAATACAGAGAGAAAAGAGTGATTTGAGAAAGGCTGCTGCTCCTATCCAACTTTGTGAAAAGTAAGAAAACTGCTATGATTTTTAAACTCACCACAGCAAAAGGAATGCTTAAGAATGCTTTGCCCTGTGGTTGCACATGGAGACTATTCAGCTACAGAATTTTGTATTTATATTATATCACTGATTTGCCAGGCAGCAATAATTTAAACTGAAATGTAAAACCTGGTTTAAAAGAAGAAAAAATTTCATAGAACCCACACTAACCAGAGCACTCAAGGGCTCAAACAATTTAACCCACAGTAATGTGACTGCCTCAGATGGAAATCTGATGGACAGTCATCTGTAAGAGTGCCTGGGTTCACAGCCTAAGTGTTCAAATAACTTCTCTGGGACAGAGATGGTCTTTCTGTTGTGCCTTGACATTGTTTATAACATTGGGAAGCCATTTCTCTAGGCTTCAGCGTAGAATAAATTACAGTTAATACTAATAAAATCCAACTTTTAAGAGAGAGTAATGGATCTCCTTATTGGCAGTCGTAACAGAAAGTCACAAATTACAGGGCATGGAACAAGAATTCCCCAATCCTGTCCAGAGATGTCTCCACCAGGTCAAGGTTAGGGTGTACTGGAAGCATCACAGCTTTTTTTTTTTTTTTTTTTCTGTCAACAATATCCTGCTCCTGTGACAAATTAAGGACTGAAGGCTGCAGGTCACTTTTCAACCCTTCATCAGTTATAAATTCCCCTTATTAACAAGCAGACTCTGTTAGCAAACCTAGTGATTTACAGTAATAAGGATGGTTGTACTGTTTTTTCCAGAATATCTGTCAGCTTATTTTATAATAGCAAGTATTTACAGAGCACTTTACTAACATAAACTAATTCATTATATCCTTAAATGTTTCTATTCAAAATTCTAATGATGTTGTAAGTACCATGAGCAATCATCAAATGTCCACTGAGACTTCTATGCTTGACTTACACTATGAGATGAGCTCATAGAAAGCAGCCAGCAAATCCAAAAGGATTTTTTGTTTATTTGCATCACCCAATTATGTTCTTCCACCATTCCTTCAACTCCTCTGTGTAATCCTGTTGAGCATATGACTAATTTCAATAGCAGTGCTTTTTACATTGGACTGAAGTGCATCAATACTCTGAACTCATTTTCAAGAGCGTGTAACTCAAGCACAATGTTTTGCTTAGGACCATCAATTAGTAAAGACATGCTCAACCTTGATTCAAATCAGACTCAAGATCACAAAAACAAAACAAAGCCACAAACTAAAAACAAACCACAGAACCCCCTCTAAGAGTCAAGGATATTCTAGAGTTACTGTTTTTGTAATCTATACTGATTATAATTGTTAGCATTCATATGTTGAAAATTGTTTCCTGACATAAATACAACTTTCTACAAAAGAAGCTCTGCAGGGGTACAAAAATGGAGGCATTCACTACTCTTCAGCATACCCTGGAGCCCTGGGGATCAGAGCATCCTCACTCTCAAAACTAAGTTAGTGCCTCCTGGCTATTTCTCCTAGGATGCATGCACTATTGTCCTCCCAGTGGAAATACCAAGAGGAGAGGGAGGAATGCTAACTTTGGATATTCATTCTAACTGGGGAAAAATTTTCAGTGAACCTGCTAGCCTCTACAATATAAAACCAGCACTAAGTTTTGAGAGAGCAACTGAAGACCAGTTTTATTAAAATACATTGGCACTTTCACTCTGAGATGAATCTTGTGTTTTTGTTAATGTTTTCATAAAAACAAAATAAATTAAGTGGGGTATTGGTAGTATAGTCGTGCTATTAACCCTACATTATTACAGAAATTACGGCAAGTAAATAATCTCTTCATATAAGAAACCTCAAAGTTTCAAGCAAAGATGAGAAGCAGAGAAATATACTAAATGCATAAAGATTATAATTCATAAAAAGTAGATGACAGGTGAGGTCATGCCAATTTCCTAAATGGAAAACAGTTTGGCCCAGGGACAGTCTGTGTCCTCTAAGTGCTGTTCAGAGAGAGATTCAGCCAAGGACAGAACAAGAGCCCCCTCTGTTACTCTAACCTTGGGTTTTCCAGGGCCCTAAGTGCATTCCAACATCTCCAAATTGCAAAAGCCAAAACAATGTCCACAGGACCTGAATGAGAACATTTTACAGCTTTAAACAGAAAGAAGTGTGCATAAGAAAGTTTTATTCAAATAGATCACTTTAGGGTCAAGATAGGAATTGAAGTATCAAGCCCTTTTTGTCAGCATCTATTGCTGCTAAAATAACGAAATTAATACAAACCAGCAGATAAAGCCATAAGAAGGAAGTTACTGAGGAATTTCCATCTGTTATAAATTGGGTAGTGTTGTCACAGCAGATTATTCCGTTTTCTAGTCCACAACGACCAGGTTTTATATGCATTTAAGGCATTTTCATTAAGTAAACAGTACTGGTACTGTTCAGTATCTCTCACAGCATAAGCAGCATGCACACTCAGAAGCAACACCAACAGGGAACACCATTTAAACCAAAGCTGCACCACACAGACAAAACTGCTTGTACAAAGGAAAAATCCAAGCATCAAATAATCCAGAATAAAAGCTCTAAACTTGCTGCTAAGAAGGAGGCTGATTATATCATATCTCACTGTATTATGATCATCACATTCACAGAAAAGAGGTTATACACTCAGTGAAGCATCTGACCACATGATATTTGCATTAGGAAATTAGCATCCCACAAATTAAACTTGGCACGTACTAAGTGGATTTGAAACAGGTAATTGATAAATCCAGAGAAAGAGATATCACTGGGGAATCAGCAATGAAAAAGCAAGTTCTTAGTGGAGTCATGATGGTATTGGTTCACACCCTGAAAACAATTCAATACCTGCCAGTAATCGAGAAGAAAATATAAGGTCATTACTAATCCAATTTTCAGACAACACACATTGCTGGATAATGAAGTGGCAAGCAATCTATACAAATAAACATTGCTTTGTAAACTGGGCACAGTTCAGGATTTATGCTAAGATCCTATTTCAAAACAAACACCCCCCCACCCCCAATACAGAATAGAATATTATATCATAGAGGAAAAGAGAAATAATCCAGGGAACAAAAACTCCTGATTTAACAAAGCAGATAAAAGCTACTGAAATGATAACTGGATAAATAACTGCCCACACTTTTAAAGTACACTAAAAGCCCCACAGTTTTCAAATTATTCATATGTCCCTTTTGTGAATTTTGAAAATCCCAATCTATATTTTGATACACAAAAAATTAAAGATGCTAAAACTCTCTAAGATGGTAAACATTTATGCAAGTTGCACTTTTCCAAGGCTTCTTCCTTCAGGTGACTTTCCCATTCTAGGATTTCAGTATTGCATTGCTAGAAGGTGGAACTAGGAAAATTCAAATTGCAAGTTACTGAGGGTTTGGGGTTTCAGGGGGATTCTTTCGGTGTAAATGAAGGACACTTTCCAGAGTATTCTGAAACAGGAAAAAAATTTAATCACTCTAACTTACTTCCCTCAAAAATGCCTCTGGATCCAAAGACTGTGGATTTCAGGCACTCCAAAACCATCAGACTGCCATCTAATCAGTGCTTGAAAGCTGTGCTTATGAGACAGCACCTGGCGATGTGAATCCCATTTTACAGGCATTCCACACAGCCATGCAGGGAAAGTGAATGTCAACTGCATGAAACAGCTGCAATATTTAAGACATATTACTTCTGAGATGTAACTCAGAACGTGGTCTGGGCAGCAAAACTTTTTTTTTCTGCAGAATATTAAGTTCATAGAATTTAAAAAGAAACATGATTTGAAGCCCAACAGGAACAGAAAAACTAAAATTCATGAAGTTTTACCTTTGGGCCATCTCAATATTAAAACATCCTAAAGGAGATGTGATTTCCCTCACTTGAAATCTTCACAGAGGTATTGCAATATTTTTTCAAAACAACATATAACAAATTCAGACCCTAAAAAATGTGCATGTATTTTTCCAGCCACACATTATTGATTCTGCTAAAGAAGTTGTGGTTTGGGTTATCCAGGATGTCAAACTGCATGATTTTAAAAAGTTTATTCAAACTGTATATTCAACATCAAAATGGCAATTCAATTTCCCTTGCTCAGCAAGAATGTAATTAAATAGTTTTTTAAAATAAAGCTTCTTAAGTACATGCCCACATACAGGGTAGGCAATAATTCTGAAAAAATAGTAATAATTATTAAGAAGTATGCTATGTTTTAACTTTTACTGCAGTTTTGAGAGAGAAATGTAAATTTAAAAGAGTTGAATCATGTGACTGGCTCATTTCTTTCCAAAGCTCACCTGCACCTATGTTGTCTACAGCTTGAAGACATCCACAAGGAAAGCTGCCCAGCTACAGGCTCCTATTCCCATAGTGGGGAAAAAATTCCCAGACACTTATAATGTCTTGTTTTGCTGTTTTGCTGTTTGACTGCACTAATGATAAATTAAACATATATAAACAAATATTTGTGTCTTAATGTGACCATTCCAAAAAACTACCTTGAACTGCACTGAAATTTGGCTAATTCTCCTCTCTATTTTCCCTCCCCAAAATTTAAATTAATTCAAGTCAATTAGGTTTCCTACCGCCAATCAATTGTAGAAACCAGACAAAGAAGTAAGATTTAAAAATATATTTCTGCCTGTATCTCCTGATTGAAGAAAACTCAATATAGCTTTATTTTTGAAACATGAGAGCTGCCTTTCCCCCCTCTCCTCTCTGCTTTAGTGTGATGGGTAAATTATGGGCAATATGTTACAACCACACCACCACCAATTGCGAGTTGCTCTTCTAGTCACAAGTGCAGCTGATTGTCCCATCATTTCCTGCTTTCGAGGCTGTCAGTAGAGTTGTCAAAAGTTTGGAATTGCTGTGGGAGACCCTCACAACCGGCTTCTCCTCTGATCTATGGGACACCTCAATTCCAGAGCTGTCACAGTGCTGACACCAGCTCCAGTTAATGACACCGTGCCATCTCCCTGCCTCGCCTACCTGCCAACTCTGCAAACAAATGCAGACTAGAAGGGAATACAGGGAAGTGAGCAGCAGATACCATATTCATCATAATCACTATGATACACAGTAGAAGAAAATCAATTCCTCTTAATCGAATAGAGTGACTTATTAAGGGTTATAAGTCCTGGCTGGAGAGCTGTACTGATTGGATTATGCTGGGAGAGAAATTAGCAATGAGCTCTTGAACTCTCTTTCCTTTTGTCTTCTGGCTCAGAGTTGCTATTAAATGATTATCTTATGGGAATCTTAGTAAGCAAGTCATGCTCTGATCAGGGAGAGCAGCAGGAAGAAGGGGACTGAAAAGGTTCCTGAAGTGTTGACAGACAGTGATGTGAACAAACAAAATATGCCCATCGTAGCATTTGACTCCTGACTGAAAGAGCACAGCAATGGTACCTGAGACAAACACTTGAGACGTCCCAGAACAGCCCTCTTTCAATTCAGTCCTGCCTCAGCCACTTGACAGATTGATAAGGAATTGCTTTGATTGTGACATACTGCAACTGCAAATTAGAACTGTCTCAAAATCCACAAATGTTACAACAAATGTTTCCTCATTTAGGATTTTTTTTTTCAGATTGTGTAATTGGTGAATCAAACGTAAGTCTTTACAAATGCTACTTAAGAGATTAGGAGGCAAAGTAAAGGTAGAACAGAGCTGGAAAATAAACATTTAAGATGAGAACTGGCAAAAAAGAGTTTCTCTTTTCCATTAAAATAACAAAGAGACCTTACCTCAATGCCAGGGCTGGGCAAAGGGACTCTCTCACTTCCCAGAAGAGTTTTTCTGCTGTTGTTTTTCACCATTGAGCTTGGTGAGTATTTTGCACGTATATCACCCTCTCTTTATGCACTTTTGTTAGTATTATTTTTTGCTGTTACTGTTTGTTTTCTTATTGCTGTTTCCAGTAAATTATTCTTACCTTACCCGTTCACTTTTACCTTTGTGTCTCCCATTCTCATATCCAGCCCCAGAGCAGGAAGGGGTGGTGGAAGCAAGTGAACAGTGTTTGGGAGAATCTCTTTTGGGGCACTGAACTGGGGAATATTACTCTTAAATCATGACAAAGGCATAGAAATGATGCTTCCTTTGATTTTCCAAAGTGAGAATCTCTAGAATTGATGGAATTTCTGTGCTAGCAACCTCCAGGATCACTGTGACCACTACATATGGAATGAAGGTGCACCACAGCTTTTATTACCAACACTAGAGCCAGGCCATCCCAGGTGCATTCCTAGAGCAAAATTTAGGGAAGCAAATGACAGAGTCCAGGCACATCAGCTAATGATCTGCTTCACTACTCTTGAAGCTCTTTCAACAGCCTTCCTGACACATTATGACCAAAGTATTTAAAAGAGTCCAGGTATTATTTCACATTATTGTAAATCTGTGCTTCACTAAAAATTCCAAAGGGGAAAAGCTTTGGGAAATATAAGATTTCATTACTGCAGTTCTTAAAGCAGTCTGGAGTTTTAAGTTTTGTGCAGTGATCATATCTGAGCAGAATAAAATTTAATTGAAAAGAGATTACAAACTCTGAATCTTCTTTTGCTCCCATACCACAACTGTGTGTGCCTAACATTAATATTCCCAGTAGAAAACAGTACTAACAGTACTACAGACAGTAGAAAAGCAGTACTAATACTTTCCAGAAAGCTGTACTGGTAGCTTTAATCACAATGATTTTGTTACTTACCATTAAAGAAATATTATTAAACAAGGATTCAGAGATTAAAAAAAATAAATTCTGCCAATTCCCAAAACATTCTTACATTTGTGCCCTAGGAACCTCAGAAACAGCAATAATATCCATGTGATGAATTATATTTATCATGCACCTTTGACCACCTCAACAGCTCTCTGCATGCTAATCCATCACTTTGGGAATTATTCAACCATTCCAGGCCCCTGAGCTTCAAATGACCACCATTATAATAAAGTTAAAATTGCTGGGAATAGCTTGTTCACCAGGGATTAAACACAAGTAACACTGATGAAATCTTCAGGGCATGTAACTGCTTAGGAGCTCATAGTCTGGTAGCTCAAAAAAAGGGATGTCTTGAATGGATTTTGATAGAAAAGTAAAGGGAAGTTTCTAGTCCTAAGTACCTAGGTACTTCAATCTGCTCCAAAAATCCATCCTTAGGAAGGATTTGGCAAGAGGTATTCAAAGGATCCATAAAACACTTATATTAAGAAAGGGTCAGAGTTTCTGTCTTGTTTCCTTCCTTTTCTTTCCCCATCACAGCACTCACAAGGAACCATCCTGTAGGCAGAGTCAAACTTGGTTCTTCAGATGAAGTAATCACAAACGCATTAATGTGATGGACAACAGAAATTACAGTAAATTCACGATTATAAACTGCACCTTTTTCACTGAAGAATCCAGCCTACCCCAGTAGTGCGGCTTATATTCAGGTGCGGCTTATCTATGGACAAATCCCAGTGAAATGCCAACCCGGAAGTGAGAGCCAGCCGGGGAGGGCGCCTGGGGCTGCCTTTAAAGGCTTCTCTGGTCTATGAAAACTGTTTGCAACTTGAGCACCTGACACCAAACCCCGCACTGGCACGATTCTGTTACTAACTCCTTAGTTTGTCGCATGAAACCTTGCTTAAAAAAAAAAAAAAAAAAAAAAAAAAGCGCGGCTTATATTCGGGTGCAGCTTATATGTGGACAAATCCCATGGTCTACCCAGCTACCCAGATGTGCGGCTTATAATCAGTTGTGAAATTACTGTACTCTTATCTTGGAAAAAAAGAGTAGACAGTGTTAAGATTACAATAATAATTATCTGGAACATGACAGATACGCATGCACAAGGCACGTACCTATACAAATGTGCAAAAATGTACCAATATAGACAAAAAATTTACAATTCTTCCTCTTTAATGTTTCCTACTATTTTAATACACTTACTAGCTAATACTAATAGAAAACAAAACAGTATTGCAATTTGTCAAAGAACTCCCCGCTCTAAGTAAACACAAAATTTAATAATCCATTTGTTGATCATATTTACAGTTCTGGCTCTGTTTTTAGATGTTATAGTAAATTGTTGTTTCCTCCTATTACATTACAGAAAAAGTTTGTTGAATGAATGCTAGAAGCCATACCATTCTGTAAGGAATAAATGTACTTCTTCTGGAAGTTTAGAGCCATAAGAATCATTTAACTCTCAATACAAAACCAGTTCTGTCAATATACTTCCCTTTCACAGCCACAATAATTATATCTATTTTGATTAAAACTTCAAATATAACATAAATTTACATATTACATAAAAATTTATGGCCAAGACCAGCCTGAACTTGGATCATCTTATTCCTTTATTTTGCCTAATTTTTCAAGCACACTGAAGTTACAAGCAAGAACTGATTTGCAAAACACATTATTACAGTACTATCCAAAAACTTGGCACATTTTATTCCTGATTATACAAAACTGCATCCTTGTCACCAACTAATCTTGTTTAGATAAATAGGTCAAACAAATTGAATACAAAACTGAAAGAATTCTCTTCCATAGAATAATTTGAAGGGTATCAATATAAGAATACATATATATATTAAAGAAAGTAAGAAAACAATATCCAATTTTTGGATACTAAATTTAGATACTAAATTTTTAGATACTAAATTTAGGACTAGCAATTAGCCTCCTTCTCTTCGCAATATCTATGAAACTATTATTTGACTCCAGTAAATCTAGGTTCCCCCTCAACTAGAACTACACAGCTATATACGAATAAAGCCCTTTTACATTTTTCAAGGGTATGTTCATATAGGAAGCACATTTCCATAAAGCCTGCTCATCAAGCCCCTAAGAATAAACTCCTTAATAGCATTTATTTTATTAACTGAATTAAGACTATTTTTTCCCGTCATGAGCTATTTAATACAGAATGAACAGAAAAAGAATTATATTGAAAAGAATGTTGCAATTGAATTTCTTCTAAATCCATCTGCAAAATTGAGTTACAAATTAAAACTCAGGTAAAGAAAGACCTGCCAGTCATTTTGTCACTTTCTTTGGGCCAACTTATCTGAGGCAGCTGGAAAACTAAATTTAAGGGTCATATATTTTCTTTCAAATCAGCTTCCAAATGCATCTCAGAGAATGGGCCATGACAATGGTTTAAAGCTTTACTCCCCTCTGCAGCTACAAGTCATCACAATGCTGACTCTAATCAGGTTACTCTGCATCTGTCTGCCACAAATAACCTAGTAACAACTAAATGGATTGCCATAAATCTTTCAATTAGAATTTATAACTTTATTAGCACAATATTTTTGAACTGATTGCATTACTTTGAAGAGCAGCTTTCATTTATTTTGTCATTTGGGGGTCAAATGTGTACAATGGCTGGAAGCTGAATACACAATAGGAAGCCTTACTTCTACTTCACGGTGGTCCCCAGAATTCCCCTTCTCCAGAGACCACAGCCAATTTTTTAAAGGAACATTTTGTTTGCGGTGCTGAGGTTGAACCACTTGGCTGAATGTCACCAAGTTTCTTCATGACACACAAGGTCACACTGCCAGTTTTATGGCCCTGATAAGGCCTCATAAGAATAAGAGTAATTTGCTATTGGGTAAGTTTTCAAAGGACTGCATGTCTTTTCTTTTTGGTTTTGTTTAGAGCTGTTGAAATCTATGCCAAGGATCATATCTCTACTCAGTGATCCTAACAAGTGTGGTTTAATCATCATTATACTGAGGGAGGGGGAAAAAAGGGGGGAAAAGACATTAAAAAAAAAAGTTATTTCACTGTGGTATAAGGACTCAGTATTTTCTTTGCTGAGCTACAACAATCCCAAACAGCATACATTATGGTTAAGAAGAGGAAATAAATTAAGCAGTTGACTTAGATGACTGTAGTTCAGCATTTTGATAACGCTGCTAGGCAAACACAAATGCATTTATGTTGAACACAAGGCCACACATACACCCTAAAAAATCAAGATACAGTTTAATTGCATTTTTGCTTAAGGGATTAACTTCTACAAATTTTAGAAGAAGCAGACAAAATTTGAAATGTGGAGAAAAATCTAACTTTGAAATTCAAGAATGAAACTAAATTAGGGGTACCTGAAGCTAAAGGCACTTTCCCATCTGAAAACTGAAAAAGATCAGGAGTTTCAGTGGAAAAGGAAATCTCCATGAGATGAAGGCTCAGAAATAGCCATACATTCATGTTTTGTTCATTATTAAATGGGAGTTTGCAGAGTTGTTAACATATGTTGGATTATCTGGCAAGATCTCAGGGTAATTTATCAGCGTTTACTGGCTGCTTGGGTGAAATTGAGCACAGACACAAATAACAGGTCATTCATTGCTATTTATTGTTTGAGATGTAGGTGAAAGGTGCAAAACAGGTGAAAAGTGCATATACAGAGGCACCATGTCTAACAAGGTGCTTCAGATCATACTTAGATGCTACAGAAAAAAGCAATTAAGTAGCCCACTTGCTAGAAGGATATATAGAGTCACCAGTTTTGATTTTATTTCTTGCTTGTAAGAACAGAAAAAATTGCATAAAGAGAAAGAAAGCTTGATAAGTAAACAATTATAGAAAGGAACAGGTTTATTACAAAGCTGCCCCTGCCACACCCAAATAAAGAACAGATCTACTTTAGACTGTAACACAAGAAGTTAACCTGCCCTGCTTTTTGTTCTGTTAACTTAGACTATTCAAATGGCTTGCAGCCTAAGATTTGACACCCAAACATTCTCAAACACCCCAGAAAACAAGTCAAGACTTGATATTTCTATGAGCAACGTGGATTTAGCATGACAGGATTGATGAGTGTCTCTCAAACATGCATGGCAATCAAAAGCCACAAAGAGACAGAAATAGAAAATCAGAGGGACAAATCACCCTCCTTCCTGCTTCCACACACCTCTAACCTTTAACTGACCTTCCACCCAAAAGAAAATTTGTTCAAGACAGCCCAGGAATCTTGAACTAGCTCATTTCTTAGATGCTATGGAATGAAATGTCAGTTGGTAGAAATCACACTGCATTAGTTTTCAAACACATGTGCCAGAAGGAGCCAAAATAACTTCTGGTTTATCCTTACACACCTTTCTTTTTCTGTTATGAAGTTTAGGAAAGAGCCTTTAAAAATGCTGAAGAGTTCAAAAAATAAATCTTACCCACTAATAAAAAACATGTAGAAGCAAGATAATTATCTTCTACACTAGAACTCTCTTAAATCTCTAAAGAAAATAGCAAAATGTACTTTTTGTCTAAAAAATGACAATTTCTTGTAGTAAAATTGCTCTGCTGTTCAAAAGCATCTCCATAGGGATTCTTAAGGAAACAGAGTGGTTAAATTCCTTAAAAATTAGATAAAATAGATGGAATAGGCCAGTTTTTTTCATAGAACTGCTCAAAGTTTACATTTAAGGAGACATGGCTTGATTCTCCATTCCTGGATCCTCTTCAGATTTAATTACACTTAAAGTCCCAGCATTTCTGAGTGCACAATTCCCTGTGGCTCCTGGCTGGCCACCAAAGTGTCCACATTTGTCTGTGTTGCCTATACAGAATATAGGTAGTGCAGGCTCAGCCCAGACTCTGAGCCTGGAACAGGGAGCAGAGTTAGGAAAAGGAAATGCAAGCCACCCATGTTCAACTTGAAACCTGTCCAGACATGGTTTGTGGCATTATTTCACCAGACTATTGTGCTGTCAGGATAAGAGATCACCAGAATTTCTTCTGAATCTACTTTAAGGCCAGCAGTGTTAATAAAACACGTTATACTGAGCAAAACCGTGAGATAGACCATAAAGTTTTCACACTCTTGGCATAAATTTGAGGTGTCTTTTTTTTCAGCTCTGGATATATCAACATAAGCACTGCATTTGCTTTTAGGAAGCCTTCTGAATTTTCTTCTCAGTATGAAGATAGAATAATGCACCTAGATGTTAAAACAAGGAGCATTAGCCACCCTAATAAATAACTGTTATAGATAATTCTCTTTTGGAAAATCCCACCTAAGGCAACCTAAAAACTTGCTCAAAACAAACACTATAAATTCATAAAGATTTAAAATCTATTTCTCGATACCAGCTTTAAGGAAATCAGATAAAACTTACATAACTAATTTCCCTCCTGTTTAAATTCTCTTTTATTTTAAAGATAGAAGTTGTTACCAGTTATGACTGTATGTTTTAAAAAGCTTATTTTTAACTTGAGACCATACTGATGTAAAAGCAAGAAGTACTTAGTGTACCTAAAACCTCATTAGATTGATCTGTATTATCCTTAACCAGTGAAATGGAAAACTAAGAATATTAATATGGCAGCTTTGACATCACAACAATTGATGCAAATTCTAGGGTCTAACTTGATAATTCCTGCATGCTTCCCCCAGTGAAAGAGCAGAACTATTGTCATATTCTGAGCATATGTGTAGTTTAACCTTACTTCGTTTTTGTAAGGGGGAATTGTGACAAAGAAATGGAATTCATTTTCTAAAATAACACATCCTATGTGTCAATAAAAAGAAACAAGAGAAGTCACAAGAATTAATGAGGATGATTACAAGTCAGAGATCTCAAAAGGATATTATCAACTCTAAAGCAAGCCAAATGTCAAACTTGGGTTAAAAGTCATTTCAAGTACTGCGTATATTCTTCCACACTTTGGTATAATCCCCTCTAGATTAATGCCTCCTTATCATTTTTCCCCTCTCAGTTTATTCAAAATACTTATCAAAAGAAAAAAGCCAAGGTGCTCTTGCAGTAAGAAAATAAGCAGCCGTAGCAGATGAAGTCTCTCAGGGCTAAAAGAACAACTTGTGTATGAAGCTGTGCCTGTGGATGAACACTGATCAGATCCAGGGGCAAACACAGCTCTTGTATCATCAACGAGAGCACAGTGTCCCACACTGTGTCCTCTCCAGAATTCTTGGGACATTTCACACCAGCAGCACACTGAGCTCACAAATCCTTTTGGGATAAAGGGGTATTGCCCAACATTTTGTGAAAAAAGGGTGGCAACAGCTAAAATCTGTAGCAGAGGCAAGAACTGAAACCACAGCACTTTCTCTTCCATTCTGATCAAAAATTAGAAGGAATCTTAGTTAAAAGGAGAAAATAAAAATGTGTATTAGTAAGCACATGGCAAATTGAATGAAATGAAAAAAAAAATTCTATCGTTTGTTTATACAAATTTTTTTATCTTAGATTCATTTTCATAGTGACAATATTTTTAAGCTCATGAAAAAGCTGGAGATCTTGAAACAAGACCCATTCATTAGTTAACTGATACACACGCTGAATGTAAGGTTTGGGCTTGACTTTTATTTCAGTATTAGTAATAAAACTGTAGTTCAATCCTCTCGGAAAAAAAAAAAAAATCAATCAATTTACGTCCTCTCAAAGCATCTTTTCCCCTTGGCTGAACATGACATTAAAGGTTTCAAATGTCATACTTGTAAACTATGTGGAATTAAAAGATGTCTCTATGGAACTGCTAGATTAAATGGATCTTAAAGTTGTTTATGATTCAAAAGAATGATAGGAATTAGGTACTTGAAAAACCTAAAAAGAAAAAGGAAAAGAAGCAGGCTCTTAAGCATTCCAGAAACAAAACTCACTAGATTTAGAACTATAAGAATTAAGGATTATGACTCCCTGAACCTTAAACATTAAGCCCACTACAAATTAACAATTTACTTCCATCAAGACATTGGTTACAAGCTGGTATATGCCAACACAGAAGCTTTGTTACACTTAAATTGACGAAAGCAACATTTTCTTTCAAACTCTGTCATCACACTTCATTCCAATAGATTATAGATTAAAAATCATATTTGCTCAAATCTATACACAGTCAACCCCCATTCTGGCTCTGCTGTCTGGACCACTTTGTACCTTGAGGAATGATGACAAACTTGAAATGTCTTTGCTGTGTTAGATTTCACTTCACTACTGCAACCAGAATTGTTCTCATCTTTGATGTTAACAACTCAAAAGAGTATTAGATAAATTTCCTTCACTCTCAATGTAAGAATCCTATTACAAGTGTTATGGGAAGGGAAAAAAAAAACAAAAGGCCCCAATAAAAAACCCAAGAATGTTTGATACTTTCCATAATTTTCCTAAACATTAGGATGGAGGATTTATTTTACTTGTTTTTTGAAGCAAATCATGCCCATTATTCCATCTATACTTCTTTTATAGCAAAAATGTGCATTTGATACTTAGGCTAAGAAGCTGGTTCTATTTCTATTATTTATGAACACTATTTTAACTTCCTTTATTAAAGTTCTTACCATAAGATTGAAATCACTTGGACATTTTCACCTGCTTTAAAGCAAGCAGGAAAGACTGGATTTTGTGCCTTATTTTCTGACACCAAGATTTTTTTCTTGTAGGTACACACAAATTTTTGAAAATAAAAATGTTAGTATAGGAGCTAACAACAACTCATTTATCCATCAATAAATATTTTGTAACCTGGAAGTACAGCAGCGTGCCACCTCCAACTGGGCTTGCCCCAGGACTGGACTCCATAAAAATCACCCTAATCATAGACAGGCTGTCAGACAATAATAATGAGATTTACTGTGGTAAAGGGATGAAATTAATAGGTCTCTAAAAAGATACCTGCTTTGGTATGAATTTGCCAGCTTTAAACTTCAAAAATCACTGCCTATTTTCTGTCTTACAAAGCTAAAGCTTCTTTCCTTCTGAAAAGCACCTTTTGTTTCTTGAAATGCTTAAAAAAAGGACAAGTATCAGGGCATTACAGCTTCGGAATTTACTATGTTTGCCACTTTAGTCATCAGTCTGTGAACACTTATTAAAAAAACTACTGAACAGTGTGTTTATCACCAAAAGAGATGATGCCCTTCTAATTCCTATGACATCCGTCCTATCAATCCTGAGCACAACACTGCCAGGTCCTAGAGCCATGATCACACAGGTAGCCGAGCATGTTACTGCTCAGGCAAATGTGTTATGAATTCTCAGATGATGAACTATGGTAAGCCTGGATGTCAGAGGTGATGAAACTGATAATCCATCAGTAATTTTCTAACCACCCCAACATCTCTGACCCATTGAACTAAATAAATGTATTTAATCACCGACTAGTCAACAGATCAGAAGGTGCCACAGGGTGAAATGAGTGTCTTGACAATGGGAAGACAGGCTCTACCTAAACCACTGTCACAGCAAGCATATCTTATCTCAGTCATTTACCCACAGACATTTGAGATTCAACCTCAAACTGTACTACAGATTGAAATTTTTGTTTACAAAATACAAAACTGATCTTGTAAGATTATCCTTAAGAAAATAATTTTGGCAACATCTTCCAGACTCTTTTCTTGTAAACAGATTAGCTTACAAACACAAAAAAAAACCAACCCTCCAATAACTTCTGATGAATCATAGCCCAAATAACACAATAGAAGCAAAGGATGTTGCTCCCATAGAAGGTTTTTCTGGATGATGTGTTCAACCTCTGGTCTGACTGCTGCCAGCTTCGTGACTAAGAAGAATGGCAGGACAAATCTCACACCCTTCACAGAAGTCTTAAGCAAACTTTTCCTGGCACGCAGAAACCTGATTGCACTGAAAGGGATATTTTCCCCAGGTGTTCCTGTGGCAAAACAACATGCCTGCCCAGCACCGGGTTATTAATGTCTCACTCTCCTGATGTTCCGTGTTGGCAGCCATGACAGAAGGCTTTGAACTTGTTTATTCACACTTGTTTAATCCTGTCTCCACACAGCACATCACAGCCTGTGGGGCTGGGAAGATGGATGAGTGAAACCAAGGCCACGAGGGGGTCAGGGTCAGGGTTGTCTCTGAATCTCAATAACTCCATCACTCACTGCAGCAGGCACTTCAGAGGTCACCTCAACCAAGGAGTTTGGGAGAGATGTGAAAAAACAGCTGGCACAAGCAGTTGATGCTACACATAGAAACAAATATAAACCTTCACTGTGCCTTGAGCTGGCTTTAGTCTACTTGGTTGTAAAAAAAAAGAAAGGAAAAAAAATTAAAAATAGCAGGTAGGTATCAAGCAGCAGCACGCAGGCTAAAGAACCACTAAAAATCAGAAATATACCAGTTTAATATTTCTGCTGTACCTAAGGGAAAGGTGCAAAAAGAGCATATGATGTTACAGACTGGCTCCAGCACACAGTGACAGTGGAGGGCAACACATTTCATCCCACTATTTGTGCACACTGTGCCTGGCAAAGAAGCTTCACTGAAGCACAGCACAGATAACAAACTCCTACTCTGTCCATTATGCAGGAATTCTAATGGGCATCAATGATAAACTCTAATTGTTAAAAGCTTTATATTTAGAATATATATGCTCTTCATATACATATATATATTTTATATACATATATACATATATATATACATATATATATATACACATATATACATATATATATATATATATACACACATAAAAAACAGGTTAAATAGCTGTATACTGCTCACATCCTAAACAATACTAACAATATTCAGTATCATTTGAAAGTTTTTTATTGCCAGAACATCAGCAAATAATTATGCTGTTCGTAAGCATAATGCACATTATATCCTGTTTGTCACTGGCAGGAACTTGATTACACAATATACAAAACTTTTCCTTTCTTATAGCTCTGAACTTGTGCTTTGTACATCCAGCTCATAATAAACCATCCTGCAAAAGTGAATTTATTTCCAAGAGAGATGGGAATTAGTGTTATTAGCTATCTTTAATCACATGTGCAGCACTGCAATTAAAAGCATAAATTTGATCCAACCAAGTTCTCATTTGTTCAGAATGCAGGTGTATAATGAGAAAAATGACATATAAACTTAGATCTGCACTTAAGCACACAGTGTATTTATGATAGCCAGTCAAAATATTTTGATGAAGAACAAAATTAGTGGGTGAATTATATAAAGAATAGTCAAAGACAAGCTTTTATTCTAGAAAGGGAAAACAAGTCCTTACAATCTGACCAAGCTATTTGAAAAGAAAATCAAGATTAAAAAAGAAAAGCAATAACAGGTCTCTGCCCCAGTCTCTCCAAAAAATGTAAAAGCATAGGCTTCAGTGTAAACATCACTTAGACTAATGACACTGGTAGAGAAAGAAGTAATTGTACAATAATTTGAAGATCCAATTTTTATGCCTTTCTTTCTTTTCTTGTAGGTGATTAGGGTTTTGATTTTGGTTTTTTTTTCAGATGGTTGGTTTGCTTTTTGAAGCATTTTTGTACAATATCCATTTCTTAAGGACAAAGGAAATCTTTTTTTATGAATTGCTACAACTTTTTTCCCTATGGCCCATTTTCTGAAAAGTTTATTTATATTAAGTGCTCCCAAGGGGGAGGGTGGGAACAAGAGAGTCGGTTTTCCACAATTTTCAGTAAGACTGATACAATAAAATTTTATATAAAAACATAAAAATCCATTAAGTAGTCCAAAATTTGCAGCAACTGATACTTTCAGGATCAAATGGGAACATAATAGAACCATGAAGAAAGTCACCTCTCTTTTTATAGTACGCAGAAGAAGGCAAATAAAAGAATGAATATCTCTCATATTTTTAACATGATACTACCAATCAAAATATTTGGCTTCTGCCTGTGGTTCTGCAATCAACATGATACATGGCTTGGAACAGATGGCTCTGAATCTCAAAACATGACTGATGTTTAGTATTGCCACCACTTTCAGACAGTCGTCTGTAGGAGACAAATTTACAGGTAATTAAGTTGCTTCTACATTGCAGTAAGAATTGTATATATGCTAAGGGAGGGACCAGGAGCTCTAAGGTACAAATCTTCAATCACTTTTTCCCAGCTGAGTGTCCAGGCTGCAGGCTACTTACTTAACTTCTCTTCCAACAATCTGAATGAGCATGTAATCAACCCAAGAATTAGACTGCTTGAGGTAAATATGACTTCTATAGTTGCTGATTAAGTTCAAAGCATTAAGAAAAAAAAAACAAAAACAAACAAAACATAAAGATGAGAAGACAGAAACTATGTAGGTGGAACACAAAAGCACATACTTTTTGAAAATTATTTCACTTTTTTTTGCCCTTTACTCTTTAGTAACCAAGATGCTTTGCTGAAAGAAAATCCCATCTAACAAACCTTGAAAAAAAGCTTTAACTTTCCAGTTTGCTTCAATAACTCCACATTTACATCCACACTGTGCTTTCCTATGGGCCTTGTCATCAATTTGATTTTAACACATTTTAAATACACTGTGCTTCAAAAGAAAAGGAAGGTGCACAAAAACAAAGGAAGCTTGACTCTATGCAAGCATCTCCTTCATACAGACAATCTTTCAGGAAAGATAACACACATATCAATGGCCAAGGTGACAGTGTTTCATCCAGATTCCAAGTCTTCCAAGTTTTCCACTACTTGTGCTTTTTCTGGATTCCAGCTAAGAAGAACAATTGTACTTGTCCAGTATCCATGAGGTGAATGAGCTTAACAAAGTACTCAAGCTTCAAACACATGAGCTTAAACACCTTCTATGTTCTCTAAATCAGTGGTTTTTTACTACTCAAGACACAAGATGGACCAACTGGAGAGACCCAATGGGTCATTTATGCCACTGCTTCCCAAGTGAAATAAAAGACATGATATACAAGTACATCAACAGTGCTGCTCTGGAGAAAACACAGGAATTCTCACATTCTAAACACACCCAAATTTCTTTGGCATTCATCACTGCTAAAATACAAAATGATAGTCCCGTTATCTGTCAGCCTTATGGGATTATAACAGTCAGCAGATGGGGAATTTTTGTATACATTATAACCTGAAAAATAAATCCAAGCTTAGCCAGTGTAATTTCTTTTTCAAGATTGTGGCTCAATTTATCCCCTTTAAATGGGGGATATTTTTCCTCATGTTCTCATGTATTGTTTGTTTTGAGATTACAACAGAAAGAAACTTCCTTCCCACAAGCAATGTTTCTATGTCTCAGCCTTGCTGGGTTGGTAATCTGTTCAGAGGCTGACAGAAACTTGTTTCCTTCTCATTTATTTCATCAAATGACTTTGCATATGAAGCAAGCAACAGGCAGGTTTGAGTCCAATTAGTAGAAGAAAAGTCCTCCAGCAAGATGCAGGTGGTTTAAGGAACTGCCAATTTTGAACACCAAGGCCAACATCTATTTTGGCATACAAGATTAGGCAATGAACCCAGCAGGACCCCACAGAAGGATCATTAGATTGGAAGAATGGGATGACACTGAAAATTATGATAGGAGACACTAATTAAAGTGGAGCAACAGCAAGTGCAAGGCCATATTCTATCAAACCCATCACGGGGAACTTTATGGCACAGTACAGCTCATCTGTTACAAATTACAAAAGAGATCTGTGTCTGATTAGTACAGAATGACTATGAGTTACCAAATGCTTATAAAAAAAGTAGAACATGATCACTGGACAGACAGTGAAGATAGTTATTTACATTAGTTCATCATGCGTAGCATGCAAGTCTTGAAATATTACATGCAATTTACCCACTCATGTCTCAGAAAACATATGCAGACTAGAACAGGTGATGAATGACTACTAGGATCAAGTAAATATTTCCCAAGAAAACTCATGGGCTTTTCTTGTTTAACTTAACAACAGCAGAGATGACAAGTGAAACCACAGTGGTCTGTAAATACAAAGGAGAGAAAATAACTACAGAAAAATCAGATCATAGGTTCATTTCTACTCAAACTGTTCTATGATTCTTTTAAACGTCATCTAGTCCAAACCTCATGCAACGAGCAGGGACATCTTCAACTAGACCAGGTCGCTCAAAGCTCCACCCAACCTGACCTTGAACCTTATTTTCTCAGCCTTTCCTCAGACGAGAGGTGCTTCAAAAATCACAAGAACCAGCATAAGTCAAGCACATTTATGTTTACACTGGAAACACGATTTTTTCCCCCCCCCTCACCATTAGAATACCTAAGTTCCAAGACAGGCTTTCAACGGAAACAGAAAGGAGTGAGGTTGGGCATGAAGGGGAAGGCAATCAAACTGCTTTTCAGACTGCAGCTTGAAATGTTTCTGAACGGAATTACAAAGTACAGCTGGGTAGAATACAGGAACTCAGCGATCCAGGACTCCCAGCTCTTTAGAACTCTACATCCCTTTGTACAGTGGCAAACACATCTATGAGACAGCAGAAAGTGGCTGTGCACGCCTCCCTTCTATATCACAATGAAGCCATTTACCAAGTATCAGTACACACCCACATCACTGTCACTTGGAAAATTCAAGCAAGAAGAGTGGAAAAAAAAACACCACTTCATTTCCCACTTATATTCCACATATTAGAAACTTATATGAAGTATAAAAGCTGTGGGAACTTCTGAAGTATCACCAAAGCCATGATTAAATTTTAGTTCTCTAAGAGCAAGAGCAAGGGAAGTTCATGTCTGAACAAAGAGGAAAAGAAAAGGAAGAAGGTTAATGGTTTGGAGTCTTCAAAAAATTGAGTGATTATGAGAATAAAAATATCTGTTTAACTATACATATATATAGAGAGAGAGAGAATGAGAGAGAGATGTGTATATCTAAAACATCCACCAATCTCATCCTCATAATTACTGTTAATTACCACAGTAATGAATCTTGCTAGAATTGAGATCATGCAAAATTTGCAAAGGCATAGTCTGAGCATTACTTAAAATGAGTATAGAATAATAAAACACAAATGGAGCATATGCTTATTGGTTCCTGAGCAAAGAGAAGAGAGCTGTAAAAATTCAATGTTATCTTGTTCTCCTTCATTTCCCATCTGAACTAAATATCAAAGAAATGTCAGCCAAAAAAAAAAAAAAATCAGCACATGATGATGCACCCACTAACAGATCAATCAGGAGCTGATTTCTTTCAAGGTTTCTGTGAATTCATCAGTTGTTCCTTAGCTGTCAACATTTTGTCAGGTAGAGTATTTGGAGTAAAGTAAACAGCACATTTGATTTTAAAAAATAAAATCAAATCAAAGTTAAGGGGAAGAAAGAAGTTGGTAAAAATCAAGCAAGGAATGAGCAATAAATTACTAGAAAAAGGAATCAGATCAACTGCAAATGCCCCCTAAAAATGTAACATTAAGTTCTCTCCTAGGTGGGGAAAAAAGGTAGTTCCTGAGGAGATGAATTCAAGGGATAAATACAATACTCTGCAAAAAACTTTTCTAATAATTTCTGGCTTTGAGAACTATTCATACTGCAGGGATGCTGGAGATGAAACTGGACTGTGCGAACACGCAGCACATGAGAGCACATTGCAGACACTTATTAACCTGTTCTCAAGGATTAATTCACATAGTGAAAACACCTTCAAGCTGCTAAGGAAATGTTTCTAGGCAAACAAAACCAATTGAGTTTAGTGCTCACAAAAAAAAAAAGTCCTCTAGCACCTGAGCCTGCTTGTTTTGTGCGAGCATCTGTATCTTTCTTTCGTGTCCACTGTGCTGTGAATATCTATTAAAAAAAAATTATTCTAAGACAGACACAGCGTGAAAAGAAAAAGGAGAACAAAAGCAAGACCTGGAGAAACAGGCATTATACAGCTTGATATTATGAGTAACAGAATTTTAAATATCTTTGGGTTTCTTGAAATATAAGGAGTCCTTAGCTCTTTTAGCCTTGGAAACATTTAAATCTGCATGTCCAGGTGAAGTTCAAAAGGTAAGAAATGAAGATGTAACAATGTGATGACTTTTCTAAATCCTCATGAATGGTGGTGCTTCTGCCCACATGGAAGGTATAATTGCTGAAGAACAAACAAACAGTTTGTGAGAAATGTGTTATCAACAGAATTTAGGTTATCCTGATGAAAAGCATCTCTCATAAAAATTCTAGATCATTCTGGCTACAAAAATCATACCTTCTCAAATATGCATGTTTCTTGTCTCAGGTGAATTAAGAAGAAATAAAATCACCCAACTAAAAGCTAGATCAATAAAGTAAATAATCAGAACTATTTTTGCTGGCACAAAGGAAACATTGCAATAGGATACCAAGTCAGGTTTGGTTTATCTGATGTGTCTTCAGTCATTTATATTTAGTAATCTCTTTAATTTCTAGAAGTGACTGAGAATTATTGTCCTATACAGAAATGCCATTTTATGTAATGTTTTCAAACAATGGTGTTCCCACTGGTTTCACGCTAATCCACAGAAAACTCCACAGAAATAGCTTATTGCAAGCTTCAAAAATACAGAGAAGGTTTAAGATATTCACACCATTTTATAAAATCTACATTTTCCCAGATTGTGTAATCAGTTACAATTTTATTTATTCTCTTCTGCAAGGGGAGTTCAATTTTCCTCAAGCATGCTGTGATAATAGCCATGATTTGTTAAATTTCTTTTTAGAGAATAAGCATGATGAGAAAAAGCATGATGCTTCTCAGTGTCCTGATATTGCTCATACACCAGACCAGTCTCCAGCATTCTAATTTCTACAATAATTATTCTGTCATGATGAGAGCAGAAGACTGTCAACTCAGACAGAAAGCCTTTCATACTTTGTTTAGAAGGATAAGGGTGAAAGAAATGTAAGTAACAGAACATGCTCTACACATATGAAAGTAACCTCAAAGCAAATCAGACTTAAAAATTATGAGTAACAAAATTAATAATGTGTTACCACCATACATTAAACAGAGACTAGATGGAAAAAATCATCCACCCATTTTACAGTCACATACACTGTGCTCTTTCACTCTGAATATCTCATAGGAAATTATTAACTCCATTATTATGAACATATTGCAGCCTTCTGCACATGCTCCAGCAAATAGCCATTAGCATTGTGATGCAAAGGTGATTGCATAGCATATATTTTATACCTCTCAGCTTTATTCACTGAACATTTCAATATATCTGGTTTATTTCTAAAATTACTGTCTCCCATGTTTAAGATCTGGCTAAGGCTTGCTTTGCAGAGCACCTCTGACTTCACACTAAACTCAGTGTTCTACTATAACCTCTCTTGTTACAGATAAAAACATAATTCAGTGTTGACTCTAGCACAAGCAGGACCATTATGTTTAGAGAGTGTTCCAAAGCCTGCTATCCAAGCAATCTGTGGCATATAAATAATGCAAGACCTCTTCTTTCTCCAAATGACTTCAGTTCAAGCAGAGACTCAGAAAGATGGAAACCCAAATTTATACTGCCATTACAAAATTCAATCTATTTCTGGTTCTCCAACTGAATTATGACTCAGAGGCTTCCACTATTTTTTGCATCAACCCACATGCTCCCAGTCTTTGCCAACCCAGGCAGAAAAGAATCCTATTTGTGAATATTCCTGAGCTTTATTATTAGTATATTAAAATGGCAGCAAATCTCAACTAATCTGAAAAGCTTCATGTTTTCTTTTAAAGGAAAGTAAGGTAGAAAATGGGTCTTATTTCCCTTCCCCCCTGACCTCTGAACCACAACCTCCTCGCCACTAAAGCGTTCAACACCTCATTTAATCTCTCCTCGCTGCATTGGCACAGCTCTGCAAAAGGAAAAGGGAAAAAAAATAATCTGGGGACTTCATCAATTTTTCATGAATTTTCATTTAGGCCAAAGCCCCCTGTAACAGTGGTCGATAGATCAAGCTGCTGTCACATATTTAACACCTGGAGCTACAGCTGCTCTCCCTGGGGGCTGCGGCTGACTCCGGCTGGATCAGAGGCAGCCCCAGCCAGCACAGGGACCCCACGCTCCTTCCCCTGCTCACACTGGTGCTCCCAGCTGAAATCCCAGCTATGCTCACTCCTGCAAATGTGTCTCCTGATATTCCCAATGGAAAACTCCACCTCCAAGCTTCGATCGCCTTGACCGGCTGTGAAAAAAGTGTGCTTTTATTTTAGGACTTCTGGTGTTAGAACAGAAAAACAGTTGGGTGAGAGACCAAGCTACTTCAAGCCTATTTCCCTTTTTAAATTCTCCCAAGAAAGTCTGAACATCAACGTATGTCTAGTAATGCCAACCCTTGTTCAATTTCAATTAAAAAAATTCTAATGGACAAAATCAAAAGAAAGATGTTTTACTCTTTTGAATACAATTCTTCATAGAGTTTTAAGACTAGGTCATATGTTTTTAATGATTTAACCATAAAACAAAAAACACTACATGAGAACTTGCCACATACAATTTAGAAGACTTGTTTGACTGGTAGCATTAGCATTTTTTCCTTCTGAGAAAGCTCCTACTGAAGAACTAATCTGCATGAAGCACACCATTAATTAATGCATTTAAACAATTAAATAGACTAAGTCATATCAATCCTAAACTGTGCCTTCAAATAGCAACTTTTCCTTCTAAACTGCAACTACTTCTTCTTAAATGTCTTCTGGAATGAAGATATTCTAAATTAAAGGCAAAAATATTGTAAAAGTACGTTCAGTATATTAATGATGTTGCTTTAAGTAACTTCCCAAATCACAGATCTCCACAGTTTTACTGGCATGGACAAATTTTTCTGATAAATTATACATCAATACAAATATACCTGTCCTAAACTGTATGAATGTGCTCTGAAGCGGCATGGATTTACAAGCGTACCTTTTGTACTTTAGAGGGGCTGATACCTAAATCCACCATATTCGGGAAAGATGTAAACTGGTACTCAACCAAAAAGAGCTTCAGCAACCTGAAAAAAACTCACTCCAGAACAAAACCCAAGGGGTAAAATGATTGTGTTCAAGATGGTTTGAACCGCTCTGGGTCCCAACTGAATTTAACTTCTATCTTTAGAAGAAGACTTTTAATCCCACTGCTTTTGTGGCAGATGCCCATGTAGGGGGCAAAAAATAAAAGGAAATAAAAGGAAAATTAATTATAATTAACTCTGTTTATCATATTATTGCATAAGCAAAAAAATACCAAACATACAAACAAACCCGATAAATATTTCTTCATAAACCACTCAAAATTATTATCAACTGCCAATTTAATAAGCAAAGTAAAATGATTACTATTTCTTACTCTAAACCAGCACACTCAAGCATTTTAAACCAGTGAAAACCAGCAGTTTGCCCCTCATGGCACTATTTGAGGCCACCTACAGTCAGATAAAAGTCCAGAACCCTGTTGTCAGCAAAGGAAAACTGTCCTTTTTCTGGTGATGACAACAGCTTGGCTTGGTGTGGAAAGAAGAGTTTTCAACACCATGACAGAGAGCACGAGTCAGACATGCAGCCCCATGGACAGGGCTCCAGCATGCAGACAATTGCAGAGTTTCCAGCAGGAGCTGAGGACAGGTGAATGGGCACTCACTGCTGACAGCAGCCTGTCACCAGCAACTCATTCCCCAAGTGTGCAAACAGGCTGCTGCAGACCTGCCCCTCTTCTTCAGCACAGAAGTGCTGACACTAGAAAGACAAGTAGGAGACTCCAACTGCTCCCTGAAAGTCACTTGAAAACCTGACTTATGGTCAACAGTTATCTCAAAACCAAGCAACCCCTGTAGTTTTGCTATCATCTTCAAAGGATGCCTTTGATACACACCAAGCACCGCCACGCGCTTTTAAAAATCACAGCAGAATCTCTAAAATTAAGTAAACAAGCAATCTATGCATTATTTATATTTTTCTTTCATGAAGACCTTTCTGTAATCACAGCCATGGTACTGCTCAAGGAAAGACCGAGGTGTTTCACTTCACTCTGTTGAAGTAAAATAGGAGAGCCTGCTTTGGACTACTAAACCCTTTAATTGGGAGATTCAGGCAGGTAAATTTCAAAGCTATGAAAAGAATAACAGCATAACATTATCGCAAAAACTTGGGCCATGGTTTTGGATCTCAGTTTCATATTCACGTTGCTCCTGCCCTAAAATTCCTGACAAAGGGGAACAGCTTTATTATTTTTAAAGTTTTCTACTATCTCCCATACGAGTCATGCCTCACCTGCCACCAGCCAGAGTGGTTAAGCAAATTCCAGAGACTGGAGATGGTGTAACAACTCTCAGAGTAGTCAGTGAAGTAGGGATCAGGGAAAATTGACAATATATAGAGCACATTTAAATTTCAAAATAATCAGTCACTTCAATTTGATGACTCAAGATACAACAGGAACAATCCTTGGAACTTCAACAGCAGATCCTGCATCTCAGCAGGATCAGAATAAAGATTTCAAGTGTTTAGGTCTCTTTCTCAGGTTTTCTCAACATTTAAAACACATGTACAAAACCTGCAAATAATCCAGTAAATTTATCTAGCAATACTCACCCCCATTTAAGCCTTCCTTAAACTGGTTTCTCCTCAACTCCCAAACACCAACCAAAACTGAAAATCTTTCTGTGATGCATTTACTAGCACATTTACTTCTGCTTTGATAGTATGCCAAAACTGCTTTCATTTTTTCTGTATGACACAGTTTTGAATCTAGGTTACAACAGGTTAAATGTAGTGAACACGTCTGTTCTACTTGGCTTATTCCACATTTAAATATTTCCGAAAATAGCATTTTCTCCAATTTCTGAGAAAACAGAACTTCAAGATCACATCATATTAGCTATGAAAGTCTGAAGATTGCACTAGGAACAAAAATTTCTCTTCTGTGCTTCCCTCCTTTAAACATACCTACATCTACTGTGGACTTAAATCCATTCTTTATCAGCTAAGCAATATAAATTTGTTCTAAAGCCCTACTTCAAACAAATTTCAGGGAAACTACTGTTCAGATGAAGAGCTGTGGGTGAAAAACTCAAGAAAAGCAAGAAGAGAGCCCTCATAAATCTATTAAAAAACACCAATTATATGCAAAGATGCACGTTCTGAATAAAAAGATCAGTGTTGATTCAATTCTTATAACTAAGCAGCAAATAAAACATGTGCCACTGATTATTTTTTATGTCTGGTGAGCTTTTTTGCTGTGAATATAATGAACATATCTGCTAACTCTACAGGAAGCAGACTACTCATGTCAGGTGGGCTCTGAAAGAGCCCTGTTGACTTCTTTGTTAAGGCAAAAAGAATCAATAAAGACCAAGACTCTTCTGGATGATATGAGAAATAGCCAACAATTTCACTTGCCATTCCCATAATGAATGAGGCCTGGGTCAAATTTATGATCGAGGAGCATATATTGAGGTTTCCAGCAGTACAGAACATGAGTCACCAAGATGCTGTCTGCTTCTGTTGAGGTAACAGATGATGAGATAAAGAGAAACAGACAGTGCACCTTAGATTAAATGATAGGTATTTTTCCACATTAGTTCCAGTATAACCAACTCTAGACATCATTTAAAAATTAGATTATTCTTCAGAGGAAGATTATCCTTTGTCCATGTTTGTGCCAATCATGATTATACTCTGGCTAGAACCTCATTTCAGTATAAATCACTTATTCTGCACGGTCACTGCTACTGAACAAACACATGAAAATGCCTTGACTAAGAGCAGCAGCTAATGACAAAACGCAGTGCTGATCCCCATTTGTTATCTCCCAGGACACTGCTGTGTGCACATGCTGGGTGACAGCATAAAGCCACTACGAAGTTTCACGGAATACCAAACAAATAAAAACTACTCACATGCCACTTCCAGAGATGCATTGCGACTCACAGCTTCTCCAAGGTAGTTCCTTGCTACGCAGACGTAGCTCCCCTCGTCGGGTTTACTCCTGCGCCCGTGCACGATGCGTAAGAAAAATAAAGATCCGCTGGGCAGCAGCATGCGGTGGGAGCGCGGGTCATCCTTGTCCGTCTCCACCCGCTCGCCATCCTTGTACCACTCGATGGTGGGGGTCGGCCGTCCCTCTGCCTTGCAGTTCAGAGTGGTTGGCTCTCCTTTGGACACTATCACATCTGAAGGATGCTCAACAATCCGCGGTGGAAAGTCCTCTTGGCGGAGACGAGATCCTAAAGGAAACAGATGGAAGGGAGAACAATTTATTTGTGTTTTAGGCATCACATGGAGCTCTTGCAAGTTGCTTACTCCTTTAATATTACTTTTTTTTTTTAAACCAAATTAAAAAAACCCTATACAACATCTGAAATTGCTTAGTCTGATACTAGAAACTATCAGACAGTCCACGACCTAAAAACCTGAGATGGACTAACAGATAACCCTCTAGAGTGTTATCAAACCCATACCAGATGCAAGCTGTGCTTACAGGAGAATCTCTTACACATACACATATTACAATTTTTATTTTTTTTCCTGATAATCTTGCTATTTAAAGTCACTTCTAGATCACTTTGTGCTTCCAGATTCTCTTCATAGCTCCTGCTATCTCATCCTTTCATCTGCCAGAATCAATAGGAGGACATCCAAAACCACAGTATCTTACCATCCCCATGTTTATTAACATTTATGCTTTGTATCCGTTTCCCACAAACAGTCCCAGTATGGAAAGAGAAGGAAACAAAAGAAAGCTAAAAGGGAAATCTCAAATGTCAGGATTGCATGTACACACACACACATAAATACTATATAGGCAGAGAATCATAGAATGGCCTGGGTTGAAAGGGACTTTAGAGCTCATCTCATTCCAACCCCCTACCATAGGCACTTCCACTAGACCAGGCTGTTTAGAGCCAATCCAACCTGGCCTTGAGCACTTCTTTCCACATTAATGGTACAGACACTCTCCAATCCTGCATATCTCATTAGACTACATGAGCCCAGAAAAATATTTCTGCAACAATCACTGCAGTTTTTGCCTTTTTCTGGAGCTCAAAAATAGTCTTTTCTAGCATGGATCCTGAAAATCCTTTGAGTGGAGCTGCCACACTGCTACAACTGGTCTGCGCTTCCTAAGTACAAGGTAAACCAGCTTCTGCAGGTTAGTGAAACATTTGTCTCAATTTTCTGATCAGCAGTTTTGCTGAGTTGTAGAAAAGCAATTAACATCAATGTCTTAATTATATTCTAGGCTCTACATACTTTAAAATATTTTCAATGCCTCATTTATTGCAAAAGTTATAGGAAAGGCATAAGGATCCATTCAACAGAGTGAATCCACCTTTGGACTTCTGTTTTACTAACACTCAGGTCATTAAACTACAGCTTGCCACTGCAGTTAAGTATTACATTGCTGTTGCACAAATTCGCTCTTTCAGTGGCTTCCAGATTCTATTACCAGAACAGCAAAGAAATCCATAATCTGCAATGCCTGTACACAAAAAACCCCACTCTAATCTATAGCTAAGCACAGATGAATTTATGGGATATTGGGAAGAGAAAGATATATTTTATTCTCACTTCTACAGACAAAAAAAAAAAAAGGAGAATCTCCAGCTAAAAAATAACCTGACACAACACAAATCATACACAACAAAGGCTGAAATCACCAATAAAGTAAAAGATAAACATGGGACTAAAAAGCCAACTTCATACTCAGATTAGGAACATTTATATTTATAATACTCCAGGCACAAGTCTACCAACTTAATTCATTGCTTATTCTCAAAAAGCAAACAAAACCTCATTAACTGTGTTAAGAAATTTCTAATAACAGTATCAGAAAAGGAAAGCTGAGGTGCTTCTGCAACATGAGAGAGACTTCTGGCAGAGAACAGATCCAACTGAATTTTGATAAATTGTTAACACAGGGTAACAAAATTTGTAGCAAGAAATTCAAAACACCAATCCAAAATATTAGTTTTCCTGTACACAAAGGTTTGTTGATAGTGTTCAAAACTCCTAGAAGTATATCCCAGACAGACTTGCAGACCATGCTTAAAGCTGTGCAAAAACCTTTCTCCCACAAAAAGTTTAACCTTATACAACCCAGTTAAAAACTATGGTCCCCCCAATTTCCTTGAGTACAACCTCATTTAGAAGGAACAGAAATTGCTAACCCCATGAGCTGTCTGGGCAGAAGACACTTTTACAGTATGGCAAGATGCAACCATGACCTTAAGCAGGCAGCTGTGGTGTATCCTGGGCTACCCACAGAGTTTCTTTTTTCCATTCCTCCCCGCCAGGATTTCCATCTGGTGCCTGCATAGAACAAATGAGCAACCCCTGTGTTTGTTTAGGAGCCTTAAGTCTTCCCTAGGATAGACTACAATGACTTCACATGAGCCAAAATTCCTACAATTGGAATTGTTGGAGCTATTCCACAGTGCCTCACCATCCTCACTGTCACTGATTTCTTCCTAATATCTAATCTAAACCTACTCCCAGTTTAAAATAGACCCCATGTTCTGTCACTTCATAAAAACATCTCTCTCCATCTTTCCTTTAGGTTCTCCTCAGGTGCTGGAAGGCCACAATCAGGTCACCCCAGAGCCTTCTCTGTTCCAGGCTGAACAATCCCAGTTCTCCCATCTTTTCCTCCCAGCAGAGCTGCTCCATCCCTCTGATCCCCCTGGTGCCTGCTCTGGGCTGGCTCCAGCAGCTCCCTGTCCTTGCTGTGCTGGAGCCCAGAGCTGGATGCAGCCCTGCAGGTGGGGTCTGAGCAGAGGGGGCAGAATCCCCTGCTACTCTGGGTGCTACCCAGCACATATTTGGCTTTCCAGGCTGCCAGCGCTCATGGCCAGCTCACATCCAGCTTAATGGTGTGCTGCGGCATGTTTATGTGCAATTAATTTAATCTTCACTTTACACTGAATATTAAGTTATCAACTTACATTGCCTAATATACTGCAATACAATGTTTTGTCACTCTAACAAACACAGCTTTCATTTTCAGATACCAGAGCCTGCTAACTAATAATTGCTGACCTGATAAATGCTGACTGATGGGAAACACTGCAGTTCTTATAATAACTGGTGACATTATAGATTTGTGATAAACTGCCACTTCATGAGTAAAGAACATTTGTATTCATAGCTACCTTTATGTGAATCATTTCTGCAGCAGTCATTGCTAATGAATGTCCTTTGAAGCCAGGACACTGAACAGGGGAACCCCAGCCTCATAGTGGAACCAAGCAAGAGGAAACTTGCTGGGGGACACATTTGGTCACAAAAAAGAAGGTGGCTCCAGTTATTTATGTGCTGTCCCTATTCAGCACATGTATTGAAACACATTCACCAACTCTTCTTACACTCTCCTTCCTGTTGTATGAATTTATGTACTTACAAATTCCTAATCAAAGTAGAGGCTGAAAGGAAGAAAAATTAGGAACGTTGACAAAACCTTCTGCTCTTCTACTCCCCTAGTTTAACTTAATTCAGATGTGTTGGACAAGACATTCCCCTGAGAATCACCTCCAAGACTACTCCTTTGGGAGTTAATTCATTCATTTTGACCACCTCAACATTAGGGTGCCAACTAAGTCAGGGTGTCTCCCACAACTACCACCGAGCCTCACAGATTTGCTTTTATATGCTCAGACTTCTCACAAGTCTCCTCAAGGATCCAGTGTACAATATAGTAACAGCTATCCTGCTAGCATATCCAGCAGAAGGCCTATTATTTTCAGTTTAGCCTAGCTGATCCTACAGTCAAATAATCCTTAAAAATTCATTAGATGCAAGAACTTTCATCAGTAAATGAAACAGATTTGCTGTAGACACATAGATGCAAGCAGGAAAGGAGACTAAAGCAAAGAGTCAATATTCTATTTTTTTACTGCATTTCCTCAAAGTCACTATGCAATCCCTATCCTAAGAGAGATCACAGAATGGTCTGGGTCCCTACAGATCATCTAATTCCAATCCCCCTGAAATGACTCAACCATGTTGCTCAGAGCTCTGTCCAACCTTCCAGGGATGTCCAACAACTTCTCTGGGTAACCTGTTCCAGTGCCTCAGCACCCTCACAGTTAATAATTTCTTCCTAATAACTAATACAAATCCACACTCTGTCAGTTTGAAGCCATTCTCCCTTGTCCTGTCACTCCATGCTCTTGTCAAAGTCTATCTTTCTTGCAGGCTCCCTTAAGGTGGGAAGGTCTGGAAAACTTCAATTAGGTCACATGCTCTCTGTGACACATACACAATCATCAAAGAAAAAGGCATTTGGCAATTCACTTTCTAGTCGTCCTAGTCCACTATCTTGCAAATTTTTAGGAAGATACTAATTTACTGCACTTCACATTCCTCCAGTTTTCATTTACTTCACATAAAGACCAAACCTTGATTTACTCTATTAAGCCTACTCTCTAAGTAAGAGGTTACAAAGCTGTGGTCTGTCATACCAGAAAAGCAATGGTACAGAATAAATTCAGAGACATTTCACTAATTTCTCAAATCAACAAACCAGTCACGCCTCCTGGGCCAGGGGTGCTTAAGAGACAGGCTAGCAGTTGTATTGTAATCAGTGAACAATTTTAAAGAAAAAACAATATTGCATTAGTGTACATTAGGTAGCACTCTGAGATGGTATTTCATAATACACATTTCTGAACTGCCTTCAAGAACCTCCTCAAAATTCTCTTTCCCCCTCTGACATATCAGCACCTGCCATCGCTTGTTACCATCTGACATCCCATTTATTTGTATCTCTAACTCTTTTCTAACTTTTACGTACCTGACTTCCTACATATAGAAAGCTCTTCCTCAGCTGACCTCCAAGACTAGTACTCCTTTTATATCCTTCCTGCAGGCTCTCATTTTGATTCCTTTAACATTCCAAACACATAGCTTTAATATACTTGGATAAAACCAGAAAGCTGGGGCTAGATTTCAATAACAGGACCAACAGTCAGTTAACACACTATGGATACCAAAGATCATCCCTACTAGAGCTGCCACCTACCCTCCAATCTGCCCTACTGTTCTCATGCTACTGCTGTGAAAGGGGTGCTTAAAATGGGATGTGATGTTTTACATTGTGTCATATTTGAAATATTTCCAGTTCAAGAGTTCTAACAGGTCATGCTGAACAGGTGTATTGCATGTTAAGTTCAGAAAGAAAGCATTGTCAACAAGAGCAACAGAAGTTGCTGCAACAACGGAACTTGAATGGAACTCGTATCACAGAGGCACAAAATCTTTAGGTTGAAAAAGACCTCCAGGATAATCAGATCTACCATCCTGTTAACTAGATCATGGTGCCACACACAAGCATTTCTTGAACATCTCTAGGGTTGGTGATTCCACCACCTTCCTGGGCAGCCCATACCAATTTTAAGAACCCTTGCTGAAATATGTCCTTCTGTCCAGCCTGAACCTCCCCTGGCACAGCTTAAGACTGTGTTCTCTTTTGTTGCTGGCTGTCTGGGAGAAGGGACTTGACTCCCACCTGGCTGCACCCTCCTTTCAGAGAGTTACAGAGATTCATAAGGTCACCCCTGAGCTTCCTTTTCTCCAGGCTGAACACCCCCAGCTCCCTCAGCTGTTCCTCACATGAGTTATTAGTTGTTTCATGCCTTTGATAGCATTTCAAATGCGTTCCCTCCAAGAGTTTGCCAACAACACATGTTCTCCCCGAGACAGCGCAAAAGGACTGTTTATCAAGAAGACAAACAGCAAAACTGTGATAGGAAAAAATAAATCTCCTACAACAGAAAGCTACAGATGCAGGAAGAAAAGGCCCTGTGTACACTTGATTCTACAGAGAAGACAACTCCAAAGTCTTTAATGCCAAAGAACCTTCTTTTATGCTAGAATCTTGGTTTATTTTCACTTCAACAAGTAAAAAATGAAACTGAAAGTAAGGTATTAAAAGAATAATGTACTTTAAATGGATGGACAACTACAGAAGTGGGAGCAGAATCTCTTCTGGCTACATCAGATGTGTCATGTGGCCAGGCTCCAGCTCTTCTTATGATTTATTCAGACTCTACAAAGACAATCCCATAGCTACTTAGTTAAATCTACTGAAGGACAGTCACTGTTCATTTTTCCACTTCATATGCTTCATTTCACAAGAGAAGTACTTATCAGAAACACTTATTGCACACTCGTTTGACGTAAAAAGTTTGTTGCTTTCACCACCTTTTTAGGCACAGAATTAACTGGAGGCAAGCTGAGATCTCAAGGTAGAGATCCGGTCAGTCACATCTTCGTTCAAACAAAAGGTAATGTGGGAAAAAAAGTCAAGATAATAAGAAAATTCAACTGGAATATAGGCTGATGCACTGGCACCAGGCTGATTATTCGACGAGCATTCATCTAGGCAAAGTGACATGGCAAGGACAACATTTTGAAAATTTATACTTTACAGTCTCTCCTCCTCCTCTGAGATTTGGCAAATGGGAAAAGACTTCAGTGATACGGCTGTTCCCAAGGTAAGGTTTTTGCTCAAAGCCATGTCAACTATGACAAGGTCCTCTGAAAGCTTTTCCTTGAGCAAAATTAGTCCATTAAACAACATATCCTAACTTCCCCAGGACATGTGCCTGCAGATAAGTCACCTTTCCTATAGAGTGTGTCTGCCAAGAGGGAGAGCAGGAAATGCTGACAAGAGAGATCAATAACTGTCATTAAAAGCATTGACCAAATCTTACTGGAAGGTTGATTTCATTAAGTTTCTCTTGTCTGAAAGTGTGACTTCGCTAAACAAGGTGTAATCAACTTTACTATTAAAGAAACACTGCAAAATTCTTATTTTTTAAAAATGTGGATAATAATCCAGTGCCACAGTGCCACCCTATTTCTTATATAAAATTATTTCAGGGGAAGCATTCCAAAATTGATATAAAGGCTTCATGCAATTTTACTCTAATTCATTTTTCTTCAATTGGTTTCTTGTCACATACCAGCATTCAAATGTCACATATAACTTTTTTTGCAAAGTCTTACCACACCTCAAAATTAATTTACAGCACACTGCCTGGGATGGAAAAGCATGTTAATGATGCAGTCAAGAGAGCAGGAGTGAGCACAATAGCCCTGAAAACTGGAATATAGATTTACAGCGAATGATTAATCTTTTTTTACCCAGGTGAAAAGTGATGTTATAAATACAAGTCACTGCTTCAATGAGAAAGTTACATCGATTTGTTTATTGCAAAGCAGTATGGTTTAGAGTTCAAGTCAAGAAATAAAATATCTACCAGAGCTATGGTCCTTGAAAGAAGATGACAGACAATTATTTGCTTAATAACACACCAACACTCACACAGATAACGCACAAAAAAACCATACAAAAATCCTAGCAAACTCAAACCACCTTCACTTGGAGGTTCTTTCTCAAAAAAGCTCTAGGTTTTGAAACTAGAATAGCTGCTCCAGTTCAAGTGTGGGTTTCATTAATATTCACTGACTCCAAATAATAAGATTATAAAAATGAAGAAGACTTTAAGAAGTGAAGAAGATAGGGAGAGAAGGGGAACACGTCCAGCTATGAAAAGCAAAAAGGACAATATTTATGTGTATGTGTGTATATATGTCTCTGTATTTACATGCTGTGTGTAAATATATACTACATGTATATTTACACAACATACACACACAGCTGCAGGTGCCAGGTGATCTCCAGAGGTCCCTTCTAATACAAATTATTCTATGATATATATACACAGCATATAACAGAAGCATCAAAGACAAAAAGAACCCAAACATCCTTCTTTTTATCCAGAAGAACTCAAGCACAACAGCTCCTCTCTCTTCTTTCCAAATTACTCTGGAATTTAACAAAGCAAATTGTAAGTGTATGTCTGACTCTAAAAACATCTTTCAGCTCTTTTTCAGGTCAAGGATGGAAGGTAAAAAAGCAGACAATGTTTACAGACAGCAGAGTAATTTATTTTACAGGAGGCATGTTATCACAGCACTGGGGAACTGGCAATGGCTCCTGATCAGCCAGGCAAAGGGAAACTTTGCTGCTTCCCTGATACCACTGGAGAAACCAAGGGCTCATTAGAAGCAAGTAAACTTTGCTTTTGCATAGAAGGATTGATAACCACAGGCTCTCCAAAGTCTAAAGCTTTCTATTGATAGATAATGACCAACCAAGGCAACATTAAAAGATACATTCAAAAACTTTAAAAATTAGCAGTTAGAAAAACACATCCATTTTAACAGCGTTAAGCTAAAACAACAGCTATAAAACAGCTTTTAAAGGACCAGATCCCTTCAAGAACCATGAGTCAAATAGTTATCAGATTAAAATAAAATTGCTACAGTCTGTGAAATCAGACTACATTTGTAAATAAATTCACCCATCTGAAGCAGTCTTAAAATAATATTTTGAGGAAGGGAGGATTTCTAATATAAGCACAGCAGGCATTTTAACTTTGATGTTCTGAATTTTATCCCGCAGCCACTATGTTCTCTGCTGACACTAGTCACAAAGACTCCCTGAACCACACCAGTTGTGAATGTCTAGGGAATTATAAGTACACAATATCAATACTTGACTTAAAACTTGACCTAAACATCTCAAAGAAACTTTTTGTAAAGTTCCAAGTAACTGTCAGCCAATGAATATTAATTTTGCAGCAAAGTTCTCAAAATTTATATTATGACAAATATCAAAACCTCACTGTAGTATCTTGGTTTAGAAATCTACAAATTACATCTTCATGATTTGTCAAAGACTCTGTTTGGAAGCTTGAAGTTTTTCCAAACATTCAAGGATAAAAATATAGATCAAGCTCTGTGAAGAAACATTCTAATTCTGCTGTTTCTAACCCTATACTGAGTAAATAAGCTCAAAAGTGGAAGGCTTTTGGAATTAGCATGAACTTCCTGTATCTCTCCTACCTATGCCAACAGAAAAAAAAAAAAAAAAAAAAAAAATCAGGTGAACAAGTACAGGCACTCCTAGATGTAGGGGTATGTTTATAATTGCCTCTTCACCTTTTGCTAGCTGGAATTTTAAAAATTCATTCAATCACCCAATGCTTGAAAGCCAACAACTTCTACCGAAAATTCAGTCACATTCTACTTCTGCCTATATGTGTCAGGTTTATAAACACCTCATATATCCCAAACACAAAAGATTACAATTTTCATATTGGTGCTTTAGAGCATGCATTTGTCATTTTATGTATTTAGAAGTCTGGTGTTTGGGTTTTTTGTTTTGGTTGATTTTCCCATGTTTAGAAAGTAAGTATTTTACTGCAAATACTGCACTTTTTTTTTTGTTTGATCACCCAAATGTCACTGGCTTTTCAATGACTATCACACTGATATCTGAAGGTCATATTATTGACTCTATTTGTATAAGGAATTCTCACTGCTAATGATGAGAAACTTCACACAAAATTCAAATTTATGCACAAACATCTAAGTGTTCTAACTCTAGTTCTCCTGATGTATTTATAACACCACTGTATATACTTTTATATATATAAATTTATATAACTATAATGTGAGAGAGCATCTTCTGTTAGAAGAATATTTGGAGGTCCTCTGCCCCAACATCCTGTCCCATGTGTGTTTCTCCCTCCCTCCAGAAAAAAAAAAACCTAAAAAAAACCAAAACCAAACCAACCTTTTCCCTCGTTCCTTTCCTTTTTGTTTGCTCTCCATACATGCTTCACAATTCCTTAATTACTTCATCATGTGTATTTTAAGGTCATTTTTTTGCCTTGTTACTATTATAAGTTTAGCTATTAAAATTACTTTTTCAAAATCTGAAACAGTTCATCAATTCTGTTTACAAGGTGAATCTTTTCTCTTTTCATTCTTCTGTTCAGAAGCCATCCAGTTATCTGTCCCATTAGATAGCAAAATACAATTCTGCAACTTCTGCAGCCAAAATGGGATTTAATGTTCTTGCGCCTGGTGACAGAACACAAACACTCCACTATCTGTGCCAACTTAGATTTTTGCTTTTAAGGAGTCCTCAGTGATTTTTTCTCACCTTTTCTGTTCCACATATTTACACTCAAAGCTGGCACAAATTAAGGAAGTCTCTCCTAGTACTTTAGGCTGAAGGCATAGATCCAGTGAGAGATTTTAGTGGCCATTGCTGTCAGTGGTGGAAGAATCTTGCCTTTCAAGAATATGAATTTCACAGGATCTTTCTGAAGCATTGTTTTACCCTTTCTATATTAAAAAGAAGGAGATTTTCCAAAACAGTAAAGTTGGAGACACTGATGCAGGAACCTCTGGTGCCTCTGTTTTTATGAGATCTCTGTTGATTCTACTAATGGAGCATGGATTAGTGATAAACAACCACCTCTCAGAGCTGTGGAATGGCAAGGGGACTGCTGTGACTTCTGAGAGCTTCTTTCCATCATATAATTTATTTACTCCATGTTTTTCTAGATCAAACAGCACTACACAGAGGCACAGAAATAAGAGTACAGTAGGTGAAACAAACAAAAAAACTCCCAGGCAGTTCCCAAAGTGTTTACTGTAAACAAGAAAATCCATGAAAACAGCAGTAGAGGAAATAAATAGAAAACACAGAGGGAGTAGATTCCACCCTTTCAGCTGTAACTTTAGACTTCTAAATCACTATATTTAGTAAATATAACAAATGCTGTCTAGACAAACTTAGGAAATAAAATTCCACCTTTAAACAGTGGTAACTTAGCCCCAAATGACAGCCATATCCACCTGCTCACTCACCAGCCTCTCCCATGGGATGGGGAGAAAGCAAAAGGAAAGCAAAGAGACTTGTGGACTGAGATAATGGCAGCTACAAAGGGAAGGAAAAGCTATGGATACAAGCAGAGCAAAAAAAGAGGAATTCATTGACTACTCATCAGCAAACAGATGTCCAGGCACTTCCTGGCAAGCACAGCCTCAGCATGCTGGACTGTTGCTTGAGAACACAAATGCCATAACAATCAATGTCCCTCCTTTATCTTCCTTTCCATGAGTTTTTAGCACTGAGCATGATGACATATGGCACAGAATATCCCTTTGATCATCTTGATTCAGCTGTCCCAGCTCTGCTCCATTCCAACTTCTTGCCAGCCTATGTCTACTACACTATCTTATAGATATAAATCATAAATTTTTCAAGAGACAGGATCTTTTTCTTTAATGCCTTATTTTCAACAGATAAAAAACCCTCAAACATGATAAAAGAACATCATCTTCTGCAAAACTAGTTTGCAGTGAATCTATTTCCTCCAGAACATACAAGCATAATGTGAGACATCTTTGTAGATGCATTTGTCATTTTAGATTCCAGAAACAGAGCAGTAACATCAATTTATACCTAATATTTCTCTGATTAACATCTAAAGGACTGCAGCTACATTCAGCTAAGTGAAACTTCCTTGCTATGAAGAAAAACAAAACAAATATACATGAGAAAACACTAAGTTTAAGTTTGAAAATGGTGCTCACTTGGAGACCAGCATTTGCCGGTGTCTGCACTCTGTGTGAATATCTTAACACAGCCTTTCTGCATCACACCTCTGTGTGCGCCTGGGAAAGGAAACAGTGAAAAGTCCTCTTGACTTTTGCTAAGCACCCTTGTGTTAGCTCATGCTCAGAAGACTGTGGCTAGAAAAAGAATTTAACTCCATTCCTTCACAATCCTGGTATATTTGTTGACTATTTTACAGGCATTATTTTCATGTTTTCTCCTCATTCAGAGAAAAAAACTCAAGTTAGGATTTTGGGCAAACTTTCACAGTTTAAAACACCCCAAATATTTATACTACAGTAAGAGAAATATGCTTAAAATCCAACAGTTCTGTCACCAGCTCGTTTTGCACACCTGAGGACATGCCTAGCATCAGGTGTTTCAGGCACAGCACTTTTCTTCCACACACACATCTCTACCCAAAATCTTACAGGCGAACACACCCAAACTTTCTTACTTTACTCCCACTAATAATTTCATAACTAAAGTTTGGACATTAGCTGCAATGCTATGCAACTATATAAAATAAAATATATTGTACATTTCAAATGCATGACAAGGAAGCTTGTTAGTGGTAGCTAACTGTAGAGATCAAGGCAAGACTTCAAAAACTATGCTGCTGGATTTACAGTAATTTCACGAATATAAGC
>VRYO01001681.1:15206448-15221448 GCA_009812075.1 Sialia sialis | reverse complement strand
TTCACTCACCAGCTAATAGGTACCTAGTAAATTTTTTATAACCTAGGGATAGCAAACAGTATAAATACAGTGGATCCAAGCCAGAGGATGCTGAAGAAGGAATGAGAGGGTGTGCTTGGTTAAGGAGGGGGTGGAGTGGGCAGTCTTTCTTCCCCTCCCACAAGCTGTCAAGTCCTTCTGTGCACACCCCCTCCCTCATCCCTGCTAAAAACCTTCCTCTCACTGCCTGCCATGACAGGTGGTCCAGATTTTCACTTAGAAAATCTGGCCACCCTATGTTTGCAACACCTCCCCGCTTAGTATCATCTGTGAATTTAATTAGCATGCAGTTTACCCACTCGTTCAGATTATTAACGAAGATGTTAAACAAGACACAATCCAAATAAAAAGATCCCTGTGGCAAACCAGTTGATGCCTTTCTTTACATCAGTTTATTGCTATCTATTGTAACCCTTTATTTACAGATGTCAACCAATGATTCATCTACATGATAGCATGGACAACCAAGCAAATTTGCCTTTTGTTTTCTCAGCTAACAGGCTGTGATACACTATATATAGTAGAATTATACATATTAATTCCCATTTCCCAAATTCTGTGTCTCATCTATTATACATATTGTTTCATCACACTAAGATATGTAGCCCCTTGCTTCTCCTGGTTCATCTGCCACTCCTCAGCCATGTGCACAGAATCAGTGTTAAATGATGATCAAGAAAAATCACACAATTTGTGATCATTTCTAGTGTCAATCTAAAACCAGTCCATGGCAATCTGGTTCCAGTGGGAACTAGGCAAGGAATATGTAAGGCAAAAATAAAATTAATTTTTATTTATGGAAAGGAATGCAAGAGCACTACTCTGAGTCAGTAGCTTCAATAAGGGCATTAGCACAATTTTACTTGTCAGATGAGCAAAAAAATAGTGTCTATGCAATGCATTAAATGCAATAGTGTTTCACCCATAAAGCGAATCACATTTGGGAAAAAGACAAACAAGAATGGCAAAGAGAACCATCTGTACAAGGCTCACAAGTTGACAGAACTTCACAGAACATAACACTGGATTTACATACACACATACACATATTTATATATATATATTACAGATGTACATAGAGCTTTGCTGATTAACCAAACCCATTGTAGCTTAAAACGTTAAGCAGAGCCCTCCTTCCCCTGCAGAAGTACTGTGATACAAGAAACAAATTAACATTTGAACATCCACAGCCAAATGCAAATTTTCTCTAAACCAGGTGGCCACACATACCAGGATCACAAAAGCTCTCTGAGCTTATCTATGGAGCACTTGTTTCTCTTACAGACCTTGTTGCTTGGAGGAGTTGTGAATGCCCCATCCATCAAAGTGCTCACATCCAGGCTGGATGGACTTCTGAGCAACCTGGTCTCATGGAAGCTGTCACTGTCCATGGCAGGGAAACTGGATGACCTTTAGTGTCCCTTCCCACCCAAACCATTCTATGATTCTTCTTCCAACCCAAAACATTCCATTTTTTCTGCTGAGTAATCACAAAAAAATTGCCTCAAAGCAGTTCCAGTAATTAAAAAAAAAAAAAAGAAAAGATTAGAGCCTCGCTATGCATGCTACAAAGAGCAAAGAGGAGAGCTCTGGCCCTTCCATTCTGACTTCCAATTGTTAGCATAAAGCAAGACATTCTGATCTTCCCGGTAATGCCACATTAGAAGTGGAGAAAATATTTCAAGAAGCACAACAGGTTTCCAAAGCTATCTTGTGACAGAATGTAAATAGCCTAAGCAGAGACTGGAATAAATTCACAAGTATAAAATTCAATTGATCCTGAACTAAAAATTAAACTTCAAGCAGAGGTCTGCAATGTCCTCTTACTGACCAGCAGCACTCCTTAGCAGCTCCTAAACAAAACACTCCATACCATTCTATTGTACACACCGTGCTTCTACAAATTCATGCACAGGAACATAATTTATTTTAAAGACATATTTCAAGCAATATAGTAGTAAACAGAAACCTAGCAGAAGGGAGAATACACTGTTTACATATTTTATTAGGAAAATACTAAAACCAGTAACCTTTGCATGCTAATGTAATTGTCAAGTCAGTTTGCTCAGATACACACTTAATATCCACATCTGCAGAAGAACCTCATTTTACATAGCCTGTCTCGAGAGACCTAATGCATTCCATAATGAGTGAACCACAAACAGGAGTTATTTTCTTTCATATTACTTGAGTAAGACGGACTGACACTTATTTTCAGAACTCTGGTGTGTATGCTTGTTTCAGTTTACAAATAAATCATACGTACCTTCCTCTGAGTGGAAGTTACCACATTTCTACCCACATTGTGGAAAAACCCCAGATACTGATGACCTATGGCCATATTGTGAGAGTCTTCCACTCTTCCAGAACAGACATCACTACACACTAAGCCAGCTCAATCTGAAGATACTGCAAATATTGACAAAAAAACCAGCCACTGTGTCTAACCATGAAAAGAGTCAAAGAACCTACATAGCACCAGTGCCACATCTGCTGCCTCCTCCACACCAAAGAAACATTTGGCGCTAATGCACGATTAGGAGCTGAGAGGAATGCAACAAAAGTGTATGCACGTGGCAGAGGTCATTGAGGGACAGCATAAAGGAAAGAGAGGGTCAAGTTATTATCTGGAATGCATCCACAGGGCACAGCCATCTTTTAAATCGGTTTTTATAATAGCTATCACTATACTGATTTAATTATATCTTTATGCTATGGATTTACTGAGCGTGCCATGAAGAACTACATCAAAGAACAAGTTGTGAAACCAGAGCTTGTTTCTTTTACTTACACAGGGCAAGGAGAATATGTCCTACTTAGAAAGCCTCTATTTGATCTATTTTTAATGCTTTATTCACCTTGTTTCCTATGAAAAGTCAAAAATCCATCATCCAAACATCATCAAGTCTTTCAATTACAAATCTTTGCGTAAAATAACACAAACACCACAAAAACTAAGTTTGACTTCTACATCAAAGTGACCAATATGCCTCTATGTATGTGGCAACTAAAGTACTGGGTCTTTTACCTTTAAGCCTGTATTATTATATACATAAAGGTGAAATGGAATGGAGGGAGAACATCCACTGAACATCCACTTAGAAGAATGGTTGTATCACATTGTGCAATACAACACTTTGGATTATCAGGCATATAAAGATAAGTTTTCAAAAATAAGTAGACAGTGGAAATTTACAGACATGACAGATAAAATACTCATTGACACTCTTATAAAAAATGAAGAGAAAATCAGCTTAAGGTTTACTTAAAAGAAGGTGAGCACAAGCTGACAGTGGGCAATAGGGGAACCATTCCCAAGTCAAGACTCTTGGGCACTTAAAAGACAGTGGAAACAAACCTATTCCTGGTTTATCAGTAATTGCCACTGACTGCTTGTTCCACCACTTGCCTCCCTCCTCCAGAATGAGAGGAATAAGAGCAATAGTTCAAAGAGGCAGAAACAAACAATAAGGGTCATTTTAGGCGCTAAGGTCAGGCTTTATGTTTTGGGATAGGGTGACCCTAAGTAAAACAGTTACAACTTCCCAGTGACCCTGGAAAGGAAGTTACTTAATATTCATGTTGACGGAAAAGAAGAAAGGATTAATCATGTGAAATTAGCATTTTCATTGAGGACCTTGGTTGAGTCTTGTGTTCTACTTTAAGAGAAAGACAACAGCTTCACACCAGCACCTTACATCTCTCATTTATCGAAACATTGCAGCTTGCTCCTAACTGTCATTAAGTGATGAATAATGAAAGACTCCTTCATTTTTACCTCAGATTAATCACGCAGCCCCCTCCATCTCTCCTGAATGTGTGCGCTCAGCTTTTTTTTTTAAATTTTATTAATTTTTAATTCATGTGGAGTAAAGAAAACTGTTTAATTAGATTTTAATTCTATTGGGGAAAAATGGTCTCAATTGAAAGGGCATCACCTAAATATTTTCACATCAGAGCTTTAAAGTGCCACCGTGCACTATCATTTCTCAAATTGTGTCACTTCTGTGCTAATTTCAAGCCATCTCTTATATTACACAAATAAAAAATTTTAAAAAAAATTAACCTCCCAGTTACCTAACACAGAGGAAAACGGTGTAACAATTAATTGATGCAAGTACAAGATGTAGACGTTATAATTACTATCACAAAGTAAAATACAAAACACTGTACAAGTCACATAATAATGTCTCCCAAAGTAATCAGGCCAAAAAAAACAATGAAAGAAAATCTCTTCCTGAGAGACCTTTTCTTTCTTCATGACCTTTTCACAATCTCCCTCTTCCTCCAAATATATCAATTATATAACAAATCAAAGTATAGCAAATACAGTAGAACACAACTTTGTTCTCAGTATTAAGTGCCTAAATCATTTGCCCTAAAATGATGTTGCAAAATGGATTTTTGTGCATGCAACCGAGTCTGAAATCAGCATGTTTTCTTCTATTAAGCATCTTGATCTATCACCTGCACACTCATCTCTAGCTCAGTCTGTTGACTTCCAAATTACTTCAATGGCAGGTACTTCCCATTATTATACCAAAAAAAGGTTTCCCACTGGATAACATCATGCACATAATGCCAGTGCATCACATCCAGTTAGGCCACATTCCATTACTCTTCTCAAAGATTTGTAATCACTACAGATCTACATTTTAACATTTAACTATGCATTGCTTTATCGTGTTACCTCCAACTTTAAATTTCAAGGTTTAGTTAAATTACTTGCAATGTTACATAATAATTTTTGTAAGATAAAGGCACATTTATAATTTTATCCCTCATCTAAATTATTTTGGCTGAAAAAAGGATGAAATGCATACAAAATGAGTAGAAACCTTTCAAAATAGCAACATCCCTCCTGATTCTTTTTTTGCCTCATATTCTCTTATAAAACTTCTTCCAAGTTTTCCCTAATCTCTTGTCGTCACATGTGAGTTGTCTCTGCTGACACAGTTTTAAATCATGAGACCTAGAACTGCACATGTGAAAAAGCTAAATCCCCCCCATCTGCGGAGAACTGGCACAAACTTTCCATTCCATTGAAGTTTCAGCTTCACTCTGTTCTCTTACAAAGCTGATATAATAGATTGTCATTCCCAAAAATGCTCTCCCCTAAGCCACGTCACTGATCTCCCATGTTGATCCTTGTCACACATGATTTGACTGTTGATTTTTTCATTGCAACCCATTTTATTCCTTAATTCTGTTACAAAGTTCCTGAAGTCCTTTTGTGTATTGATAACTGTGTAACTTCCCTTTCTTCAGATATGAGAGCCCAAATCAAAATTTTCTTGCTTATTTTACTGTAAAATTTTCCATGTAACATTATCTTTACCAAGAACATTTCCATCCAGGCTAAATTCACTCATATCTACCATTAGTATTTGCTTTTTCCTGCTGCTGCTCCCTAAAGGAAAGGGTATTATCAGAGCCTGCAGAATGAGCTTTTTCAAAGTAAAACTGATAACTCTGATGATTTTCAAAGGCTACATTAAAATGTGATAAAAGAAGTAGAATTGCCCCAAAAGTGAATGTGTGATTCTCTTCCTAACAAAACACAAAGCAAGATGCATTTGCTTGAGCAACATGAACTGGATCTTCACTCTTCTGTTGTTATAACAAATGTAACTTCCTTGACCATCGCATATATCATTTTCCTTTAAAGTTCTCCCCTGGAAGTATTTTCAGACTTAAACTGGCATTAGATACTATTTTCATTAATCTTACTGGTGTTCAAGTTAGCTGGACACATCCTCACAGAAAAAGTGCGGAAATGGAATAGCACCAAATGTTTAATGTTTGTGGCACAGCACCATACACACAGATTTGCTGTCCTATGGATCAAAGACACAAGAAATTCTGTCACTTTCAGACAGGATATCATATATTAGGACAGCTAAACACAGTGGGAGCTACAAAACAGCACTCTCTATTTCTGTCACCCTTTTGTTCTCCCTGGGGATGACAACACATTTATTTGCTTGGATTCTATGCTCATAAATCCTTTCCAAACCACATTCATTTTTTCAAGGTGCAGATACAACTCCAGCACCCCGTGTGCTCCTGAACACACGAGATGAGTTCAACTCCAGGCTCTACCATCATTGTGACACCTGGCAGATATTTCACTCACCTCATTTTTTCTATTTTTGAAATGCAGATGTGGCCACAACTCCTTTGTGAAGCATTTTGAAATCCACTGATGGAAATCCCATGGAACAAATGGCATTGCCAGCTTACCAAGGTGTGTCCCTGACCTGTGCCCTGCATGCACAGATGGCTTTCAATAATGTGTGACCAATGTCAAGGTCCTCCTGCTATGCCACTGAACAGTCACAGGCAAGACATAACTGCAACACCTTGATCTGCTCTGAGTTTTACTCTCTGTCCTCCTGAAATGTCAGGGTGCTCCAGGTTTCTAGAGCCATTGAGAGGAAATTTTGGTTTATTAGGCTGATTTCCCTAATTATATTTTAGTCATAAAACAGAACTGTTTCATAGTTTCCAACTAATTTCACACACATCACATGGAAATTTCGTGAGTACTAGTTATTAATACTATAATATCTAGAACTAATTTATATCTTTGGAGATTTAAAAAGCCCATTTAACAACTATATGCATTTGTTAATTTTTTACATTATATATGCACATATATAGAGAGACCAAAAAATTCATTGCTGGATAAGCAAGACTTTTTTCCTAAAATGCCAAGAGAAAAACAACTAACTTGCTTTAAAGTATAAATATACTATAAGTCTGGAAAAATACTAATGCAGCAGATGTAAGCTGATTGAGAAATTAAGGTCTGTGATGTTCCATAACATTCAGAGATGTTTATTTATATAAAAAATAAACCTAGCATTCAATAAGGATCTGCATGTTTCGTCCCCCCAGTCTAGATGGATAATGCCCCAATTTTTATCACACAGAATAAGCAAAATGCTGACAAGTATCCACAATTATTTTATTTACTTACACAGTTACTCTGGAAATAATTGCTCTTTTCTTACACTTGAATAAATTTATTGGTTTCACAGTGGATTTCAATAGAAATGGATTACTAAGCAGTAGCATTTCTCTTTGCTGGTTAGTTGGTGAATAACTAACAAACAACTTGAGGAGGTTTCCACACTTCTTCAGAGAAGGCTGAACTTCAGACAATTTAAGGCTTTGCTATATGTTGCAAACAAGTGCAGTGCCTCCCATCACAACACCTCAGATTGTAGGAGGCACTAGAAAGATGAATAGAACTTCAATATTGAAGCATTTGTGGGGACTCTAATTTATATTTGCTTACAGGACTGTACATTTGTGTTCCTGTCACCTTTATCAAAACAGTCAAACGCTGTTTTACTGCCTACATTCTAGTCCTCAAACAAAACCAAAAAAATAGCCATCTTATTGCATTTCAAGCACTTTTAATATTAAACATGTTGATTAAAAAGCTGCAAATAGAATCTGCCATCATTGAGATGTTTCCCAAAGACAAATAAAGCCCAGCAAACACTAAGCACTGAAAGACTGCTGTGCTAAACTCTTCCTTAGCAGAGTGCAAGTCCCAGCACAGTCTCCCAGGCACTCACTAGCTGTAACCCATCTGTGTCCTCTGTAGACTGCTTTCATCCCTTCTTTTAAAACTTCCATGATGTTCTACCATCCCAATAGAATTTTAAGACCAGGGCTGCCCAGCTGTTGAAACCTTCCTTAATAGTAAAATGAAGATAATAATTGGAGATAATGTTACAGCCAACAGAAAGGCAGATACAAGTTGAAATGCATTTTAGGTAGGATGCTGTTTTTCACCAAAACTCAAGACTGGATTTTTACCAATGTGAATCATCATCCACTGTTACCCTAGAGAATAAAAGTAATGAAGAAAAGTTCACACCAAGAGTCATATCATGACCTGCATTTAACACAGGATGGTCTCACACAGCACTCTCCTCTCACTGCAAAAATTTGCTCCTCAGCAGCTCTGCAGCTCCCAGGCTATTCCCCCACATCAGCATCAGTTTTTGCTTTGAAGCTTGTTCAGTTAGTGAGTTATTCTCACTCAAAATGCTCAGAGTGATTTTTCTAACTTTGATAAAAATGACTCACTTCCTTAAAAGATTTGTGCATCTGAGATGAGACCTTATTAGTAGGCATAAGAGGTATGTAAAGCCTCTCCCAGAGCCCACTCCATTAGTGCTAATCAATATTAATTTAAAATTGCATAAAGGCAGCTTTTCAACTAGAAACTATTTCATCCTCTCTCCCCCTGCCCTGCTCCCCAACAAAAAACCCCCACAGTTTTCATTATATTTGAGATACCAGGACACTGGGTCTCTGTTCAAAAGTAATTTACAGATTATCTTCATTTCCAGAATGGCTTACCAAGTAGAGATAATATTACAGCTTGGTGAACCTTGCCTTTCACTTCTTACCTTGAAAGCATGTAAATATATCTAAGCATGAGGAATAAATTGCTTTTAAGAATCACAACACTAGGACTAGAAAAATGTAATTGCTGCAATGGTCAAGTGGGAACACTGACATGGTTCAGGGTAAGTTTCAACCACCTTCCCTCCCTGATTGCCTCAAGGAACTCCAGCTGCTGCTAAAGTGTAGGTGCTGCTGCACCTACAAGATCAATGCTGCTAATTGTGAGGAAAATTATTCAGGACAGCACTGAGCCTCCTATTAATGATGCCTGCCAGTAGAAAGTCAGTTTATCAGCTATGCTAAAGGTCAACATCAATATCAAATGCAACAACTTCAAATGATTGTATCACTGGCTTTTAGAGAAAATCACTGTGGTGGTGCAATAGACCTCAGAACTGGCTGCACTTTAAAACCATTTTGGTTCCCTGCTCATCAAGTACCCTGCTTATGTTTGTAGGCTAATATTACTTCGTTTGACAGCAGCAAAACAAAAAAAAAAACACATACACACAAAATAAGTAAATAAATAATAAAAAAAAAAAAAATCCTGTCAGTATTCTTTAATGGCACTGGGCAAAAGAACTGATGTGGAGACAAATATCAGCTCCTAATACAGGAAATGGTTTGACGGAAGGCTTCTGTTACTTCTAATCAGAAAAACCTCAAAAAGCAAAGAGCAACTAAGTGTTTGGTTTTAAAAAACCCCAAACCCAAACAACTGACTACATTCACAGAAGTTAACCACAGAGACAGCACCTCAGGAAGTCAATAAGCCGCAAAAACTTAGAAGCTGGGGAGATTTAAAGTGCTTGTCCCATTTTTTTTTTCCAAAATGCATTGTTTATCTACAATGAGACAAAAAAACAAGGGTCTTTTATGGTGTGACTCAAGCCACACACTAATGATTTTGAAAACAAGAAAATCATACATAGTAATGGCTGAGAAGTTTCATTAAGCTGAAATAATAACAGTAATTTACAAAACACAAAATCTATAGTAATAAGCTATAAAATAACTTACATACAATGTATACAGGAAAGTGCATAATAGCAGCATTAACAACTTGCAAGACCAAACTCATTGAATATAGTGGATAGCTTGAATAAACTTCTTACCGAATGACACACTCATAATAGCTTATACAGCTTTACATATACACAACATACTCTGGCTTCCCAGAGCAATAGCTTTACCATTCCTTATTTAAAAACTGCTTCTTAAATGATTCTGTTTTTATACTGAATCTCCTTAAAACAGAATTCCTTGTTACAAACAACATTTTTATCTTTTTCTATGAGTTAAATAGAGCACATATATCACAACAGCTCATTTAATAATTACAATTACATACTTGCATACGCATAGACATATATTAAAACAAGTCACAAAACCAGTGTATTTTGAAGAGCACAAAAGTGACCTCATCCTATATTAGCCAAAATCTGGTCTAAAATATCTTAGAATGTGCTTCAGCCCTTTGCAGCAATAATGCATGTGAAATAAAGCTCTAGGAGGGCTGTCTCAGTACAGCTGATATGGTAAAAAGGCAAGGGAGGGAATCAGAGGCAAACAGGTTCATTTATTTCAACCTACAAATTCAGTGTGTTCCAACAAGGTCAAAAATACTCCAGGGAGAACTCCCTAAAGGAAGCTACCCACCCATGTGCACCTCCTGTCCTTCCCAAATAATGATGGCACAACTCAGAGACAGACTGACCATGAAAGCAGTTGTCCCCACATCTTCCTACATTTCAGTGGAGAATCTTCTTGCTCCTGCTTAGGCTTTGATTTCCTGTTCCCTTCTCAAACCCGGATCATGCTCACCTGGCTTCTAGCTACAAAGCTAACAAGTTATTTACAGAATAGAAGCAAAACAGGGGTATTCAATTAAAGAATTAAAGAATTCTTCTGTAAACTAATCCCAGAGAAGATTAAAATAACCTGCATAAGCCTTTGAAAATAAATTATATATTTATACAGTATATAATATATATATATAATATATATAATATATATAATTATACAATTATAAATTATATACTGGGATCTAGTCCTAAGCATATGAAAATGCAGTATTAGAAGAACAAAAACTGCACAGGGTGCCATCACAGCCTACAGTTTGACTGCCATGTCTCTGTGTCCATACTTTACTGCCAACTACTGCAAAACTGCTACAAAAGCACAGACACACCAGAGGAAAGTAAGATCCAATTACATTTCTAAAATAAACTAAATTTATAAGCAAAATGAAAGGGGGGAAAAAGCATTTTGCACAACTAGATAGAATAATTTCTGGATCAACAATTCACTTTCCTTTCCTTCTGTGTGTCTAAGTGCAATGTCTTCATTAGTAAATCCTCTGTGTAAGGTTAATCCTGTTCAGCTACTTAAGGCTTAGAACAGCTCACATTTCCCATTCCTGCCAGTAAGTTCCACACATGATACAGCAAAAGACTAAATGAGATGCCTATTTTATTAAAACTGCACTCCTAAGGAATTTTTGCCATAATTTTTGATCCATCACCTAGCCTTAAAAATCTCAGTAACTAAGCAGCATGAATATTATGGTAAGATAGTTCATTCCTATTTTTGGAGAGGATTTTGATAACTGGAGAAAAGTGTTTTGTTTTCTTTTTGCTTCCCACTCCTCTCTCCTCCCCTCCCCTCCTGTTCACCCAGACACCAGTAATTGAAACAAAAGGTGCACACTCTGAAACATATGTTCAGTTTGACCAAAACTTTACTGATTTAGGACATCTATTCTAATTTGTACATATCCTGCTACGGACACATAGGAGGCAGTTTCTCTGACTCCTTTACAACTGTGTATCTCTATATTTTATAAACACTAACCAAACAGTACTATGTAACATAATTCTCAATTTTTTTCATATAGACATCTAACAAGCTGGAAATGTTTTGCAAATATTTTGTCAAAATATTTTTTTTTTTAAATCTAAAAAAAAATGAGATTTGTGTTCTACTTTCAAACAGGAACATAAGCAAATCCGCACTAGAAAAATGCTGTGATCTTCCCTTACTTTTAGAAAATTGTTCCCTCACTAGCTCAGAGATGTATATAAACATATGCAGTTTGACAATATTCCATTGTGAAGTTGCTTCTCTTCCTGGAAACAAAAGACAACAAGCAGAACTTGGTGCATACCCATTGTCTTTCTGGAAGTTTTCCCCCAGTTCCTGTACTACATAGATCTATTTTGCAATCCTTTTCTCATCTAAATCTAAGGACTTTGAGCAAACATATCCTCCAAGTATGCAAAGACAACACTTAGCACACTGACACCTGGAACACTGCCTTGGACAGCACCACACAGAATATTGGTCAAATCATGGATGCAGTTTCCTTCACTGCCTCCCAACACCTCCCATCCCACTTGGGGTTAAAAAGGAGGCTCTGAGTAGAAGCTGTGTATTTGATCCTTCACTCCTCCAGATCATATGACAGGTAAGAGAGTGAGGTACAGGACTCTATAGCTTCAAAGCTCCAGCCCAGGAGAAATCAGAGCAAGAGCAGGAAAACAACAAAAACTCTTCAGCCAAGAGCAGCATGATACAAATTGCTTTTCCATTGGAGGAAGAACCTCAAAATCATTTGAGTTGAAAAACACTTTTTTAGATCATTGAGTCCAATAATAAACCCAACATTGTCAAGTCAACAATTACACCATGCCCCTAAATCTACACATAAAAGATTCACAGAATGGTTTGATTTGAAGGACCCTTAAACACCATCGTGTTCCAACACTCTTGTCATGGACAGGGAATGCTCAGAGAGCTCCACCTAGCCTGGCCTTAAACACTTCCAGGGATGAGGCACCCACAGCTTCTCTGGGCATCCTGTGCCACTGCTTCACGAATAATAGAAAAGAGGATGAACTGCAATTCCTACAGAACCTCCAAGGAAAATAGGGAAGGAAAGCCACATGCTTTCCTTCACTGATGTTCAACCTAGTCCTTAGTAAATAAGAATATATTCTGCATTAATTTATCTTTCTCTCCACATGCCCATCTTTTATAAAGTTGAAGACCATCACTGAAGGCTATCTATCATGAGCAAATGATCAGTTAGGCAATTTTAACCTCTCTGAGCATCTGGATTCATACCATGTGTGAGAAAATATGGTCTAGTCTCCTACTGATTTACTTTACACCAAAAAGGTTTTGGTTTTTTTTAACTTTATTTAAAGGAACAGCTATAGCACTTGAATTTCTGACAAATCTGTGATCTAGGGATTATTAAGAGAGGCAGGAACAGATTTCCTTCACAGACCCAACAATGACATTTCCCCTGACCTACAGAGAACACCTTCCTAAGCAATAACATATAGCCCACTCTCAATGACAACTCAGTCCTAAGAGAACACCAATTATGCCAAGTTTGCACAAACAGATGTACGGCAAATTTGTAATATGGACTACTTTACACAAGGGACAAAGCTGAAACCATTTATCTCAATTAACTTAGGATCTAAGGATTAATTTAAGCTGTTGCCTTAAAGGTGAAAGGCCACCACTTGATCCAACAATCCACTCATACCTCTTATTTACAATAAATATAAATCTCACTCCTTCATTTTTAAAAATGTAACTTTCAGATTTCATTTTTACCCTTAAAACTCTGTGCCTTCTATGTCTTATAAAAAATAAAAAGGCTAGTGCCATTTTTTCAGTGGCTGAGTTTCAACACCTATTATGGTTTGAAAAGATGGCCAATTGCCCTGAAATAACAAAAACTAATCAATAGGAGGCATGACGATAATTGAAATTTCTCAAATGAGGAGATCACTTCTAGCTTACAAGTAACACTAATAAGTGACATCAGATTTCCACTCCACTCACCCAAGTGCTGCTTGAATTGAAAAGCATTTTGAAACACATACAAACACAGTAGAATGAAATAATAAATGAAGGAACATAGATTAGTGAAAGAAGTAATTCAGAAGACTATTCCCACAGACAAGAGCTGTCTGTAATATAAAGGTTCATAAATCCACCCAAATTTATGAACCTGGCATTCCTGCTATTTCAAACCTACCAATGTGTCATTCAACACACTGAATGCGCAATCCCCGTGCAGGAACACAGCTCTGTCAGTTTAGAGCCCACAGCATTCCTCGTGGTTTTGACCAAGATCTCATAAATCAAGACTGCAAAAGGAGACAGTGTGGCACATCCTGTGTGACACAGCCACCATAAACTCCCTCCACCGCAGAAATGGACAATTGCTTCCTTCACCTATGGCAATCCTCACACCACACAAGAGCTGGTGCAGTTCATTACCCATCAATCTCTGTGCAAAGCAAATGGAGTGCAGGCCTATGGAATCCAAGGTATGCCATCAATATAAGACCCTGATAAACCAATTTAATTCAAATTACCAGTATTTTATAATTGGAGACTAATTCATGGAGTATATAGAGTTAAGACACCAGGTAGTTACCCAGCCTCTCAATAAACAGAGTCCAAGCAGAGCAAAGATTTAACTGCTTTCATTTGTTGGTTTAAAGGCTGGTTTTGAGATACAACAGTGATCCTCATTTTGGCACTTTGTGTTTTAACATTATGTGAATGTCCAGTGAGTGAACAGGCTATAATCATGTGCCTAGACATGAGCCCAGTTTTGTTACAACTGTCAAGACTTGCACCCTCTCATTTTCAATATAAAACCAGATAAATATTCAGTGAATTTTAATTTTACATTGTCCAAGTGACCAGTTTATCTATGGTCCAAAAGAATCTTTGCCTTTGTTATGTAATAGCTCTCAGAACTGTAGTTAAGATTTATGATACATAAACTCCATACTATTCACTGTAAGTTTTTAACAAAATCCAAGGTTTGTTATTTGCAGGCATGAAAATCTCTCAGTATTTTTGAAGGGATTTTGAAATCTAATCCCTGTCTGAAGAGATTTTTTTTTTTGGACTCTATTTTTACTTTCATCTCTAAGCATGAAATTTCATCTTACACTATAAAATATGTGTTGGAGATAAATAAATAAATAACTTCTTTCCTTGAGAAGAGAAGCTTTATATAACTAGTTCTACCTAGGCTAAGATGAAACTTAACTTTGCAGAGGGATTTTTTTCATTAATCCTTCCCACTGTCTATTTTGGAGGTATTCTGCAGTTTCTACAGCACGGCTAATTTGATTGCTCCCACCACTTGGAAGGTTACAAATAAATATAAATATATATTTTAAGGTATATTGTGAATCTCTGTTTATACAATCAAAAGTTCAGACTCTAGCACAAAATTCAACAACTGTACTGCTCACCATTAACTACTTTTATTAATAAAATTTTATATAATAACAAATATCTATATATATAATAACTTTTTCACATAATAAATTTATTATTATATAATAAAGGAATCTCACTAAGTCTCAATATTCTGAATTGTCATCTCTTTCACCTTCAAAGTGTCTCACTGATGCGGGCAAGAAGTGCCAGGTGTCAGGAACAGCATGTTTTAACAACATTTTTCGAAAATTCAGAGTACAGTAATTT
>VRYO01001681.1:15176566-15205448 GCA_009812075.1 Sialia sialis | reverse complement strand
GGGCAGCCAGCGAGCTGCCCTGAGCCGCACCGCTGTGAGCAGCCCTAAGCCGCGCTGGGCCCCGAGCCGTACTGTCAAGGGCTGCCCAGAGCCGCTCCGCTGCGGGCAGCCCCCAGCCGCTCCGCCACGCCGTCCCGGGTGGTGCCGAGCCACGCCGTCCCGGGCGGCTCCGAGCCGCGCTGTCCCAGGCAGCTCCGAGCCGCTGCGCCACGGGCAGCTCCGAGCTGTACCGCCATGCCATCACGGGCGGCCCAAGCCGCTACGCCGCGCCGTCCCGGGCGGCCCCGAACCACGCCACCATGGGCTGCCCTGAGATGCGCTTCCTTGCTGCCACGTGCTGCCATGGGCCGCCCCGAGCTGCTCCGCCTTGGGTCTCACACCGCCCGTGGTCCGGGGCGGCCCGCAGAAGCTCTCTCACCAGTCGGCTCGCACTTCCAGTCTGGCCTTTCGCCAGAAATTTTCCATAAATAAGCCGCACCTGAATATAAGCCGCACTACTGCAGTAGGATGGATTCTTCAATGAAAAAGGTGCAGCTTATATTCGCGAAATTACTGTATATGGTTTCTCATAGAGACAGCCATGGTGCCAGACAGCCAAAGCTATTGTCATTGTCCACCTCATTTTATTTTTATTCTGAAGCACAGGTGTCAATTCTCCCCCATGAGCAGGAATGGGAACAAGAGCCAGTGACATCTATATTGCATTAGGTATATATGCCATGAACACTCAAACACTTTAGTGGACTGATCTATCTTATTTTTGCCATATTTACTGGCAGTGAGTAAAGCTTCCAAAAATCCTTACGAAGCAAAAGCTCTTTCATTACTGGAAAAGTAAAACAAAACCAGCAAGACCTACTTTTAAAGAAGATGCTACTGAAACTACAGCAGTATTTTTGCTGATTTTTATGTATTTGGAAAGGAGCAAAAGAAGGTCTGTAATACTATTTATTTTTCTATTATGTTTGCTTTAATTTGTTGCTTTTTGAAACTGCTACTCTGATCTCCCCTCCTCTACCTTGGATATGTCTTTTTTCACTAAAAAATTCACAGTATAAGCACTTGGAAAAGTGCTTACAAACCCTCTACAAAATCTCTCTCTTGAAAACATGAAAAAAAAATCTCTAGTCATTTGAACTCACAATTTATTTACTTGTCCCAGTGGTCAGATGCTATTAACAAATGTTTGAACAAGGACATTCATACTGTTCCTCAAAATGAGCTAAGCAAATACACTCCAAGCAATTTTTAAGTTTTGTTAACAATAGCTGGTTTTGCCATTTAAAACAGAAATAAATGCAAGTGAAAATAATAGGCAATATCTATTTATAGCTCTCCAAGACAGCTGCACCAAGAATGCAACATGCAATAGAACAGTTTTCTGATTTATTTATTTGGTTTATAACATTCAGTTAGGTTTTATTTATATCATATGCACATGCAACCAATTCATACAAATTTATAAAAAAGAAAGCTTATATATAGGAAAGTAAGTTGTGATCTGAAAAGTCTTCTAACATGGCACATAATATTAAAGAATTTATTTTTTCCCCAGGAACCCAGTGTAGCGACTTGATAAACACTAGAATGGGCTGCTGAGGGAAGAGGTGGAACAACAGCTCCTAGAAGTGTTCAGGAAGTGACTGGAGATGGCACTGAGTGCTATGGTTTAGTTGTGGTGATCAGTTAAAGGTTGGACTTGTTGACCTTGGAGCTCTTTTCCAAACTTAATGATTCTACTCCTTTTAAATGTCTGATAGCTCCTGTATTCAGAAGAGTTATAATTTACAACTGTAATAATATAATTATTCACAAGACTTATAACTCCTCATCCAAAGAGTGACAGAATTTACTCCACCTCATCTCTGTTTTGGGAATCCCAGCAGTCTAGCAAGACACCAGGACACAAATGCTACGAGTCATGAAAGGAATTTGTTGTCAAATAATACCCCTGACTTTCTAATTTGAAAATTTATATTACCAATTGGTTTTAAAATAGATTTTTGTCTGGTCTAATAGTAAAAATGTTAGTCTTGAGAACAGATGAAGCTAAAGGTGGTTACTGTAAGTCAACAGCCAGCCTCAGTTTGAAGATGAAATAAATGTGGCTTTCATGGTGCTACACACTTCTTCCTCAAGCTGCTGACTGCGTTGCTTACTGCCTGATCTTTTGTACATCATTGTCTTGGTTTCCCACTGGTTTTCTTATGGAGCCCAGGTGAAGCTTCTGGTATCTGTTAACTTCCTGATTACAACTTTATATTTAGTTCTAAGTCACTCTCTTAAGCTTTGTATAATCATAAAAAAAACCCCAAAAACAAGCAAAACCAAACCAACAAACAAAACTTCCTTCTCAGCACTAACCTCCCACATTGCCAACCACAAAAAAACCAAAACTGTGACCCCACTAATGACAAAATTCCCAGCATCTTCTGCTGAGTCAGGGTTTCACTTAAAATGCACTTATACAAGTTAAATTTGTTCCTCAATAAGACTGGGAACAACTGGGAAAACAAACAAACAAACTTTCCCAGAAAGCCCAGAAATATTTCATCCAGCTTACCTAGCAAATTAAGAGAATTCTCTCACAAGATATTTTGTATAGTACACATTTAGTACTTACTGCATTTTCATAGAAACACAGAATATTCTGAATTGGAAGAGACCCACAAGGATCATGGAAGTCCATCATATTTTAATTTCCTATATATAATACCAATTTATAAAACAGCTTATATATAAGAATTAAACTATGCACAGGACAGCTCCAAGAATTCCACCATGTACCTGAGAGTGTTGTCCAAAAGCTTCTTGAGCTCTGGTGCTGTGATCACTGCCCTCCTGTTGAGTCTGTTCCAGTATCCACCCTCTGGGGGAAGAACCATTCCCTGATACCCAACCTAAGCCTCCCCTGACACAGCTTCCAGCCATTCCCTTGGGTCCTGACACTGGTCACAGAGATCAATGTCTGCCCATTCACTTCCCCTCATGATGCTGAACACTCCAATGAGGTCTCCCCTCAGCCTCCTCTTCTCTTATATACATATATCATGTATAGATTATATAGACATAACAGAAATCAAGTCCTCAAATAATATCAATTATTTCAAGAACAGTATCAGTACCGTAATTTCCTCGGATGTTATTACTAATCAGTTTATTCCTACCCAGTATCTCTTACCTTTTAATGTTATTTTTTTCCTTACAACTTTGTAGAATATTTTAAAAAAACCCAGCCATTGATACTTAAAGTTTATTATCCTTCTGTGTCTCAGCATTTCATAAAAGAAGAAAGTTCAACCATTTGCAAGAACAGGAAACTTAACACATCATGTATAAACATAGTTATCTGTATTTCTCACTAGCCTGAAAGAGACAATTCTGGATGACAGAGAAACGTATGCTTTAAAATGAAATGGAAAACTTAAGACACAGTTTAATTTTCAGGAAAGTACCTCTTTCCAACTTCACACAAAATTTGGCTTGCACACATGAATTTTGGGAGTTAATTTTAATTTATTTTAACTTCCTCAAGGCACTAGTTAAGCATGGCAGAAAATTATGCCTCCACAGAACTTTATCTATGCAGAGAATTCACCAAGTAATGCTGCCAAAGGATTTCTTATAATAGTACTTCCCTGACCAACACTGCCTTCCCCCCCTCCAACTCTTGAAGTCTTTTAATTCTTCATATTTGAGCAACATGGTTAGAAAACAGTAGCCAAAGGAGAAAGAATGAACAGAACAGAAAAGGAGCTAGAAAATAAACTAAATCAATTGACAAAAAACAAGATGGAACAAACTCTTCAACTATGAAATACAAGGAGGTAAGTGACATGGATAAACCACAGAAGATGGAGCAGATGAAGAGCACAGGGAATGAAAATCTGTAAACACAAGAGCACATTTTTCTCCCTGGCATAGAATAAATCTAGAAGTTTCTACTCCACTGATTTTTTTTGTAAGGCACTTCTCATTTTCTGGCCTATGCAGAGGAAAATATTCTACAATTAGAAATGTAAAGCACTGAGAGTGAGGAGATTTCATATTTGAAACTTGACAAGAATGTTACATCTTTCATAATAGTAAAATGCTAGGAAATAAACTGAGAAGGAGGGGAGAAATAGAGTGTAAGAAACGGTCACAGATTTGTCTCATATGAAAGGTTAAGTGTATCCAAGCCTGCCTTCTTTACTTGCTTTTCCACTTCAATATCACAGCTATAAACTGTTCCTTATTTAAATAGATGTAGGCTACTTAATCTGAAAGAAGTTTATTCTACAAAGGCATTGGGCTCTGGGGAACAGAGGAGATCTCTGGACAATGGTCCTTCCTTCAGCACACTGAGTTGCATGAATAAGGAAATGAAACAGCACATTCCGCTAAATGTCACCATTTACAAGAGGTTTCCTCGAATTTCAAACAATCCCATAGCTACCACTTCCTTCCTGACTCCTTCCCTAGCATATTTAGAGTCCCAGAGGCACATACCTTAGGACTGAGGGGAAGGACAAGGAAGGACAGGCATTGCTCAATGCAGCAGTGCCTGCTCCCCCCACAACCCCTGTCCCAAACCAGCAGTGCTGAATCTCCCTCTACCTCTTTTCTCCACAATTCAGCGTGGCAGGACTGAGTAACAGGAAGGAAAATTATTACTAGAAGGCAATTCTTCCATTCTGATCCTGCTGGACCTCAAAAGTTGCCTTGTTGTGGATGTCAGACTAACAGATGCAGCAGCAGCAGAAACATTTCAAGTCACCCTTCTTCCTCATCTGTAATCAACTGCACACCTCTCCCACCATCAACTCTATTCTTAGAAACCAAATCTCACTATTCCTTCTGCTATGGAACTCGTAAGTGGTACTGAGCACATCTTTTATATTAATATATTAATAGCTAATCCAAATTCATTAACCAATATCCACGTGCAGTGACAAAACCATGTTTGCTTCCCCATGCAGGTCTCAGCAGGAAGAAAGACAACAGTGCTTTGGGGGGCAGCACTGAAGAATGAGGCAACATCTGCTGTGATTTATGCAGGGAAAATTCTTGGTGTCAGCACTTGCAGCTTTCATGGAAGTAACTGAAAACTCAGCTGTACTTTGGATGGTATTTAAACTGCTCTTAGAGTCTGTGTGAATCAGGAAGAAAACTAAAAAAACCTACCACACACAAAAGAACCACACACAATCCCACCCCCATTAGCAGCCTATAAGATAGAATCAGTTCCCTGTAATTTAACTTACAACTCCTCCAGCTTTATTTTTCCCTGGGGGCAAATTCAGCCCTGACCTAAACAGACAAATTCCATTAAATTACACTGACTCAATCCAGTACTGCCAGGTCACCCAATAGCCTTGAAAATATGGGTGAAACCTATTTTGTCCCTATGGGATTAACAAATCGTTACAAGTTGCTGCACTATTTTTCCAAGTACATCATCATTGAACTTCTCTATTATCTGCATGTCACTAAACTGAGTCAACACAGCACTTTAAATTGGTAATGAGACCCTTGGCCACTCACCACTTATTCCTGGTAAGGAATGATACAGGAGCCTGTTCTGTCCACAGGCAGCCAGCTGTTTCCACAGCCCAAACCACAGATCTCTGCAGCCACATGTTCAGTTTCCTCATTCCCAGGACTCACACACAACCTCTTCAGCAATCTTTCTTGAGAGATGTAATTATTGCTTTAAGACTGCTTTCCAGGCTAAGTTTCATTAAGCACTTGAGGAAAGAATATATTGTCTATAAATTCATCCTGCAATCAATTTCAAGTGAAATCTGCCATAATTCTCATGATTTTGACAGTCTGTTAATATAGACAATATTGCCAAATAATTTATACCCCCTACATCATCATATACAACCATTTTCAATACAAAAGGTTTCAAAGTAGCCAATGACATTTGGATAAGGCCACTTTTAGATCACTGTAGGAGGTGATGGTCAAGTGATTGTTGCCACAGCACGTAATTATTTGAAAAAGCATGATTTTCAAAGTGAATAAAGGGTTTCACAAACTAGAACAAAAAAAGTACCACAATTATTAACAATCCTTTCTGATTTTAACACACTTAATGCAGCATTGCTACTTGAATGCTTCAAGAACACTGAATATTCTGCTGTTTGAAATAGTTTGCAAACAACTGCACATCTTGCACTAAAACTGGCAGGAGAACTGTGAAGACTTTTTGCATGCTTTTCTAGCTCTAGTAAGAACCACAAGGTATCAATCACCCAGGTTTAACAGCAGCTGACTGAAGCCATTCATTGAGTTGTGCATGGCTACCACTGTGGCCCCATGAATAAGTCTGAAAGTCTCCCCTCCTTTTTTTGTTCCTCTGAGTGGACTCTTAACAGCACAACTCATTTTTTTCCCTTTTTTTAACTTTCTGAATGGTTTTGAGAGATCAGCTGGAAAGAAACACCATTAGTAAAAACAAAAGTTTTCAAAGAAAAAGCAGGAACAAAGTGGAGATATTGGAGACAAGTTGTGATTCATGGCCTACACTGTGCTTTGCCCCTCTCTTTACCTCAATACACTTTTCAATTTTACTGCTGGATAAGAAGAGAGCAGACCATTGCACTTCTCCTAGCAACCAAAAATCACTTAGGGGATAAAAAGGCATGTTGTCTGCTCAAAGGGGGAACAGAGATATTTGGGGTCATACAAAGACAGACATATGTTCTTTTGCATTTCATTCTAAACCGAGCAGTTGTCAAAAAAGAGTCAGTAAATAATAACAGTAATAAGCAGTTCTGGCTTTCACTGATTCATATTTAATTAAATATCTGTTTGCCTACTTGTCACATTTCATTTTCCTTTAATTCAGTGCTCTAATGGTTCCTGCTACTGTTTAGACTTTTAGGAGACATAAATTCTATCCATTACAGTTTCTGAAGTTATTTTCTGTACTTACATCTATACACACTTCTAATGATCTCTACAACAGCTGTTTTGTGTTTTTTTTAAATCTAGATCTACAGACAGAGAAAACTATTCTTAGCGATTTAAACATAACAGTGCTGAAAGACAATTTCATCGCAGGATCCTCCTATTCTAAATGCTGAGATTTTTACCCCATAGATAGGATTTACATGTTACTGAACAAATTGTCTGATCTCATTAGGTAAAGACCACACTGCACAGTTTAAGAAGATGAAACAAGTTCAAGCAGAAGGAAAAAACCAACAAAGATTTTGTATTCAGACACAAGTCACATTGACTATCTTAAAATCAAAGCATTATAATCTAAAATCCAGTTTGGTGACAGAACAGATGCACAGATCAAGAATAAAATGTAGCCTGCAGTATTTCTGATAGTTAATTTCTTTCCATTTAAAGTTCTCTGTTTATTAGCAGTTCCTTGATATAAACCAACGATTTTAGTTAGTCCACTGAATTCTTCTTAACCATCACAAAAAATATATATACAGAAAGTCCCAGCCAATTTATTACAGCAGTTATGCAGCACCAGGTTAAAGCCAGCACAGACCTTTGTATGCTGCATCAAACTACAAATTACCATTTTCTTGAACCACTCTAAACAAAACTAGACTAAAACAATTCAACAGAAAACCTTATTCACTTCATGGGTAAGTGATGTAAAAATGACATAGCAATGATAAAAGCCTAAACACACAGAGTATGAAACAGCCCTAAAGTGTTCCGGGACCAGCACTCTCCTAGTAACAAACATGACAGAGGTGCTTTGCTTCTCTGTTCGGTCCCCACACTAACCCAACTCTTCTGCTGGGTATCTCTCTCCATCAAGCCATGGACCTGGAATCAGGCCACTATTCCACTCTTTTTCCCAGCTTACAGTGTAATTTTTCTCTCCAGAAAACTATCAGAGAGGGGCAAGGCTACTCTATACATAGCAGCAATAAGCATATCCAGGTCTCAAAGGTGACATAATATACTCAGGAAAATTAGGAGGAGGATGCACACACAGATCTTTTACCTACAAGCTTCTACCAGGGAGTGACAATCCCAAAGAGATCAAGTTCTCCAGGGAAAGGCAACCCACATGAAGAAAACATACTTTTCCAACTAGCTTGGTCCAACAGCTTCAGTATACCATTTAAATTTTAAGTAATAAAGAAATTATCCTGTCTCTTCAGGATAAAAACAAACTGCAAAAACTGGCCATTCCGTTTGCCAGGAAGAAGTCACCTGGGCCACAGGACATATGGACCTTGAAGACTGCCTGAAAACCCATGATTATAGGGCTCCTCCAGCCCTGAATACTTTTCACAACTGGTTTTTAACTCCTGACATTTTTGCAGTAGTAAAAAAAGTACCTCTGGTACCCTGGCATGAACTGTCCATCCATTCACTATGAATGAGGAACAAGTTGACTGATGTTACTTACCTGACATTTTGGTTTCAAAAGGTTAAATTTTTTCCACTCAGTTTCTCTTGTAATCAATGGCAAGTGATTAACATGAGTGAACCACAGTTTGCTGTGTTTTACAACTTGCTGCTGGCCGTTAATTCCTTACTTATTTGTCCAACCTGCATTTATGACAGGCACATCACAGAGATGCTCTTCTTTCCTTGGCACACACACTGAAGCTATAGAGGCAATGACTAAATACAAACGAAAAGACCATATGCTGCAGCAGACAGGGTGGCACAACCATCTAGGTAGTCTCTAATGAGTGAGACTGTACTTAGCTCCTGGCATCCCCACTCATCCTACCAGTTCATTTCCATGTATCAGGCCAAATAAACTGTTCTCTAAACTAATCTGAGGAAAAATGATGAGAGAAAGTAAAAGCAAGATATAACAAAGTATGAAATAGCACAGTGGCAGGTGCTTCACTGTCATCAGACTCAAGAATTCTTCTGGAATTGAAGCGGTACAATGAAGACTCACTGACAAGAGTAATTGTGCAAGCAAATAGCACATATCATTTAGGATGCCAAACCAAGCTTGCAATAATATCTTGTGGATTGAGCAACTGGAAATGACGAGGAATGAATCCAAAGACATTTCGTGTTCTGCCGGTCGTCACTCGGGGAGGTAGAACTGAAGGAGTCTCTCCACAACCATGACAAATAATAGCACTGGAAGCCTGCACGAGCACCTGCACACACAGTCTCGCTGGGTTACAAAATACACACTGGAAACACTAGATAAGGGTGACCTTCAGTTATCAGCAAGCCAGAGACACGACAGTTCTGGTAGAAACAGGTTGGCAAACATTCCTTGTTGCTTGTTTGCACTGCTGTCTAGTACAATGGCAGAAAGTTCTCTCACAACCCAATTAAACAGATGTATTAACTCAGGGATCTGCAGATAATAACTACTGTTTAGTTGGTTTACAGAAAAAAAAAAATTCTAAGGAAAAAAAAAACACTGAGAATGACAAGGGGACAGTGGTAAAAAGCTTAAAGTTCAATGCACATACACAAGATACTTCTGTCAGAACAACGTTTAGATGAATATCCTCACTTCACATTTGTCCAGAAGCCAAAGATGAATCGCTGTAAGCCATGGCCTTCAGTGCACAGTGACTCAATATGAGTATCAGCAGGTTATTATATGGGGACTACTGGTTAGTTTGTCCATTGTTGCTCATGTATTTACTGATGAAGGCTATTATTTTAATAAAATTACGAGAATATCTTGGATCTCTTCCATGACAGCAATGCCAAGGTAAGCTGCAGAGGTGGAATTAAAATGCCATTTTTTACTTCACGAACTTTTGGCTTGAAAAAAGAATGCATATCTTTACATAAAGACAGAGACAGCTTTTTTGCTGTAGAGGGAAACTCTGCTCTAGTAAAGACAGCACCAGAAAGGAGTGAGCAGAACTGAGGCATCAATAAGCATTTGTACTCTCCAGTATTTTTGCAGTTGTTGTAGTGTTGCACGTAACAAGAATCTCATTTTGTGGCAAGATTGCAATGACAGTAAGCCAGGATAACATCAATTGCTTTCTCAGTGTTCTGTGAACTCAACAGCAAAATTCACAGAGTCCAGTAGTGCAGAATCAGGACGCAAATTCATAGGCCTTATTTAATTATCCACTACTACAACAACAGAAGTTAATAACCATGGGTGATTAGCAGTTATTTTATTAAGGAAAAGGTTTGAGCTGAGGACAACACTAAACTCAATCTTATTTCTGAACTTACAACTTCAACTGTTCAGCTGTTGTCCACAATTCATAACAGAAGTTGGGTGTGACAGCAAAGATGGTGAGACCAAAATATACATCTGTAAATCTTTATTTACATACAAATATTTTACATTCAAAGATCTTATAACTAACAGTCCACACAACTATCCTGCATAAAAGGTATCCTCAACATTCTCTCGGAAGTAGTGATTTGGGATCAGATCCCATAGCCATCCACGTACCAAAACAAATACTTTTGAACGTACAAGACATGTACTGTCAAGTATAACTGCAAGAAAAGTCTTGTAACAAAAAAAAGGTACTTTAAAATTCAGCAGTTACATATAAGAAATGTCTATTCAGTCAGAACCAAAATGTCAAAACGTTTTATTTATTTAATTATTTATTTGGCAAGAGCAAATGCTTTCTTCTGCCCTTCTTTTTGCAAAATAAAGAGATTTTCATAGAAATGTAGGAAAGCACACCAGTAAGGGAGACTCTTGGCAAGCAACAGCATCAATATGATCACTAAGTATCCTCCCCAAGGTTGGTGTGAGAGGTGTGAGCCAGATGGCAGCCACGGGAAGAGCAAGCTCTGCCATGCCAGCTGAGGTAACAGATAAAACCTGACAGCAGCGTCCTCTTAGGTGACTGAAACAGAATGCACAGAACCTGTTAGCAATCTATTTAGACCAGATCAATGTTTGAATAGCAATTCAAGGGTAACAAATGGCTAAAAAGCCATTGCATACTCTTCAGTAATTTCCACTAAATGGTTCAGCAGCGGACAGAGCACGTCTCAAATTCAGGGCTATGAGCCCACATAGCATTGCTAGAGCAAAGTGACACCTGTAAATGGAGTTGACTGGAAAGACCAGCCAAAACCTCCTTTTCCTCTCATCACACTTTTTGGCACATCTCCTTGATACTTTTTATGCATCTTCAAAAATGTATTTTAATTCTTTTGTCTACTTTTAAGGTTGCAAATCTTTAGTCTGCATTGCTAAAACTCAATTTCCCTGAGCAACATCAATCTCATCATTCCAGACAGTTCCTAACGGAAAGATTATTGTAGTGAGTGCAACTCACAAAAAGGCTTTAAAAAACCCCCCTAATTTAAACTTTTCAGAAAGATTTGTGGAGTATCAGAGCTTTTGCAGTGCTCCAAATTAGTAAAGACACAGACCAAAGTACTGGACTATCGTATTACTTTTCAAGTAAATCCATCTCTGGAAGTACAATGACAGGCTTCCCTCAATTGCTTATCTTCTGCACATTAAGACATTTTGTTGTGATGGCAACTTACAAGACAGGAAGTAAAGAAAGCAAAATCTTACGACTAGTACAGCAAAACCTGTCATCATAGGCATAGATTCATCCTTACTCAGCAAAGTTTGAAAGTCTATGATTAACTCCAAACAAATGTTTAAATTCTTATTGACTTCAGCAAGACTCTGGCTAGGAGATTGAAGCACTTAAATGCTCTGCAGAATTGGGTCCTATGGAAGAACAAGGTAAAAGAAACAAAATTGCAAACTCTTCAGAATTTTACTCTTAAGGCATTAAAATGCACACATTCCATAGAAGCAAAGGTTATGCATCAATAGCGAAACTCACATGAGAGATCAGGACCCTGTCAGCTCAAATATTCACTGGAAGTATATACTCCAGCTTTATATGTAAGCCATGTTCTCCAACAGGCAACAGGGACCTGCACAAGGCTAGATGTGTAGCTCACTGGCATGAAGAAATAAAATAAATTTGAAAAAAATAAAAAGAAAAATAAATACAGAATTGTGGTGGCTTCAGCCACCACACCATTTCAGATGCACACTTTTCATTAAGAAGTGCTTTTGAAATGTATTAATCGGGTGATAAAATGCTGGTTTTACAGTATTATTCTCATATATCATTAACACCTTCTCCCATTGAAGTGCATCACATTTGCAGTTTTCAAGGGACTAAAAGCCAGCTCTGACATAAAAGGTTGTCATTTTCATTGAAAGTACTTACGAGTCCTACCAGACCAGGGTCTGGCCCACCAACACCTGTGTTCACATCAGTTGTTACCTTTTCTGTTAATATTTTTTCTTTTAAACTTAAGTATCGAAAGAAAGATAACAAAACACAGAATAGTGAAAGAACAATCAATTGAACACTATTAAAAATCCACACGTAATCAGCTCTTTTAACTCCAGTAGCGAGTGGCCTACTTTATAGTGCAGACTGTGTCTAGTGGGGTGTTTTGTTGTTTGTTTGGGGGACTGCTGTGTGTGTTTTGATAGTTGGGATTTTTTTGTGCTTGCTTCTTCTTTGTTTGCTTTGTGTCAAGAACAATAACCAAGACTGACAGCTAAAGAAAAAAATAATAATGAAATTATTCACTTATCAATGTGCAAGAACATGTGCAGGGTTACAAGAAAATCAAAAGTACTAAAATAAAACCCCTAAAATCTACATATGTGTATGTGGCACATATTTTCTGGTGCTTTCAATGAGCTGTGTAATTTTCAGGTGTCCTAAAACCATGGACAGCAAAAATAACTTTAGAAGAAAAAAGATTATCATTTCCATCTGTACCACTTTTGAATCACTAAATAAAACTAAACTCAGAGGGAAAAGGATGGTTAACATGCCTCAAATGCTAGTGTCTAAATCTGGACCTCTTGCCAAAAGAAAAAAACAAAAGCATCCAGCCAAGCCTAACAACAAAACCCCCTCAAACCCAGAAACACACTAAGAGGTAACTTTCAAACATAGAAAGCAAACCAAGGACCTATTAAACAAGAACTCTGTTGGGTTTTGCCTTTTATTCCTAAACTAAAGCATCACAAATGGTGCTGATGTTGATAGAGATCTTTTCAAAGCAACTAGTGGTATATGTCAGCCTAAGATGTGATCGTAATTACTATGCTTCTAAAGAGACAAAAGCACTGTGTGCCAAGCTTGCCTGCCAGTATTTCTTCAAAGCTACTTGTTAGTCATTTCGACAATAACAGCTTATATCTACTTGGTCATGATGTGCTATCCACAAAGCTCTTTATTTATTTATTTCAGAGAATTGTTAATGCAGGCAAACTTGACAGTCTCTGCAATACCTTCCCACAAAACGGGAGGATATTCCAGGAGCTTCTTGGCCATTTTTTCTAATGGCCCAGCTCTAAATTATCTGCACCGCCCCACCCTCATAAGGCTTAACCAGAACAAACGTTCTACATGTGTTCCCCATGACAAAACTCGAATAAATTATGTCGTGCTCCTGTCATTCCAGCAAGCTGGTTAATTGCATTTGTTTCATATATCTCCAAACAGACTGGTATTTTAATTACATTCTGTAACATCAAGCTCCTCTGATTCACACAGTCACTTCCACTGAGCACTTTAACTGTATTCCTTCTAGCTACGTACAATTTTAAACACTACTAATAATTACTTTTTTATAACCTGGTGTTTGCAGTTTGTACACAAAGGTACCTCCAATCAGTGGTCTTAAAGTTAAGGATCTTTTGTTACACCAAGAAAAACAGAGCAAAACATAAAATCCCTTCAAAACTATGATTGTACTGACAGATATAAGTGCTCTATCAAATCATTTTACAGTTAAAACTTCTCCTGTTTGGTTAGCATATGCATACAATATGTAGCAATTTTCTGACTGACCAAACCTGAGATTGAACTGCAGAGCATAGCATGCACCCAAGGTAAAACTGCACTTCAATCTGTTCCTCTTCTACTTTGCCTGTCTTGCTAGAGGGTGGTGGAGAAACACCCAAAGCAGCCTGCGACTGCAAACAAACCCTGAGCCCTTGCCTCGGTACTGATACAGCAAACGCTGTGAACAGCTTCTGGGAACAAAGTTTGCTCTGACACACAGAAAAACCATCCAGGGTCCCAGGCGCTGCATTCACCTCAATCCTAAAGGACTGTTCAGCGCTGCTGCAAATGCCCCATGCTAGGCGAGCATTCGGGGCCAGCACACCCTCTGGAAGCTGGATGCTCGCTCCTAGCCGTGTGCTTGAGCTGCTCCAGCGCACCCACGGCCTGCGCAGCAGCACAGCGCCCACCCCTACTCTGAAAGGCACTTTACCCTTGCACTCGAGCTCTAGCCCTGCTAAACCGTCCTTCCCCAAGATGATAATTTACAGCTCCCCATCTAGTACTTAAACTGGAAACCACAAGAAACGTTGCAGAGCACACCCAAAGGGGGGAGTGGTGTTCATAAGGAAACCCACCCTCTCCCCAGCCGCCGCTAAGCCTCACGCAAAGCCCCCTCGGGAAAGCTCGGAATGAGGATGGCGCTGCCGCCCCACCTGCCCGGCTCGGCGGGCACGGGCGGAGGCGGAGCGGGGCGGTCGGGGCCGCGCTGCCACCGCCCCGCGCTCCCAGCCCGCCTCTTCCCTTCCCTTCCCTCCCTTCTGCCGCTCGCCAGCGCCGAGCCGGGCGTTGAGGGACTCTGGAAATCCGCCAGTCTGCCTCACCTGGCGCACAGGCAGGGCTAACCTATTTATTTCATCAGCTGGCTCTCCCGGTGGAAAGTTTAACAATAGAAGGCGGCAAAGTAATACCAGCTACAACAGCGCTCTGCTTCTCCTTTCCCCTTCCCGCTCCCCACCCCCAAATAAAAGATTTATCACGGTAGTTTTTTACTCTTTGCTCGCCACGTCAAGCTGACATTATTCCATTCATAAGCTGCTTTTCCATTAAGTTAGGAGACGGGAAGGGCTGCTTATTGGAAACATACATTCTCCCTCTTGCGATCCCTCCCTCCCCAAATACCATTTTTATACCAGGAACAAACTTAGGGCTCTGTAACGTTAAAGCTTATAATGCCATCCATATGCTGTCCCAAATCAAATTCAGATGAAGGGGATTTCTGCACAGAAATGACATATCTAAAATAAGCGAACTTACCATAGACTTGAAAAAATGCAAATCCGAAGAGCAGGAGTGGCGTCAGCAGACCCATTTTGACATATTAAAAACAATTCCGACCGCTTGCGAGACCAATTCCACAGAGATTAAAAAAAAAAAAAAAAAGAGGGGGGAAAAATAAAATTAAAAAAAAAAAAAAAAAGAGGAAAAAAAAGAAAAAAGTATCCAAAGCCAGTAAGAGGTAGGTCCAAAAGTTTTCAGTTTCCTAGCAGCTACTTAAAGTGGAAAGGGAAATCTTCAGTTCAAAAGCTGGAGATGCAAAGGTCTTGAATGTGACACTTTTAGATCCATACAGATTAGAGAAGCAGCGAGTGAGCTCCGAAGGCTTCTGCTTTGCACACACGCTCCTTCCTAAATTCCCACCAATCCAGCCCAAGCAGGGGAATTATTCAAGTGTGTCTAAGACTCTCTTTAGGATCCATGGCAATCCAAAAGCAAGCTCTTTCTTCGGAAGACAAGGAGAGACTCTGAGAAAGGACCTGATTCCTAGAAAGTGCTCCACAAACTTCCCGGCACTTTGCAGGAAAACCATTGGTTTGATTCGGCTATTTTGCCTTCCTCTCGCCCTCCCCCTACCCCTTTCTCTCTCCCTTTCTCTCCTCAAATCAGTTCAAGCTGCAGAGTTTCTCACTTAACTTCCATAATAGGAACGCCCAGGCAATGTGCTACAAGGGAGGGGAACGGCTTGCTTTCTCAGCATCCCCTCAAAAAAAAGAAAAAATTAACAATAATAATTGAAAAAAAAAAATATATAAAGCCGTGTCCCCTACACCTCCCTCCTCAGTGGCAGCAGAGCGGGAACTGTCGGAGGGCAGGACCCGGCGCGGTGCCGCGGCTGCTGCCGAGCGGTGGCGGGGGCTGCGCGGAGTTCGGGGCTCTCCCGCCGCCGCGGCTCTCCCGGGCGGCCCCGCGCTCCGCCGCCCCGCTCCTCGCTCCGCTCCTCTCTCTCCTCCTCTCCCGCCGCCTCCGCCTCCCACCGCCGCGGACACACCGGCTGGCAGCGAGAGGGAGGAGAATGAGCGCGGCTCCCGCGGCTGCCTGGGGAAGGGAGGCTGCGGGGTGTGGACTAAACCACTGCGCTCCACACCCACGCGTCCCTCTCCCTCTCTCTCCTCGCGGGGTAGGGAGATGGGGACGGCGATGCCAGCAGGCAGCCGCAGGGCTGGGAATCAGGATCGCTGCCTCCCCTCTACAGTTGGGTGTAGGTAGGATTTACATGATTGCTCCTCACCGCTTCCTCTTTAATGGGCAGCTAATTTTTCGGTAAGTGATTTCATGGAACTGTTCTCTAGTTATTCATTTCCCCTCTCGCGCGCGCACGCAGGCGCTCGGCAGTGAGACCCTCGAAAGGATATTCCTCGGGGATCTCTCTGCTGGCCCGCGCTGTGCAAAAGGAAGGGAATGTGGCAAAATGAAATAAACACAAAACAAAAGATCGCACGTGTCCCACAGAGCCGGCGAGCTCCGCCGAGATCCAGGAGCCTCCAGCCTCCCTTGGGCCCCTTGGATGTCGCGCAGCTCCCGCCAGAGGGAAAGTTTGGAGGTCCCCGGAGGCGGCAGTGACGGAGACGGGAGAACGAGCCGCCTCGCCCCGCAGGACCCGGGAGAACAGCCCCTCTCCCCCACACGCTCCGAACAAACCCCGAAGCACCACAGCAGAAAGAGGGAGGGACACGAGGGAAGGAGCCACGCCGAGGAAAGTGGGATGGAAGCGGCTCCCGGTGCCGGAGCGGGGCAGACCTCGAGAGGGGGCACAAATATCCCCGATGGCGGCTGAGACAGCCCGTGAGACAAAGATACCCAGTGACGGGGGACACCCCCCGATGGAAGCTCAGGCACCCCGTGATGGGGACACAGACACCCTGTGAGGGGTCACAGCCAGCCTGCGATGGGGGCACAGACACACCTTAGGGGTCACACGCACCCCGGGGGGCACAGACACCCCTAAGGGGTCACGCGCACTACGGGGGACACAGAAACCCCTAAATGGCCACGCACACCCCTAAGGGAGCACAGACACCCCTAGGGGGTCACACACACCCCGGCGGTCACAGATAGCCTTTGAGGAATCACAGACACCCCGGGGGTCACAGACGTCCACTGAGAAGGTACAGGCGTCCCGTTAGAGGGGCACAGACACCCAATGAAGGGTCACAGACACACCATTAAAGGGACACAGGCACCCCATTAAGGAGCAACGGACACCCCGTTAAGGGGTCGCACACACGCCAAGGGTCACGGACAAGTGACCCCTTTCAGTGTGCCTCTCACTGGCCACAAACACCCCTTTCAGTGGTCACAGAAGCCCGTTCGGGGGCCACAAACACCCCGCCATGGGGACACATTCCCCGTTGGGGTCGCACACAGCCGGCCGTCCCCGCGGCCTGGCGGCAGCGCCTCACGGTGAAGCCCGAGCGCCCCCTACTGTCGGGCCGCGGGCAGGGCCGCCCCCCGCGCTGCCTTTTGTCGCCGCGGCTTTGGGGTCCCAAAGGTTTTGTCTCGCCTTGCTTTTTTTTTTCTTCCTTCCCCCCGCTTTATTTTGAGATTTATTCATTTAATAATTTCTTCACGTAAAGGATCCGAACCGTATCTCTGCATAATGTACGCTGCCCACACATACTCCCATAAATGGTCTGCAAGTTAATTTTTCCTTAATTCTTGCGTGCAGTCAGTGACAGCTATTTTGCCGCTGCCAAACGTTACAGTGTCAGGGGTTTTTAATGTCTGAGATGATTACAGCTATTTCATACAAAGCCAGATAACAACTCCAAAGCCTCTTGATGCAAATCAGGAAAGGTGTCCTCCTGTACTCACAATATGCCTGCAGATAAATACATAGAGTCACAAAATGGTTTGAGTGGGAAGGGACTTTAAAGGTGTCTGTGGCAGGGACACTTTCCACTGGACCAGGCTGCTCAGAGCTCATCCAGCCTGATCTTGGACATTTCCAGAGATGGGACATGCACAGCTTCTCCGGGAAACCTGTGCCAGTGCCTCACCACTCCCAGAGTAAAGAATTTTTTCTGATATAAACCTATTCTGTGACACTTTGAAGTCATTCTCACTTGTTCTGTCACTCCATGCTCATGCCAAAAGTCCCTCTCCATCTTTCCTGTGGGGTCCCGTCAGGTGACCACAGAGCCTTCTCTTTTTCAGGCAGAACAATCCCAATTCCTTCAGCCTTTCTTCTAATCCACCTGCTCCATCCCTCTGATGAGTTTTGTGCCTCCTCTGGACTGGCTCCAGCAGCTCTGTGTCCTTTCTGTGTTGTGATCCCAGAGCTGGGTGCAGCCCTGCAGGTAGGATCTCACCACAGCAGAGGAGAGGAGCAGAACCCGCTCCCTCCCATGATGGTCATCTATTTCTAGTCCTGAAGATTACCTCATGAAGAAAGCTGTAAGTAAGGATAATTAGGCTAAAGTGATCAAAAAGTTGTTATTTTTTAGTTCTTTTGTGAATTGTCAGAATAAAAGGACTGTAACTACCTGATGCCAGGCTGTATAACATACATAAAATATTAAAGAATATTTCTCTTGGGACCGGATGTTTCAAATACAGTGGTGCTAGTGAAGATGCTGACTTGTTTAAAGCAAAGTTTTAGACTGTAAATAGCTTAACAGTGTACAGATCTTTAACTGCTTCTCAAATAAATTTAAGATAAATTTAATAATAGCTGATGTAGGGCAGAACACTTTGTTAGATATATACAGTGTTCAAAACCCTAAGGTCCAAAGGTACCCATAGAAGAGTATAATGGCTCATACAAACGTTGCCAGTGAAATCAGTGGATTATCCATTATAGCTGTTTTATTCATTCACTTCCAGAGAACACCACTTTTCAACTATTAAACACTTTGCAAAACTTTGAAGTTTTAGCCAGATTTAACCAAGTCTTTTTATGCACAGATTTTGCTCATGTGTGTATCACTGATTTTTTATTTTTTTTATTTTGAGAAGATTTAGCAGTTCCCCAAAATAATATAAAAGGTCATCCAAAGATGTGCAGGGTCAGTAAAGCAGAGGTGCAAATGTGATATGGTTTACAAGCACAGGACAAGTCACACACAGATCAGAGTCACTGTCCTGTGAGCAGGGTTTGCTGGGAACAGTGTGTGTTTCCATTCTAAGATGTGGTCCAGATCCTGGAATAAAAAAAAAACATATGCTTGTCTCTCTGGTCTTTCAATAACCTCCAGTGAGCACGGCCAACAGGACAGATGTTCTCTGCTTGAACAGCAAAGTCTGTACAGAGGAACTGAATGTGCCAACTATTTGTTTGGCCATGAGCAATATGCCACCTGATTAAATACTTGTGTGAGCAGGATGAGGAAAAGACATGTCAGGAGCGGTGTACATAAAGCTTCAGTTCAAAGGCTGTTGTTGAGGGGGAACTTAAGAACTGGGAAATGGCACAGTAAGACAGTATTAATTCATACTCAGGTCAGTCATCAAATGAGGCAGGGCTAATTTGGTAAAGAAGCAGTGAGATTAGATGTGCCAGTGCTACAAGTAAAGGTTTCATTGCTTTCCCAGTCTGATATTTATATCATTGATTTATAGACCTACACATGTGCATTAAAATATACACTTAGTTTATGAAAGATTGGATCCAGTGTTAAAAGAGCCAGTGTTCTAGGCATAGCTTTCCCTTCTCCACCATTTGTAGCATTTTTCTTTGAAACCAACATTACCTTTTCTGGTGTTACACATGTATATAAAATACTCTGTTATCTGGTTGACATAAAACCCTCTTGTTCTCCTCTCAAAGAAGAAAGGCTTAAGTTGAGGTGAGTCATATAGAATTTCTTGTGGATACCAGAGCTATTCACCCAGGCAATTACTGGAAGTGAATAGAGATCTTTAATATCAAAAAATGTACATATGATGAGCATGTAATTTAAATGTAGGTAACTAAGTGAAGTTAGGAGGCTGGTTCTTCCAGACTCTGGAGTAGAGCAAAAGGCAGATCCAGAGGATAATTCGGAGCATGTAATGTTAGGCACACAAAAAGAGGAAAGGAAGAAAAATGACATAGTGAGCATGGACCTTCCCAGATTGCAGACTTTTGTCTTCCTCTGTGCTTTTCTGTTCCAGGTCATCGGCTTCTGATGCCATCTGACTATTGAATACATGATAAGAGAACATAATTTATAGATTTTAATCCTTATAAATGCTGAAACATGATTATTATTCCTGCTACAATCAATAGGGTGTTCCACAGGAAGATTGGTCATGAGAGGTAGATCAGGAACTGGGTCCAGGAAAAGAAGACATGTTTGTAGAAAGAGTGTAAGTACTGTGGCTAGATCCATCCCCAAAGCCCCCTGAAAAGTACTTTTATTGCTGTCCCTGGATACCATAATTATGATAACTCTGATGATCCTGCTTTTCTAAAACCACTCTTGTGGAAAAATAAAAAATAAGGTACCAGAAGCATTTGCTTCTTGCTTCTTTGTCTCACAGGTGTCTCTTGCAGCACAGAGTGTCACCTTCTGCTACAACATTAAAAGTTCCTGAGTTGTGGCATCTGACTTCAGGGTTTTTCTCTGGAAATACCAATCAAACAACACAAAGAACCCTATTCTGAAATATCCTTACTTTACTAGACTGAGTTAGTATGTCTGCACTATTTTTAGTTACTATTACAGCTACAGTGCTTACCACATTTATAAGAATCATCTACACCATTGTTAAGATAAACATTTGGCAAATTAAATTATTGCAAGTTTTCCATATACATCGTATGCTCAATTTAGAGATTACATCCACAGTTCATTAAGTGTACAAAAACTGGTAAAAGAAAGATGGTACAGTTTCTTGACAATCATTAAAACAGCCTCACCTAAAGTAGGAGCTACTTGATTATTTTAGAGTGAGATTCAGAGCAAGAAATAAACACAAATATTTAGATGCAATGTGGTGGTCAGGTGTCAGGAAACAGGATTTACAAACAGGTGCCTAAGGGGACTGTGTTATCTCTCTCCCTGGAGATATTCAGAGATTAATTGGACAATGTCCCACACATTGAAGGTGAACCTGCTTTGAGTTGGACTAGAGGATTTCCAGAGGTCCCTTCTAACCCACATTGTTCCATGGTTCCATGGTTCTGTGTCTGGCAATACTGACAAAGCTCCAATCATGCATGTGTGCTTTGTTTGACACCAATGTTTCTTAGTAGAGAATTATGTACTCAAGTGTTCAGTAGCACTCACTTCTGTTATAAATTACATGAAACTGCACATACAAGCCATAAATAGAATTGCTTAATTTTCCTCAAATTTAAGCCCATTGTAATAATATGAGCCTTTGCTGAGAGACTCCTATGCAGATTGAGCATTCCTTGCTCTCTTGTGATTGGAAACACTTTCCTTTGGAACTGCAATATTTAGAATTAATAGCCTTTCTGCCTAGTGCAGTAAGTTGCACATCAGGCTTATGGCTGTCTCCACACTAGACTGCAACATGAATTCATTAGTTGCAACAGGTCCCACTGCATCCCTTCCAGTCCTTCCCCTGACTACATCTAGCTGGACTTCCATATGTCAGGAATTTCCTCTTAGTCACTAATATTTGCATGTCTTATAACATCTTATAACATTGTAAGAGCTGTGAGTGTGCTTGTCTGCTACGTCAGGAACTTCTATTCTCCCTCTTATATCCAGAACTCTGAGTAAGTTATAAATTTCTTTGTCTAATGAAGTAAAAGTCAATTACTTAATGAAATGAAGGCACCAATTATGGAATAAAGAGCTAGTCTATGTAAATAAGGACATCAAAGACATATTGTATCAACTAGAAATAAAATAAGACTACAAGATTAATTTAGTGTATTCTTTTGATAGTGTGTTTTCTATCTGGACATTTATTTTAATTAAAAAATAACAAAAATGCACTCTGCACTAATTGACACAAAAACCCAAAACCGTCCTTAAGTGACAAGGTAAACTTAATTTCCAAAGACAGTTTGCCTTTCCAGGGGCATAAGGTGGTCCTTGTGTCATTCCAAAATAGAATGAGTGATTAAAATTAATAACTGGAAGGTGATAAAATCTTACTCTGTCTACAGGAGAGATGGAAAAGTGAAATTCTCTCGAGAAAAATGTATTTTTTTCATAGTGCAATAAGATGGATTCACAAGAAATTAAATATTACTACTGCACCCTGACTTCCAAGGATCAGAAAATCAGGCTATACTTCAACACATTTTTAATTGTACACAATGATACACAAACAAATCTTAAACTGAGCTCCATATTCCTACATAATTATATTAGGAATAGCATGTTATGCTCTCTTATTAAGTGACATATGTCACACTTTCCATAACAAGTGCTTATTGACAGCCAACTACATTAGCCAACAATATTTACACTTTAATTACAGCTTTTAAAATGGAAATATGTAACTATAATATGTACATAAGTTAACAGTTTGGCTTGATATCTCAGAGGTCTTTTCCAACCTTAAAAATTCTGTGATTTTATTATATGATGTGTTAACAGGGGCAAAATTCATAAAAGTAGGTCCCTGTGTAAATGACCATTATGTAGATACCCATTTGTAGATGGGCAAATATTCTTATAATAGGCAGTGTTTAATTGAATAATGTAGGAAACAAGATTTATTGTGTCATTAACAAGTCAATTTACTTGGAAATTCTAATAGGCACATCCAGTATTGTTGTTCAGTCTTAAATGGCTTTTGAATTTAGCTGGATTTCACAGTGATTGTTCTGTAGAAGACAGACTTAGTGTGTTCTGTTTGTTACCTCTGACCTCCAAAGTGTCATCAGTGCAGATAGGCTGTGCTTAGCATAATTTCTGCTTTATTACAGTCCTCAACTGTAATCATATATTAGTCAAAGCAAGGACCAGTTGTGGTACCAGAAAGCTTCTGATTTATGAAGATGTCAGTTCCCAAGAATCTGGCCCATCATTGTGGTAGCACCCTTAACAGCATTAGAGGGTCGTGCTTGTGTCTACCAGTGGATTTGTAATGTTCCCAGCAGGCTATGATTCTTTCTTTGCAATATGGTGCTGTCAACACTATTCTCATCAGTTATACATATCAGTGGATTATTAACTATATTTGTCAGACTTCTATATTAGTTTTGTCCCACAACAGCCTTGCCTCACTTCAGCAATAGAATTACATTTTACCTTGTCTCAAGAAATGTTTTTAAATTAGAATTGATGTTTCAGTTGTATGATTTTTCACTGCTGGTTTAATTTAGTTTTCTATCTAAATTTTTATATGAGTATATGACTTATTTTTTAGAAGTGTGATCCTATTAAAGACAGCTGAAATACAGAGTTCCCACAGCAGAATTTGGGCTAATACCTCTCCCATGCATGGCAGACTAGAAGAGTGGTCAAAACTCATATAAATTTCAAAAGTAAATGGGAAAGAAACATAAACCAAGAAAAAAACTTGAGGCCTCAGAGCAAGACTTCTCCTTAAAATGCATGCATCTAATCAAAATGTCAAATACAGACAGATGTAAACACCAAGTATCTTATAGAATCATTAGAGGAGCTATCATATTTTGTATATTTTGCATCTAAAGCCATTATAGGATTTGATTGCTTAAATTGTATATAAAATTGCCAAACTTTACCAGGAGAAGTACATGGGAATGTTTTCTTCTGGGCTCCATATCCCGTTATACTGGAAGCAGCTGTGCCAGTGCACAGCCCCTTTACAACCAATAAAACTGAACATGCAGAGGGGCCAGCTCAGAACACAGAAGCAGAATCCAGTGATTCATTGGAATGTCTGCCTCTGAAACACAAAATAGCAATTACCTCAAAGCTGCTTGCTGCCACAGTGAGGAAGACTCACACAAAAGTAGGGTGGTTTTTTCTCTTTTTTTCTATTTTCTATTGAACAGCTTGCAGTACTGGGCTAAAGGTGGAATTTAGCACATTTCCATCTCAGGCACCAGTTCAGACCTTGCCCATGATGATGGTGACTAAAAGTTATTACTTAATTCCCACTTAAATTATTTTAGAGCCAGCTCCTTGTGGACAAGAGAGACACATTGTAAGCTTATCTTACCCAGACAATCAGCAATAGCTCAGCCTTCTAGGACACCCCAGAGAAGAATAGGGCATTTCGCACTGCCATGGCCCAGAAGGTTCCTATCTCCAGAATGAAGAAGGGATTGGGTTTCAACAGCATCTACCACAATGAGATTCTGTTACCAGGATTGTGTATCTATGAACTTCTATAATATAAATAGTAATTAAAACCTGCCCCATTACCTGCCAAAAGATATTCTGACAGAAATGTGTCTTCCACGATTCTGGCAAAAAGTTACGTAAAAAGGAAAAAAAAACCCAAAAAAACCCAAACAAAAAAAATACAAACAAACCCAATATGCTCTTTAATCTGTAAGTGGCATATCTATTAAAATGTCAAATTTAAAGTGAGCCAATAAGGGAAGCTACAAGATTATTTTTAAGTAAAAAAGGATAAATACCACTACACATGAAATTCAGAATTTTGTAATAACCGTTATAGAAGAAATGTTCAGGATTTATTATTTTGCTATTTAAAAAGAACCAACAGTCCAACAGGAAGGATAGAAGGAAGGAGATGTTCTCATCTAAATTTACCCAGAATTTACTTCAAAATCTTCCCCAAGTGCTTACAGGACTTGAATTCTCGTATAGCAAAAAGCACTGTAAGTCTTTTCCAGTATCCTTTGGAAGAAGTAGCAGAGCTGATATCAAATAATTTCAATACTGCAGCAGACCACCTGGGAAATTTTTCCTCTGGGAACCTTTCAAGCGACCTCTATTTCAAAGAAAATTTCAGTAATTTCACACTCACAAGCTGCACCTGGTTATAAGCTGCACTTCCGAGTAGCCGGGAAGACCACAGAATTTGTACATAAATAAGCCGAACCGGGTGATAAGCTGCACTTTTTTTTTTTTTTTTTTAGCGAGGATCCATGTGCAACAAAATAAGGAGTTAGTAACAGAATCGCGCGAGCGCGAGGTTTGCTGTCAGGTGCTCAATTTGCAAACAGTTTTCACCAACCAGCGAAGCCTTTATATGCAGCCCCAAGCCCCAGGAGCCTTCCCCGTGCCCCGGGCTCTGGCACTCCCGCCGCCGGCAATGGATGCCGTGGTCCCCGCCTGCTCGGCAGCGACTGGGGCTCCCCGCGCCACTCAAAAGCGGTGGCTTGGAGGGCTGGCCGCGTGAAGCCGGCAAAGCGGCTGCTCAGCGGGCTCGGCTCCGTGGCAGCTTCCTCCCCACCTAGCTTGCACTTCCGAGTTGGCATTTTGCTGGAATTTGTCCATAAATAAGCCACACCTGGTGATTAGCCGCACTTCCGGGATCAGCTCGATTCTTCAGTGAAATAGGTGCGGCTTATCAGTGTGAAATTACTGTAGCTTAAAATCTGATGTTCTTTTACTCTTGGCCACCTTCTTTAGTGCTTCTCCAGGCATAAGATAAAGCTGGTTATATAATCACAAGTAGTACTGGCATAGAAATCTGAGAACCACTTTTTTTTCTTTTTTGCCCTCCACAAATCCGTTTTTCCCTTTCATCAAAAACTGTAGTGATGGGACAAGGGTGAATGGCTTCAAGCAGAATGAGAGCAGGTTAGATATTAAGAAATAAATTATTTACTGTGAGAGTGGTAAGGCACTGGAACAGGTTTCCAAAGAAGTTGTAGATACGCAATCCCTGTTCAAGGCCAGGTTGTATGGAAATCTGAGCAACCTGCTCCAGTGGAAGGTGTCGCTTCCAAGCCAAACCATTCTATGAATCTATGATTCTACTTAATTTTCTAAACATATGACCTGGAAGTTGGTCAGTGATTCCACGTGTGCTCTGGAAGAAGTTTGAATCTATTAATTTACAAATGAACATAAATCCACATTGCCCAAATGAAATACGCAACAACTTCTAAGTCAAGAAGGAGCTTGAATCTCAAACATCAATAATTTTCAGTGTCTACCCTTAAACTACTTAACATGAAAATAAAAAGGATTATGTTTCTAAAGTGTTGTAGAGGCCAGAACATATCAGAAAACTTTGCAGTTGCTTAAATCATGTCTTGGATGATGAATATGTAGAAAACTGACATAAGCCTTCCATAACAACAGCACAGCAAAAAGAAAGGAGCTGGTGTCTGATATACACCAAGATGTCTCTTCTACCAGAAATCAGATTATAGATGCAAGAGCGCCATAAAAAAGCTATAACATCTGAAGCACTAAATCCTGGATTTGTAGGCGGTGACCTAAGCCAAAAACTGCCAAGTTAAATCACAGTGGCAGACCAAAAAATTGAGGTTAAAAGAGTGTCAAAATGAGCCAAAAAAATTAAATTAATGCTGAGTAACAGAAATTAAATATGAAGAACCCATGGCATCTTATACAGATGTCTTGAAACATCTTAAAATACATGGGAAATTTTGGATTTGAATTCTTTAAGTCTCCAGAAATCAAAGCTGTAATAATTTATAACCATCTTTCATAATCTAGGCAAATAGTAGATGATAGATGGCTCTTTTATATGGGAAAAGTGTCCCTTTTTACATTTTCAAAACTCTTGCTTACCATTAACGTTTTAAATCTACATCATATTTAAGATGCTTAAATCAAACTGCTTAATATTCTAGACTGACAGGCTCATTAAGCTGAACAGTAGGATTGCTGTCATATGCACTTCAGACACTAACAGTAGGAAATTTTCTATTTTTAATTCCAAATGTTTAAAGGGAAAATTTTATCATTAGAAGTGTAACTGTACTTCTTTTATTTGAGAGGCATTACTGTGTGTTTGGCATCTCAACTTTATTTTGGTGGTCTCTTACATTCTGAACTATTTAAGCAGAAGAGCAACAGCTTTGGTATAGTAGTTACCCATTTTTTTAATAAATCTTTTTTTAAATAATCTTGAGGAATTTCTTCCTGTCAATATTAAAGAATCATCTACTGCAGCTATAGGTGCTCAGATTGATACCACTGTATACTAGATCCCATTTGGTCTATATAATTTTAATGCATTTAAAATACCTACCAAATTTTATTCGATGTTAAGAGCAAAACAATTTTGCAGAAAAAATGTTTCTCTGAGGCCAAGTTTATGAAAATCATATAGAGGTGCTTCACAGCACTGTAAGGATTTGTGTGGAAGCCTCATTAGTGCTGCAAGTCAGTGTGAGTTTAGTTTCTAGCTGCTAGTTTCTTTTGAAGGTTCTTAACAAGTACCTATCTAAACGTGTTTATTCTGTCCATGCATAGAAACTTCCCTCATCAAAATCATCCTTGATCTGGAGATCTAGAAAATTAATCAGAGACTTTCTAAGTGGAGTTTGGAGTGCTAAGTACTCTTCTTTCAGATCAAATAAAAAGTGCAAGTGCCAATATTTTTAGTAGCATGATATTTGGTATTAAATAGGAGTTAACACAGGATTCCTCAAGCAGCATGGCTAGTCTGGGTCAGCAGCTGTATTTTGTGATTACCAGTGAAGAAAGCAAAGACAAAAGCCAGGAGACAGGGAATAAAAAAAGTAATGGAGAAAAACTGACATGAGCAGGAGCAGAAAGGCAATTCTGGGAGAAGGATAGGAACACAAAGGTAACTTAGCAGACATCTGAGGAAAGAAATTACTTCTAATGCTGCTTTTGTTAATTCCACAGAAAAGGAATCTCATATAGTCTTGGAAGAAGTGAAGGGAGGACTGCACCTGCTTCAGTGTCACCCCCTAAAAAATAGCCACATGTAGAGAAATTCAGCAATTGGCCGCACATTGCTCATTCATATTTTTAATAAAGCAATAAAAAATATTTATTTTTGCAAATATTTTACCAGAATATTAGATCTATACTCCTAAGTTACAACAGCAGCTGATAAAACCATTCTGGTTTTTCTGCTGTGTTCTCAGGAAGTATCATTTTAAAGTCTGTTCAAACAGTCTATTTGTAGAACAGTACCTTCACCATTTTTTTCCTAATTGTATAGAAGCCAAAATTGAAATATGAATAGTACCTAAATTTCACTGCCACATTAAATCTCAGTGCCATGACAACATGTTCTTATTCCTAGAACTGAGCTGGGTTTTTTCTGTCTCCTTCTCCATTTCTTTGTTGAGATACAGTGAGAGGAACAGTTCAGCTGAATGACTCTACTGCTTTGGAGGTTTGACCATATGTTTGCTGAGACTACTAAGGAACTTCAAGATAAAATATCCTGATATTTTTCTATTCTTGTCAAAACTTGTTTCCTTTAATATTACATCATAAAAAGGTAGTGGTGCTGTTTTTATTCATGCAGCCACAATTTTGTGTTTGTACTCCTGTGTATGATTTGGGGATGTTGCTGCCATTTCTCCTATGATCAGGTTTCTGAACTGGGACTCGTAACCACACCAGATTCATTTAAGTTCATTGAACTTTTTTTTTGCAACAAAAACAGTCCTAAATTAATCTAATTGGTGATTTGAATTTGTTTTTATAAGACATAGAGGCTGTAAAATAAAAAAGGCTTCTGTTAAAAAATCCATTGGCAATCCCAATAATATTGTTCTTTCTACTTATTTTGGCTCTTTTTACTCAGTGTAAGGTTGCATACTGGAGGCATTTCCTTTCAAAGTTAAAAAGTGAGGTCACTGAAACCATTGTGATAAGATATTCTTTCTATCTGAAATTAGATATGTCTGTCTTATCTCAGTATTTGATTAATTCCACTGCAATAGAGTCATCTCTTGTTTTCATATAAGCTCATTTCAGCTTCCATTTAACTCTTTCCTTTTTAGCTTACAGAAAATATACAGTAGTTTCACGAATATAAGC
>VRYO01001681.1:15086105-15175566 GCA_009812075.1 Sialia sialis | reverse complement strand
AGAAAAATTCACAATTTTATTCTTGAAGAGGGGCAGCTACATGATAGATCAGTTTTAGTTTTCCTTCCTGCTCTGCTCAAGGTGAAAATTGCTAACCAAAAAAATGTCTGTAATTGGATAATCATAGAATCATAGAATGGCCTGGGTTGAAAGGGACTTTAAAGATCATCTAATTCCAAGCCCCCTGCAATGGGAAGGAACTCCTTCCATTAGACCAGGTTGCCCAGAGCTCCATCCAACCTGGCAGCAATCAGGTCACCCCAGAACCTTCTCTGTTCCAGGCTGAACAATCCCAGTTCTCTGAGCCTCTCCTCCCAGCAGAGCTGCTCCATCCCTCTGATCCCCCTGGTGCCTGCTCTAGGCTGGCTCCAGCAGCTCCCTGTCCTTGCTGTGCTGGAGCCCAGAGCTGGATGCAGCCCTGCAGGTGGGGTCTGAGCAGAGGGGGCAGAGGGGCAGAATCCCCTCCCTGCCCTGCTGCCCACGGGGCTCTGGGTGCAGCCCAGCACACGGGGGGCTCTGGGCTCCCAGCACACGGCCGGGGCATGTCCAGCCTCTCACCCACAGCACCCCCAAGTCCTTCCCCAGGGCTGCTCTGGCTCTGCTCATGCCCACCTGGGTTGGTACATGGGATTGCTCTAACCCAGGTGCAGCACCTTGCACTTGGCCCTTGACTAAAAGAAGTCAAACATTTGCTTTTACAAACTCTAGCATCACCAGATACATTTCATCTTGTTTCCAACAAGAGGCAAATATCTCAAGATAACTAAGCACAATAACTCTTGGCTAGGATAGTTTTTATAAAGCAAAGCACTCATTCTGTATTAACAAAATACTATAAAACATGAAACTTTTACCAGACTGCAGATAGTGACCCTAAAATATGTCTCCAAACTTCTTTTACTCCCATTTCTTATTAAAAGGAAGATACATCATTGTTAAGCCATGTGTTATATCTCACAGAAAGCCAGAGGGAAGTCCAAAACATTGACTGCAACATGAATTAAAACCTAGTCATCATGGAATCATAGGTTTACAGAATATCCCGAGTTGGAAAGGACTTCAAGGAGCATCAATGTGCAACTCCTGCCCTCACACAGGAGAGCCCCAAGAGTCCCACCATGTGCCCAATCACTTCTTGAGCTCTCTCAGGTTGATGCTGTGACCGCTGCCCTGGGGGAGCCTATTCCAGTGCCCAGCCACCCTCTGGATGAAGAACCTTTTCCTGATATCCAACCTAAACCTCACCTGACTCAGCTCTAAGCTGTTCCCTCAGGTCCTGTCAATGCGCACCAGAGAAAAGTCTGTCCCTGATTAGAAAGTTCTGAACTGAAATGAAATTTCTCCTAAGTCATGAGGCAATGATAAAGGTTTCAACACAAAGCATTTTCCTTTTTGCATGTTACTCTCATTGAATTTAAATGATTCCAAGTAATGCTTTTAAATAAAAATTAAAATCTACATAAGAACTCCTTGCCTAGTCTAAACACGTGAGACAAGTCTGCTCAGCAAGAAGGAAAAGTTGTGGAGAAACTGAGACTTGGGATTCAAAGTTTTGAATAATATCCTCTAACTTCAGCATGCTTTGCTCTCTATAGTACATAAACATGAAACATCCAGCTAAAAATAGGGTTTACATTTCATAAATATATTATAATCTTACTATGGGATGGACCTGAAAAACAAAATTTGCATAGTCTGGCTTTGATTCACGGATAGAAGGAAAACTTTAATATTTAATGATCCTACAGCAACCTCTGAGAGGTTCCAAGGAGACTGTGAATGCAAATGGAGTGTACTGTTAATATATCACTCACAGACAATGAAGAGATGTAATCTCTAATGTATTGTAATTTTCAGGGTGTGCATCTTATAAATTTGACACAAACATACAAAGATCTCTACATTAGAAATTAGTTACACACTATCACTGGTGGTGTTATCCTCTCACACTCTGCATACATATAAGCATTTAAACACCTCATTTAAGTAGAATGAACCATGGCTAAACTAAAAAGCACATGGCTATGGTAAAATAAGAGTCACACCTTTCAAACTGATTTTGGATTTCCTGATTAATTTCTTTTAAAAGTTATTTGCTGGATGCCTTCCTGGTCAGCTGGAAGGGGAAAAAATGGCACACCTTGGCTGTTGTCTGCCACTTTACTTTAAAATGTCTTTTATTTTTCTTGCGTAGTATTATGACCAGTTTTTAAAAGAAGCTAGCTTGCTAAAAATAAAGTGAAATTAAAATACTAACCCCATGGAAAGCAAAAGTAATGTTTTACCTGCATTGTTTGAACTGTCCCAAAGCTCCCCTTTCAATCTTTAGCTGCCCCAGGCTGTCTGTTAACAATGAGCAGTAAAAATGATATTTTTAAGAAAGCGATGGTGGTATTGACTGATTTCATTAGAGGTGCACCTAATACTTTTTCCTTTCCTAGTGCTTTCTGAGAACTGTGGTAAAAATATGTTCTATGTGACCTAAAATGTAAGGTATAATGTTCAACAAGTGTGTAAGAACTCACAAGTGTTGTTCCAAAGAATTGTTGCTGTCGCATAATGTAGTAAATTATTGTCATTATCCCAGGTACTGGCCTTAATTAATTTAATTTAACATCTGTGGGACAATTAGTTTCTATTTCAGGATAGTTCTCAGAGCCTCCTGTGGACATCTTTTCACCATTCCCCTAAATGGGGTTATAAGACTGTACACGAAGTCAAGTTCTTCACAGTAAGTAGTTACTAGTCACCCCAGCAGTTAGTAGTCACCCAAGAAGGAGTTTTCCTTTTCTTTAAATATCAACATAAAAGTGTTTGGGTTTTTTTTGTTTTGGTTTTTTTTTTTCGTAATAGCCGTTTTTTTAAATAGCCGTATCATTTCTTAAGGGCAGTATGGTGCAGTCTCTGTTTGGAGTGATAAATTAAATGAGTGTAGACAGCAACAACTCATTTCTTCGTTGAAATTGAATGCTAATGACATTTGTCCTGTACTTCATGATAAATTCATTTAAAAGACCAAAATGCTGAGGGGGAAAATCCTGCATTTTAGGAAATTGGCACAAACTATCCTTTACTTGCTCAGTTACAAACTGCTGAGAGTAGCAGCAATGCATGTTCAAATTGTTCTTTAAATCTTTGTTAAATCTGTTATATGTCTAAAAAGGTTTTCGTAAAAGTGTCCTGGCTTGCATTTTCAAACTGAAGAACAGTTAGCAGTTCATGATACATGAATAATTGGTTTTACCAAAAAAAACCCCAAAAAAACAGATTGGAGAAGATATGTATTAATGCACAATGCAATGTTCTCATGCTCAGGACTATCCAGCTAAGAGTCTGTTTCTGTTTAGAATTCCTTTGTCACTTTGAGGGTGATATTATATGTTATGAGGGAGCTGGTCTGCTTCCTTACCACTACTGCTAGTGAAGGGTCTCCCTTCTCTTTCCCAGGCTTTTGTCTTCCCTAAACACAATGCTGATCATGTAATCCCCAGGTTTCCTCATCTAGCTAAGGCATGTGTTTTTAGTCTGGATTATTTTTTTGCCAATTTAGCATTGCTGAACACGTGCCTGCCTATGGAAAGCAGTGAATCATTTCCTTGTTTTGCTCTGCTTGTGCCTGTGTCTTTTGCTCTCCCCATTAAATTGCCTTTATCTCAACCCAAGAGTTTTCTCACTTCTACTCTTCCAATTCTCTCCTGGATGCTGCTGGTGATGGAGTGAGTGAGAAGCTGTGTGGGACTCAGTTGCTGGCTGGCATTAAACCACGGCAAGCTCTTTAAGCTTGAGCTTAAGTTCACATCACCTTACCCACCCTGAGCCTACCCTCCTCAGGACAATGAGCTGATTAACATCCTGTTCCTACAAGAAGAACAGTCAAGCAGCAGTTCTTTCCCCTTCCCAGCACATAATTCCTCCTCATTTCTCCCTTTTCTTCTAGCTACACAGCCTTACTTCCTCTCCTTGACCGAAAAAATTTAAGTGCCTAAAATCAGAAGGGAGAAAATAACAGGCAAGAAACTTGTTTCTTTACGGTTGGGTAATTTTCTGTGATTTCAGTGAATTAAGCAGGCTTGCAGATTGCCAATAAAATTAGCATTAAGGAAAGGGAAGATGGATTAGGATTCCTAACCAAAGCTGCCCTGTTAGAGCTGTCACTCCCACCTCAAACCAGCTTCAGCTTCACGCCATCCTTATCCTGCTTTCTCCCTTCACTGGAATCAGTGTTTCTGTTTGTGCATTATAAACAACTGATGAAGCAATCATTTTCTCTTGTGGGGCTTTTTGGTTTGTTGAGTTGTTTTTTTTTCAGATTTGTTTGGGGTCTTCTTCCCTCTGCTTTAACTCAGACAAGTCTTTTCTTTAACTACATATTATGGGGAAGAACTTTTTTTTCACCCCAGAAAACTTTTTCCCTCTACCTTCCATGTTACTCAGTAAATGTAATGAAGATGCATAATCTCCACCTTTGCTCTCAGTCAGAAACTGAAAGGGTTTTATGAATTTCCTTTTTGTTGCCTTTTGAATACTCTCTCAGGTTTAGAAGTATATAACAAGTTGTATATATTTTGGTTTAGGTTTATAACTGGCATTTCTCCAAATTTGTCAGGTTTGAGAAAGATAGAGAACAGAAGAAAAAAGTATTAAAATTAAATAAACTAGAGGATTTCTAGGGTCATCCATTCTTCCAGGTTCTGTATAAAAGTCAATGATAGGAGGGGGAAAAAAATTTAAAAAAAGACAGGGGTCTATATTTATATGGTAGTTTTATACTTAGATTTTCTGTTATAAATATGAATTCTCAAAAAAGTATGTGTGCATGGAAGAAAATCAAACAGCTCTTATTGCCTGTAGATGTTTTCAAGAATAGATGAGTTTTGGCATTTTGAAGATGGAATTAATTTCACCTAGCTCTGTGACCTGTTTAGTGGATAACAGTGATTTTTTGGAGGAGGGAAAAAAACTAAACATTGAACAGATACTTCACTAATAGGGAAACACAATTTAGCAGGAATGTGGGTTTAGATCTATGACAACACTGAGCTCTAAAATAGGGTCTTTGAGATCCTGGGAAAACAGGCAACAGCTTTGCCAGTGTTCTTGTAGTTTATCAGAATGACCTGAAATTCTTCTGCTGAGGTTCTAAGAAAACTACTCCTCAGCTAAAAAATACCTCTTGCCTTGTCCTGCCAGCTTCTGTTCTTTTCAGATTCCATTGTGCTTCAACTTTTACTGAGTCTGTTACTTTATGTGTCTGAAAGTACTTCTGCATTAAAATGCCTTAAAGAACCAATTTCTAAAATGTTGTATTTACTTGAGAAGCTAGTTTAAATATACCAGTGTGATAATTAACAAAATTTTCAAATGCTTGTCTTTATTTTGAGGGCAGAAACTCTAAGAAACAACACACCAACCCAAAATTGCTTTATAAGTATGGCCAGGTAAATTTACTCATCCCCCTTCCTTTTGAAGAAACTGACCCTCTCCCACAAGGCATTTCTCCAGTTTTTGATAGATAGAACATAGTTCCTTACAAGTCTTGTAAGCTGCTGAATAAACAGGCAGTCCTTTTTACTGCACAAATCACACAGACAAAAAAAAAAAAAAATTAAAAAAAGAGAAACTGAGGAAATCTGAGCTCATACTCTTGTATAAAGGCTGAGTTTATAGTGCCTGTCATGGTGGAGGTAACAGGTAATTCTTTGTTGGCTACGTGTGTAACCTCTTGTGGGAGATAAGGGGTTTGTTGACCACTTGAAAAATTATGTGGGATACAAACAGCAAATAGCAATTGCCTGTGTTCTGGAAATTGTTTGGATTGCTTTACTGGCATATTTTCAGAAGGGCCATGAGCCTCCTATTGCAGGTTCACCCACTGTAATGGGAGTACAGAGAGTGACCCTGAACACTGACAAGACCTGGCTGCAGAACAGACTCTTGCCTCTGTGGAGAACACCAGAGGGTCAGTCCTGCTTCTTTAATAAATTCCCAGAACTGGCATGGCATATGACTAATTATGCATCTTAAAACAAAACAGAAAACTTAAAAAAGTTAACCCTAGATGTCTGCTGAGAGAATAAAACCACAATTATGCTCTGGTTTTAAATAGATGATGTTATCAGCTTTTTCTATTGCAATTACTTCACCTATGCATTTATTGCACGAATGTATATATTTCATTGAAAGCTGCATTTTTAGTATTACTGCTGTGAATGGCAGTACTATGTACTATGAAGCCACCAGGTACAGTATGACAAGGCAAAACAAACTGTTTACATCCTAATAAGCTCTTTATTTACTTCTTTAGAAAGCTATAGTAGGTACAGACCCCTTGATACACTTGGTTGCACCATGTGTGGTATTAAGATGGTGTTAAAAACATCCAAAACACAGAAATTATATATTTCCACTTTTTTCTCACTGTATTAAAAAAGTCAAAGCAAAACCATAAGATTGCTTTAATTAGGTTGATTTCTGGTTACAAAAATAGTTTTTGATTTATCTCCAAAATCCATAAAGCTTTTTGAAATAGAAGAGCTGTAGTTTTTGGGTGATAACACTACATATGGTTAACTGCATATCCAAGGCTGGAAGCTGGGAGCTGGAATGTGGAAGTGAAGTGAGAGGAAAAAGCATGAGATGTCAGCTACACGCTCAGTGGCTTTTCAGGCGCGTTGGATGAACAGAACAGTACTACCATACACAGAGTTATTATTTGTTACGTGATACCAAGGCATGGATTCAGGCAATTGTTTACTATTACAATCTGTCCTGTGTAATACACTTTCAGAAGAGGAGTTACTGCTAATATGTGGCAGTATATTTGAAAGATCTGGTGAACAGCCTGGATTTAATTTGTTGGGCACTGTTGTATATCTGCCTATTGTGGACTTGTACCAACAGCTTTGCCAAGACTTCCTCTGTACCTGTACTTTTTAACACCCTCTCTCTTGCTGAACTTGTTGGCTTCAATGTCAATTACTAGATTTTAATGAGATTTCTTTCACTATCAAAATGCTGTCAGATATGCTAATACTTTTGATCATTTCAGGTCTTTGTCAAAATCGTACCAGCACTACTGTACTGTAACCAAACAAATTAAACAAGCTTTTTTTTACATTAAAAATGTCTAATTATGTGTTAGATCAGTTTAATTTTAATTATCTTGTTATATAATTTTTCGTCATGTACTACCTAATACCAATACTTCACATACATGATGCCTTAGGTGGTCCATGTAATCAATCAGTATTTAAAAAAAACACAGTTAAACTGGCATATCACAGCATTGCACAAGGAGGAAATTACAGAAGAGTTGGGATTTTTTTTTCTATGTGTGATCTGAGAATTACACATTAGTGGCATGTTCACTCTTAAAGATTATGGATGCTTGTAAAGATGCAGAAGCAAAGATGAGAGCAGTGTTTCATCTTATGTCAGATAGTAGAGTTCTGCATCAGGCTTCAGCTTCTGCATTCCTAACTAGGAATGATTCAGTGGAAATTTGCCAAACAGTTTGTTCAGAGAGAAATTTAGAAAACTTGAGTGTAACAGTTTTAAAATACATAAATATCAGTATTAATTTATAAATCTTTGCCCAAAGGAGCTGAGGAAAAGTAGTGGTATGCTTCTACTCCATTTGTTTAAAAGTCAGTCCCAAACATTCAGCTATTACCCAAAGGTATGCTATTCCCTACTGTCTAGAACTGTGATTGAATGTTCTTCTATGAGGCATCTCATCAGATCAGAAAAAAAGTAATCATATAAATTGTCTGTAGAGATTATTGAAGGATGCATAGTATCTAGTTCATTACAGGAAATCAGAACAGACAATGTTATTTGGGCTTCAGTCCTTATGTTTTTGGAAGTGTCCCTTCAGCTAAGAGGAAATTTGAGCTGTTATTCCACTTCACACAGGAAGTTTTAATTAGATACATCAGGTGCTTAGAATATAATTTGATTGCAAATATGTACAATCTCCTTTTTGTATCCTGCTGTATCTCATGAAAAGTCCGACTGAAAGCAGCAGATCTACTGTGGAATAAATCTCAGCCACTGTGATCTCTCCTTTTTTATTGGTTGCATATGCTCTCAGTTACCCCAAGCCTGCAGCAGAGCTCTCTGAATGGAGATACATAAGGACAAAATGGAAGCTGCATGTTTACACAGGCAACTCCCCATTTACTCTGGACTGCAAAACTTACATTCTTTTTTTGTAACCTTTCTGGGGACAGTTTTGTTGTTTGTATACTTTAGATGGACTTCTTAGAAGCAGAAAAAAAGCATGTTCATTCATATAAAGCTATTTACTGAACAGCAACAAAAACTGTAGCATCATATGCAATCAATGAGGTAGAATCTCTCCCTATCACAAACGCAGGGTTCTACAAATGCAGGTATTTGTAGTTAATTTTCCACTATTTTACACATAAAAGAAATTGCATTATACATCAATTACCTGTCTTTGGTTTTATTCCTCTCTCTTTGTTGTCTCTCTTCTCATTGCAAATTTTTGGGGTTTTTTGTCATTATTATTATTTCAGTTATTAAACTGGATGAGGTTATACCATGACAAGTGTCATGTCTGCAAATAAAATGACTTTTTATTCCTTTTTAACTGCATCAAGTCAGATCAAATTTAAACTGGACAGCCAAAATAAATGCTTTCAACTGAGACATAACATATATTTTTATATATAGAAGTCTACAACTGATGCTATTCTAAAACTTGTTGAAGACACTACCAGCCAAAGAGTGTTGGAAAAGGGAGTGAAGACAAGTTCACAGGAACAGGAGAAGGAAGGAGATTCTCTTTATCTGGTCAATTTCTATAACGTATTACTGATGAAGAGAGAAAGTAAAAGATCCCACTGTGGGATTTATTTGCTTCTTGTGTTAATTTTTAAGCTGTTTTCATATATTTCACTACATTTATAAAAAAGAACAGAAATATCACAGTAATTATTTCAGCCCATTAATTCACTTCCTTGTCAATACGTACCCATGACAGACCTTTAAAACTTGTGTTTCAAAGTCTAATTCCCTTACTCAAACTAAATACCACATTTCAACATGAGTAAAATTAGAGGAATCTGGCAGTAACAGATACACCAGACCCTATTTAATACAAGATAAAATGGTGCTTATGTCTTAACTCTATTTTGTACTGCAAAGATCTATAATCATCACATTTGTTTATCAGTATCCTGGGAATTTATTTTCACTGGTTCCATTTGTGATGCACTATACTGAGAAAAAGTATATTTCATCCACACCTCTAGAATTATGTTTATGATCAGAAATTGCTTTTAGATTCTGGGAGAAAAAAGTGTTCTTGAAGGCTTTCACTGAGTTTGCTGGATTCTTTCAGTGAGTGCAGTAGGTCATGCATCATGTGAACTTGTCTGCCACAATTTGCAATTCTTTTATTTAAGATCAGAATTCCACTGAGGTTTGAAACACATTCATTGTAATGATCACAAAACTATTTTTAATATTTATGGAATGGTACTGCAGATCCCACTATAAATTCAGAGCATATGTTTACCAGTGACAAGAAACAGAGGCATGCGCTAAATTTTATGAACTGTTAATGAGTCAATAAATTGACTGCTTTGCAGCCAGAACCCTGTTACTACTGACATTGTCCAACATTCCAATCTGGATTTCTTATGGAGAAAGAAGTCCTGTTCCAAATTTTGGTTCTATTTCTCTCCTTTTTTTAAAATTCATACTAGAGTCTTGTGTTTTAAGAAGAAATACACAGTTGAATGAGACCCCCAGGTATGTTTATTTGTAGAGTGGAAATTATGAGAGTATAAGTCTTTTCAGCATCACTTATTTAATATCACAATCACATCACATAATCCTCTTCATAAACTTTACAAGCTCCATTTTAGATGTAGTTGGACTGTAAGACAGTTCCCAGAATTCCAGAGCTCTAATGTTTAGGGAAATTCCTCCTTTATTCCCAGCCATATAAAAATATGCATGAGCTCTGCCAATCTTTAAAGACCTTAAACAACTCTTTACCCTTTTTTGAGTTTTTCCCCTGACAGTTCCTTGGTACTTCTCACTCCTGCTTGTTGTTTATCCAGTTCCTTTTCATCCACAAGTTTTTTGTCTACTAATTCTGAATTTCTCTAATTATGCACTTTAAATTTGAAATTCATTAATTCCATTGCAACCAAATTCCCATCTCCCCAGATAAAGCCAGGATTCTTTTAGGTACCAGTAGGGTGAGCACAACTAGGGACACATAAGGCCTGGAAATAAAGGTATATACCAATAGACCAAATGGGATGACGGAACTGTGAAATGAAATATGAGATGACAGAGTGCTGCTGTAATATTCTGTTTATTTATACTTTTCTATAACTGCTATAAACAGAATAATTACTTTTATTCTGTTTCTAAAATTTCACCAATTATAAATTACTCTTATCAGAACAATACTAACAGTAGTGTTGCCTATTCCTCTGGCAGTAGGATTCAAGTGGAAAACCAAAACAACTCTTAATTTTTACTTGGATTTCCTTGTGTTCTATTCCTTTCAGGCCTCCCTTTCCTGCAGTCCATCCACTGCATTTTTAAGTGAATCTAAAGCATTATTCTAGCACTGCTGCATACTTATCAGATAATTTATCGCTGTCCCATTGCAACATTTATCATTAAGATGCTTGACCAAGGAACTAATCTTTTCATTGCCATTTAAATCTACCAGTCACAAAGATATTTCCAATATGTTCCTAATTAATTGCATCATATACTTTTATGTTAGCTCCACACTAAGGGCATGTTAGCCAGCATATTCCTTATGATCCAGTTGTGTGACTTACAGTGAAGTGTCACTGAATAGAAACACATATTTTATAGTGTAGCTGGATCAAATGTAAAATTTGTAGTGCAAACACACAGGGAAATACAGACTTCTCAATCTAAAAAAAAAATACTCTAAAAGAGAAAGTGCAACTGGAAAAATGGAAGATAAGAATAAAGGAATACAGCCATCCAGAAAACCATATATTTGTAGAAGGTAAGTTTTTCGGTTTATAGTAGAAAATGTGAACAGTCACTTATCTGCACAAACCTATTTACCTCACCTTTGCTTTGGCAAGAAGATTTTACAGTATTTTTTCTTACCGCTTCATAGGTATAAGCTTCCCAGCTTACAGTCATAGAATTTTCAAACCTGCCTTAATGTGTTGGGGAAAGTGTTAGGAAATTTTTTTGACCTGTCACATTAGGATAGCAGAGAGGCCTACATTAAGTAAAATAAACACTATTTCAGTATGAAACAGGAAGTTTAAACATTTAATTCGTTGTGGATCAAAGAGATAAAAGAGAATTGAACAAACAAAAAAACTGTGAAGGCACCAAAACTAAGAGAAACATGTCAAATGAGGTGGTGAAACAGTGCATGACCTTCTGGGGCAGAAATTTACTGTTGGAAAAATCTGCCGCTGATAAACAAGCAGCACCTCACAGAAAGATCATGCCAGTAGTTCAAATTATTCTACTGGCATTTACTTTTGTATAAACTGAACAGTTAAATGGCAACAGCTTGGGATGCTAGGATTCAATGAGGAATGATTTACATCACTTTCACAGTCATATGCCAAGGCCATCTGCATATCCGGGCTGGCCACAAAACTGCCTGAGTTAAAGTTATGACTCATATCCCTAAATCTACTGGACCAGCAGTTTAATTACTAGAGGGAGAAAATTCCCTATTACCCCTAAGCACTTTGTTTAAATGTAGAGAGTATTTATGTCCAAAGTACAGACTGAAAAAAGAGGAGCAGCCAATATCACTAGTAACATTTTACTCGTTCACTATTTTTTCCAGCTTTTCCTTCTAATTCTGATAAGAGAAGGGCATCTGTACACATACCTTATGTGTTACATTAATCAACATCTCCATAGCAAGCATGAGCCAACATGAGCCACCTGATCTAGTGAAAGATTCCCTTGCCCATGGCAGAGGAGTTGCACTAGATGATCTTTGAAGGTGCCTTCTAACTCAAACCTTCCTATGATATTAAAAAAGTTTAGTCCTTAATATATTTGCTGAGCAGACCAGGGTTCATCCAGGACAAAGATACACTTTCCAAGACAAGAAAAACTGTAGATGGACAGAATACACTACTCAGGTTTTTGTTATGGCAATGACTTGCAATTTAAAGCAGTTAAATAGGTATATTTTTAAGTCACCTTTCACTAAATGTTGCAGTGGCACTCCTTTGTGAAAACTCCACTAGTAGCCTTATAGCAGCAGGTGTTGATGCACCATTCCCTCTTACTTTAGATGGAAAAAACTTATTTTTAGACTGCAAATGACCATGTACCAGTCTTCTAAGAGTCAAACATCTAAATTCCATTTCACGTGGTATTAAAATCTACATTTGCACTTCAGGGCAGCAAATTATTGGTTATAGGTCTCAAATAACATAGTCTCATACAACATTTTTTATACAAAAATGACATCTACTTGGTGGTCATGCCTGTTTGTGTTTCTTTTTTTAAGAAGGTGCTAAATTTACTTTCTTAGAAATCTATTAATTGAGATATCTTGTGGTGAATCTCAGTTTTATATAAGTGCTCACTGCCTAATAAAAAACTGACCTCCTAATTTTAGTCTTCTACTAAAAGTACAGGAGAAGCCAGAAAGATGACAAATTTCATGATTCCTCACTTAGATTTTATTTATTTGCAGTGAGAATTGGCAGAAAAATAAAAGGTAGTGCTCTGCTGGGGAGCAGACAGTCTATAATAAATACTGCAAAGCTGGGCTTTGAGGACACTGGTTAATACATTTCTCCTGAGGGTTAAAATTAGCATCCATGGTGGCAAACACCAAGATGTAATCCTGTCCCCACTGACATCAAAGGAAGCTTTTGTCTTAATTTCAGTAGAGCCAGAATTTCTTCTGACGAGTCCTGCAGCAATGGCAGGAGAATATTTCCTACTGACAGAGTAAGACAATAATTTCAGCAGTAAAATGGATTTGCACTCATTGTATTTATCTCCTCCTAATGCTTTTAGTTCATTGAAAAGGCTTAGGCCAGGACTTTACCCTGCTAAACTTAAGGAAAAAATTGTCAGCGATGGTAATGGAAAAGTAATTTATTTTCAGATTTCAATTGCAAGCATAGTTTTGGTAAAAATTCCACAAATACCATTCTATATGCATCCTGTCCATCTCCTCTTAACATACAAATGAAAAGATTATGTAAGAGCTTCTGTTTAATCTCCTCCACTGTCTGTTAAACATTCCAGAAAAAGAAGCCATTTTTCTTGAAACAAGGAGGTTATTGACCCAGATGGCATAAACCTCACATCTACAATGTCAACAGAAAAAAATTACTGCTGAAGACTTGAAAGTACAATTTGCCCATGTAAATTCAAAGGCATGGCCCCTTTTTATCTGTATGTTTTTCATGTTCACTGTTATGTGAAAGTCCGATTAAAAGCTTTTCAAAATAACCTGAGTGTGTAATTAGGGGGCACACAACTCCCATCCTGAGGTTAATATCCTCACAAACATGCAAAGTACAAATCTAGCAGAGAACCAATCTGTTTCCTAATTCAGCTGCAGTGTCTCTCCCCTGCACTTAAAGGCTTACAGTGTTTCACAGAATGATACACTCATTGTTGGTTTATCAACTTAGAGCCTGAGTAGTTGTTGAGACATTCATGTTATACATATTAATAGGCTAGTATTAATATTAATAAGTTGCCATGTTCATTTTCATCTGGATTTGAAAACTAATATTTCACCCAAAAGTCAAGGTTTTTTTTTCCTCCCTTTTTCTCTTACCCTGTGCCATGATGTAGAAATATATTTGTATATAGTACACTTCAGGAAGTCATAATGGTGATTCTAAAAAAAAAAATTAGATATTAAGGCATTCCAGAAGAGGTGGGTTTGAATTCTATGGAAAAAAATTGAGGAAAAACACTTTTCCTGAAAAGACTCACTAAGGTAAATACCAAATATTGATAGGATCTGAATAACGTATGCATATTCACAAATAAAGACAGCATTGGAGGAAGCAATTCTTTGTTACTTTTTAACTGAAAAAATAAAGATTAAAAGCTCTATCAAAAATATGTACAGTCATGAAATGGCAGCATTAAATAAATCTTAAGTTCTGGCTGAAAGGAATAGATCTGTAGCTTTGATAGCTGCATTTATATCCACAAGATGTAAGGACTTAAACCTCTTCTCAAGCTGTAGTCATGAATACTCATTTTACAAATACAGACAAAGGTTAGTGTGGAAAATAAAATTCACCTAATGACCTGTACTGAACCATGAAAGATGAAATTGTGGCTTCAGATCATTTGGCATCAGATCATTTTATGTCATTTAACTGCCTCTGCACTTTTCTGTACTTCCTTTTCTATCAGCCTGGTCACATTATTTGTGTGTTTATAGAAGGTTTCTATTTGTTTTATCCTTTAATTTATTCTTACTCTCTCTCACACTTCTCTGTTTAAAACATCAAAGACTTTAAAAAAACCAATGAAATTCTGTAAACACTAAAATGAGAGTACAACATATCCCACAGAGGAAGATTTAACAATAATCAAAGGGCCAACATGTAAAATTATATTTTAAAAGTTGTATTTAAAAAAAAATAGCAAGGTAAATGGGAAGCAGAAATGCTGAGCTTGCTTCATAGAAGCAAGAAGTAAGATGTCTTGGTATAATTTTTTTCTGAACCGTTATCTCTCCCCAGTAACTTACAAATTAAGTAGTTTATATTACAGTTTCTCGGTTTTCCCTTTTTTTTTCTCTTTTTTTTTTTTTTTTGAGGTGTGGGTGTTTCCTTATATCCTTGTCATTTATCCTAACTTTTATAAGTGATTGGCATGTGCTTATGAGAAAGAAATGCCAGTAGGTGATGCACGTCTTGAACCAAGAGGTGCTGAGTTCAGTTAGCAATAATAAATAATATGCTATTTCAGTAAGAAGATATATCAGAGCAGACAATTCTGCCAGAGAGATCAAAACCTTTCCATCATGTTTATTCTGCTTTGTCTTTCCCAAACAGGGGTATTGAGTTTTACATTATGCTGATGGAGTGGGAGAGACTCCGTTAGAAGTGGGTTTTCTGGGAGAGCATCCAGGACTTGGAAGTGAGCCAGTGGATCAGAGAATGTTCCCTGGGCAGTGCTGGAGCTGATTGCACAGCTCCTGCCTTATCAGCCAGAGGTAGGACTGGAGCAAGAGCATAGTGGGAGAGGTAGTGAGTTATAAAAGGCTCTGTCTCAAAGAAATGGGAGCAATCAAGAAAATGTACACTTGACAGCGAGATTCAATACAAGCTTTGAGGTCTCTCCTGTGAGAGCGGGTGTAAAAGCTGCTGTACGAAATATCCTTCCCCACTGCTTAAAGCAGTGATAAGGATATTGATAGGGAAATATCAATGCAAGCACATGAATGAAGGCTTTGTTGTGCCACTGATAAGGAAGCAAATGACAAGGAGAAAGTGAAGATCTGCCTGGAGGCAAGAAAGTCATATCACAACTAATGAAATAGTTCAATCAAGAGGAAAAGGCAGACAAAACCTGGCTCCCTTCCTGCCCTTTGTCCTGTTGCTCTGGGTATGGGAGCAATGTTTATCAACAGGAATAGTATAAATAATTCTATGAACACATGTTCTTCATAAGTGGCAAAGATCTCTAGAGGACAGTGCATTAAATTGTGGATATTATCTATCCAAACCAAAAATCAGAAAAGCATGAAATTAGTAATTGACTCAATTTACCTCATTTATTAGCAGCCTAGACCTCTGTTTGAATTAATATTGCCCAATGGAATTTCAAGTGGTGGTGACATGGCGTAGCATGACACAAATTAACGCCGGTTCCCCCTACTGTACTGCAAACCACCCATATCTCCAATTAGGTCTGTTCTAATCTAATCTGCATGGTTTCATCACTCTCACTGATCATAAAATACGACTGCTTCGCCCTTCCTTCTCTGATGCCAGACTTGTTTTACCAAGCAGCTGATTTTCCTAATAGCATTTGCATATAGGGCACTGATTGCATTTTCTTTCTGACTGTCATAGGGTTGGTAGCTGTGGGCTGCACTGTAGAGCACATCCAGCCACAATTAAAATTGACATTTTGTACACAAGATACAGTCATGGCCTTAACAGACATCTGACTGCAACACTGCCCATCATTTTACAACGCCAATGATACAATTTGATGCTTCTTACTTATCTACTCTTTTCCCAGCCAATAGTGGCATTTGCCATTTTTCTTCATAACTAACTTAAAATGGAAATGTTTTGTTTCTTAATATGAACTAACCTTGACAATGCACTAGATACTCAAAAAGCATTTTGATAGCTGACTGTACACAGGGCCTGATCCACAGGAAAAAGTAGGAGAATTCTGTTGATACTGGAGGGGATTCGGGTCCCTAGAAATGTCCAAACACCAGTGTCATTGTATCCATATTACACGCAGTACATTAAAATAAATTATTAAGAAGTTTGAAATAAAGTGAAGCAAGGCTTTTTTTTTTTTTTTTTTTTTAACTTTAGAAAAAAAGATTGTAATAGCAATCGTGACCTTAGCATTGGGAATTTCCTGGAGATTTAATAACCAGCCAGGGGGTAATGGCCCTTGACTTTGCCTCAGGCCATCAGCTCTCCCAGCTGGTTATTAATCCCTAGAAAGTGTTCTGTATGCCAGTTATTAATGTCTCAAGTTTTGTGTATTAATGTCTCAAGTTTTGTGTAGGCAAATTCTTACTTTATTCCACAATTTTTAAGAAAACAGAAGTAAAGACTCAAAATCATGTAAAGTGCAACATTAAAAAAAAATAAAGCGTCAAAATAGATTTTTATATTACTAAATAAACTCACAGTATTTTATGTTTTAACTGAATTATCTCATGGGTCCCCTCTTTAATCCAGTCAGCTTTTGATCAGGCCCAATAAATTCCTCTATGATTATAGAATTTATTTTTTCATAAGTGACCTTTCTTACATACAGGTATCATACAGTGGTGATTACCAGTATAATGTGTTTCTTTCAGAATTCAGTGCTTTTGTTTTCTCTCTTTCCTCCCCAGCAGTAAATTTTGATAATAATCTTATTTTCAGAATTAAGAACTCTAGCAGCAAGACTGTCATACCCTTTTTTCCCCTTTTAGAGTATGAGTTTGGATCTCAGTTCTGAAAGAAACTAACAGGAAATAGAGGTGAATTTCACGTACCTGTTCTGAATCAGATTTAAGCCTTGTTATATGGAGGAAAAAAGTCTTTGAGGAAGCCTATAGGCTTTACATTAACCTGAAAAGCTTCTAGTGACACAGGAAGAAAGTAGTGAAGAAGAATAAAGGAGTATTTTTATGTGATATAATGACATTTCCATCTTGTGTGGCTTCAAAATAAGTTCATCTATGATGGCAATTGATTAACTGCTTATTTTGTTACAAAATTGAAGATTGGCAAAAAAAGGAGTCATACCTTTACATTTTATTTTCTATTGCAATACCTGAGGGTTTTATAGCACCAGTTCCATTTTCTATCTCCAGAATATTTACTGTGTACATTTTATAATTAAGCAATGAGATGAGACAAGCAATACACTTCTGCAAGATTACAACATGCCTCTGGCGGTGTTATATGGGACAAGGTCATATCTAGAATTACTTTAATCACCCAAGTATAATAATTGCTTGGAAATACACTCCCTGCAGTGTCTTATTGCTAATAGAATTATAGCTGAGTCACACAATGCGAGCTATAGTTAAGCCTGCATAAGTAATTCCAATGTAAAGACTTTTCTTTCAGCTGCTTGCAACTCTCAAGCCTTTTAGTCTTACCCTTGACTGGTGGAAGCTTTGTGGTGTTGAAATGCTCAAGGCCACCTCACAGAATTCATTTTTATTGATAACCATGCCCATTATTTGAAAAAAAAAAATATCAAATTTAGTTGAGGAACATTTGTGATGGCTTGATAGGGAAAAGAAAGGGCAAAACAGAAAGGCTAAACCACTTGATCCCAAAGCTAAGGAGAATTCTTGGGCATCACAGAGACTTCCCCAAATGTCTATTTTCTTTTTCTACAGCCTAAATCACCCTGTTGCTGAGATCCAGCCAAAAATGCCTTTTATTGCTCCAATCTGCCCAACTTTGTCCAAGTGTAACTGAATAGTCACCTCCTCCAACGGGAAGAGCCGAGGAGAAAGCACCAGCAAAATAAAGACACTGGCATTGTGAAAACATGGCCTACATTTCTGGAAACATCAGATTACATCTGCTTAACAGTGATGCACTAACTCCCTACAAGCCAAGACCAACAGCTTTTCACATTTGGATAACTCAAGTCTGAAGAAGTGTTGCTTAGGTTTGGAAATGCATCTGAAGATGAAGTGAGCACCCATGCACAGGTATGAGAAAATAAATCTCTTTTAGGGCTTAAGACAATAACTGCTTAGAACAGTTGTAGTGACATTTGTGGTCACCAAGACGCAGAGTAGGTTAAGCCTACAGTACTAAGTGACCAAGACAGAGGATGACAATTGAAATCCCATGTTAAAGAAAGGATAAATTATAAAAACTAATCTGGTCAACCACAAAAATAAGCAAACAACAAACCACCAAACAAACAAAAAACCCAAACAAACAAACAAAATCACCCAACAAAAAACACCATCCTAACCAAAAAGTCTCCCTTTTTCTAAATAACAAATAGATACTGTAATAAAACTAATATTGTCTGATCAAAGTAAAACTAATTATGTGGGACATGGCATGTCAGTTTTGATTGCAGCAGAAGAGCCACCAGGTGTGCTGTACATTTGCAAGGAAAACCATGGCATCTTGGCTAAGTTATAGCCCACTTGTCTTCATGCCTTTTACCTTAAAATTGTGTTTCACCAAGGATGAGGAGATCATGGACTATGAGCTGGTCAAAAAATAGCCAAGTAACAGATACTCAATGGCAATTCCAGCATGAGCAGCACTGTGTGGCCCAGAGACACCCTTAGAGAAAGTGTTTGCCAATGAAGAAAGAGATTATCAATGAATAAAGGTTTTGGATTTTTTTTTTTCTCTCTTTTTGCCAAAAGCTCCTGTTTATAACTTCATTATCTACAACTTCCTTTTGAAGAAGCTCCTATGAGGTGAGAAAGAGGCCAGTATTGTATTTTATTGTCTAGCAAATCTTTAAGTCATAATCTTAATGCTCCAGCTATTCTTGTCAGGTAGAATTATTATTTCTCCTACTTTAACTTCAAAGGGCTCTTTTTTATATGCTTGTAATGAAGGAAACATAGTCACATACTTGGAAATTTTACATGTCAAAATCTATTACATTTTACATTTTCTCAGGAAACAATTAGATTCAAGCCACTGGGCTGGTTGAATACAGATAACTTGCACTTCTGTAGCATTATATATATTTGAGAACATTTCCTGAGGTATTTATATTATATTATATATATATATATGAGTTCTTGTGCCTGTATTTCATTCTGTGAGCAAGAAACTGCTATCATCCCTATTTTGCAGGTAGAGATCTCTGAGAGTTTATGATTTGATCAACAAGAAATAATCAAATTTAGGCCTCCTAATTCCCAGCTATTCTTTTCCACATTCATTCTGCTTCATTTAATATTGCTTAAAGGTGTGCCTGGGATAGATAGAAGATGTGAAAGCAATTTTATATTTATCAGCAGGAGTTAAAGATCATCTGGAAACTTTTTTGAAATCAGGTATTTAGGGATAGATCATGAACTTGGGGAAAAATGATAAGACTGATCACGAATCTGGAAGACATGGCAAGATTGAAAAGGTGTGAGATTGTTTACTGCTGAGGAAAGAGGAATAACAGCTGTCACAGTAACCGTGTATGAAATAACAATGGCACATAAAGTTTCTCACATGGTAGCATGAGAATAAGAAAAGCAAATCAAAAAATGTTTTTCCATAAAGACATATTATCTGACTGAAGAACTGATTACTGCTGACATCAGGAATACAAGATTCAGAGACATCTCTACAGAAAATATTTTGTTATGATAAATATTCGTAATAAAAATGTGGAAATAAATTACACTTCTGGGTTTAAAGCAACCTTAAGTATAAGTGATCAGTGTCAGATTATCCTACACAAGCCATCTGTTAGGTTATTATAATCTTCCTTAAAAGCATTTTACATAGGGCATTGCCAGAAGAGAAGGAGCTTGGATGTGAGCCAGTATTCCTGTTCCTACACTCTCGTGCAAAATCTATCTGAAGAAGTGAGGCCATCGCTTCCTACCGTGCACCCTGAGAAAACACAACCACATATTTCTGGGAGAGATGAAATTCCTGGAAAGATACCATCTTCCTAAAATAATAACAGAATAGAGAAACCCGTTTGCAAAGTAAACAGAACCATCTATAGGAATGGATCTGTAAGGATCATGTTAGGAAAGGTCACCTTTTGAGCAATGCCAACTGATTTTAAAGGAAATTGATAAATAGAAGAAATATGATCTATCCCACCTGAAAATAAAAATTCATCCATTCCATGTTCTCTTTCCTTGTACCTTAGCACAGCACAGAAATACTGGTATTTATGTTTGCAAATATCTAGAGATACCATCTCAGACTTTTCACAGAAATTTCCTTAGAATTAAACAAATTAAATTTTGCTGAAATCTATGTAAGCGCACCAGTCTTAGGCAGCAGGGGTTGCTGCTTCTCATTGGGTTAAATTATTTAAAGAAGCAAATAAAAGTCAGAAACAGGCAACAAGGTGAAACCTAAGATGGACACATCAGCAATTGGGTTGATATTTTTTTGCCTGGATCAGAAATACTGCTTAAATATTACTTCAATGTCCTTCAGCATACACCACCATATGTTATCTAGCATAGCCTCACACAGGTATGACCACATTTAGGTATGATCACAAACCTTTATAGGACAACAAGGGATGATCATAAACCAGAATATTCCCTGGGAGTGGCATGGCATAAAAAGCAATCGTGAGTGATCTGTAGGATACACTGCTGCTCCAAGATCATCCACATCAGCTTGATTCTTTCTTTCTGTAGGTAATAGTTTCTATGTAATAGTTTTTATGACAACTTTTCAGCCTGAAAAAAAAAAAAAGGAAGTATAGAATGTAATTCTGTAAAGCCCCTACTGCTATGATAAGTAAGTCCTCAGAACTGCACTCCTCAAACACAGGCAAGAAAATGCCATGTGCTAAGGGGCTTTGCAAGTGGTGATTTAACATGACTGCTTCAGAAAAAAGTGTTCATGTCTAATAGCCATCACCTTCACTTTGTTGTGGTTATCTGTTCCATTCACTTCATTCCATAAGCTTTATTTTGTTCCATTCATCTGTCTGAGAAAATAACCAGCAGAAAGATGCCAAAGCATGCAGATCATTCAAAATTATTCCTCATGGTCAAAAATTATTTAAAAATGCCCTGAAGGGTTCAGAAAGGCCAAATGCATTTAGGGAGTGATAGTTAAAATAGCAATTACAATTCATTATCAATAAATAAGAAGGCTAATAAAAAAACAACAAACATACACAGTGCTGGATTTGATTTAGCTGTTACTCATAGCAGTCAGGATGGCAAACAGATTGTTGGGAGTTATTGGGAAAGGAATCTGGGTATAAACAGAGATGTATTAAACTGCTTGCAGATTTTTGGTGTGCCCACACTGTAATTACTGTATGCAGTTCTGGCTATGCTGTCTGAAAAAATCATATGGTCCAAGTAATAAAAACATAGAAGGCTGACAAGTGTGAGCAGGGGGTATAGAACAAGCTCTGCAAAGAGAAAAGACTTGATAGTCTCCAGTGAATAAAGGGGCAACTGGAAGAGTACTTGAAATTAAGGAAATCCTAAATGGTGTGAAGCTGATCAGTCAGAAACATTTGTCACAATGCAAAAATTGAGTCCAGCTTAAAAAAAAATTACAGTAATTTCACAACTATAAGCCACACTGATTATAAGCCGCACCTCTGGGTTGCTGGGTAGACCACTGGATTTGTCCATAAATAAGCTGCACCCGAATATAAGACATGCTTTTTTTTTTAAAAAAAAGTGAGGATCCATGTGCCACAAAGTAACGAGTTAGTAACAGAATTGCGCCAGCATGGGGTTTGGTGTCAGGTGCTCAAGTTGCAACAGTTTTCATAGACCAGCAAAGCCTTTAAAGGCAGCCCCAGGCGCCCTCCCTGGCCAGCTCTCACTTCCGGGTTGGCATTTAGCTGAGATTTGTCCATAAATAAGCCGCACCTGATGATTAGCCGCACTACTGGGGTAGGCTGGATTCTTCAATGAAAAAGGTGCAGTTTATAATCGTGAAATTACTGTAGATAATATTTTTAGAGCAAATGAAAGAAAACTATTTCTTTTTTGGCACAATGTCAAACCAATGGCCCAACAATATTCAAAATGCAAAAAAATACCGCACGTTTAGATGAATTAATCAAGAAAAGATCAACTAATGGCTCTTAGACACAACCATCCAGATTATGATTCAAAGCAGGAAGTTCTGATGCTGCTGGATGGAAAGGGTGTGCTAGCAAAAGACATAAGTATGACTTAATTTTAAAGTCTCTCTGGAAGTGCCTTGATTAGTTACTCAGAGACAGAACATGGGGCTAAACAAGTCTGCTCACTCACAATGGAATGGGACTGAATGCCACATTCCTATTTTCTTAATATTCAACACCTAAACCACCAGAGTTCTAAGTTAATATTGCCATAATAGAATTATTTTATTTATTATTCTCATGAATTTTTATAAAGTATTAGTTTTACCTAAGTGGGTTGTATATGATTCACGATAGCACCCCAAAACAACTTCTATGTACCTAAAATTGGGGTGGGCTTGATTGTTTATATGCTAAAATTACTCATCTCAAAATTATGGAGCCTTTACACCACATTATTTGAGGTATGAAGCATTCTTCTAAATAAGGATATCTTTTCTGGCTTCTGAATTGGTTTTTTTAGTCATCTTTTCTTCTCTCTAGGGCTGCTTTCAGCTTGACTTCCTTCAAGCTTTCACAAAATTGTTTCCAGTGAAAATCTCTCCCATGCTGCAGGACGTGCTGTCCCTCACTGTGGTTATTTAAAGCATGGACAAGGTTGTCAGGGTAATGGAGGTTGAACTGACATGCCTGGAGTTGGCAGATACATTTTAGGCACCCCTACACTCTTCTACCACTTAATTTAAACTGTGCTCAAGGTGGGCATGGTCCCTGCAGCACAATCCAAGGGTGCCAACTTCCATGGGAATTTCATTCCCTGGCCAAGCAGAGCAAACCAAATCCAGCTGGTGAGTTGTATGTGCAGCAAAATGTTGACAAAACTTCAGAAAATTACAGCAATTTCACGATTATAAGCTGCCCCTTTTTCATTGAAGAATCCAGCCTACACCAGTAGTGCAGTTAATCATCAGGTGCGGGTTATTTATGGACAAATCCCAGTGAAATGCCAACCTGGAAGTGAGAGCTGGCCGGGGAGGGAGCTGCTGCGGCCGGCTAGGGAGCTGCCGTGGAGCTGTGGCCAGGCAGGCGGGGGGTAGGTGGGGAGCGGGCTTCGCAGGGCGGTGGGGCTGCAAGCGGGCAGTGGGGGCGGGAGTGCCAGGGCCCGCAGCATGGGGAAGGCGTGTGGGGCTGCGTTTAAAGGCTCCTCCGGTCTGTGAAAACTGTTTGCAATTTGAGCACCTGACAGCAAACCCCCCGCGGCCCTGAACCCGCTCCACCCACCTTGCCGTGCAGCCCCGTCCCCGCTCTGCCTGCCTTGCTGCACGGCCCCCACCCCGCTTCACCGCCTCTGCATGGCCAGCCCACCAACTGCCGCCAGCTTTGCTGCCGCTTTCAAGCGGCACGGGGAGCCGCCGCCGCTCAAAAGTGGCGTGGGGAGCCGCCGCAGCCAGCGCTGCAGCGGGAGTGCCGGGGCCCACAGCATGGGATGCGCCTGGGGCTGCATTTAAAGGCTTCACCAATCTGTGAAAACTGTTTGCAAATTGAGCAACTTGACAGCAAACCCCGTGATTGTGCGATTCTGTTACTAATTCATAACTTTGTTGCACATGTATATTCGCTTAAAAAAAGAAAATGCAGCTTGTATTCCAGTGCAGGTTATATATGGAGAAATCCCGTGGTCTCCCCGGCTGCCCAGATGTGCGGCTTATAATCAGGTGCATCTTATAATTGTGAAATTTCTGTAATTATAAGTAACTTTGATCAGGGAGGGACGGACACAAGGAGAGGTACACATGTATCAGGGCTTATTCCCGTGGGATTTTTTGAAAAGAAATCAGCAACAACTTCAGAGGCAGAATATTGAAAACTAGCCTGGAAAATAAAGACCATTAAAATATTTTGAGCTCAAGAATAGAAATTACAAATTACAGTAATTTCACCATGATAAGCCGCACCTATTTCACTGAAGAATCAAGCTGATCCCGGATGTGCGGCTAATCACCAGGTGCAGCTTATTTATGGACAAATTCCAGCGAAATGCCAACCCGGAAGTGCGAGCCGGCCGGGGAGGGAGCTGCCGCAGAGCCACAGCTGGGTGGGTAGGGAGTGGGTGGGGAGCTTCCGTGGAGCAGCTGCTGGGTGGGTAGTGAGCTGGAGCCACTGGTGAGCGGGTGGCGAGCCGCTTGCCTTCTTCGTGTTCGTGCGGCCAGCCCGCCGAGCCGCCACTTTTGAGTGGCATGGGGAGCCGCCGTCACGGCTGAGCAGGCTGGCAGCCAGCACCGAGGGCGGGAGTGCCAGGGCCCATGGCATGGGGAGGGCCCCTGGGGCTGCATTTAAAGGCTTCGCCAGTCTATGAAAATTGTTTGCAAATTGAGCACCTGACACCAAATCCTGCGCTTGCGCGATTCTGTTACTAACTCCTTACTTTGTTGCACATGAATCCTTGCTTCAAAAAAAAAAAAAGTGTGGCTCATCACCCGATGTGGCTTATTTATGGACAGATTCCGTGGTCTTCCTGGCTACCCGGAAGTGCGGCTTATAACCAGGTGGGGCTGATGAGTGTGAAATTACTGTATTTCTTATATTTGTTTGCAACATATTTCTTGGATTTCAAATAACAGAAGAAACACAAAGTAATTTGATACCTGTGAAACGAATACAGTCTGCCTAAAAGGGGCAAATGCTTGTTATTCTTTTATAAATGCTCCATAGAACGTGGAGACTTTGGAAGTTAAAAGGGAAATTACAGTGGTCTGAGGATACATACAACTGAATAATTATGAACTCCACTGAAAATTATTCCATTGAAAACCAATTAACAACCTTGTCTATACATATCTTTCAAAAGCCTGGTAGTAGAAATGTCTCTGTTGGTATTGATTTCCATTGACTCTCATACACTTGCCTGCCATGTGAGCTATTTAAGTAAATGACTTTTTGTTTCCTAGGCTCTACTTTTGAACAATATTGAAGTGTTAAAACATAGCAGCATTGTCTATTAAACCAAAATATCCCATTAATAACATTGAGTACTGCACCTCTATATAAAACAGGGACAAAGTGTGTGCATTTCCATGTGGTTTCACACACATTACTTTTCCTGAGTGTAGTTGAACAGCTCTCTGCCATTCACCTGGGATACACTAATCACAAGAAGAAAATTCCCAGTATGCTTATGCCTACATATCCGAACACAGCACAGCAAAGAAACAATGCCACCTGTACAACTAAGGTTTTTTTAAAAGTAAAAAACAAGAGCAAAGACATGACTTTTAAATGAGAAAATTATACATAGAAAACTCTTTTTTTTTTCCCCCAATAATTCCAATAGAACATTTCTGAAGAAAATTTGCTGAATTTTCACCCTGTAAATTTTATCGATAAGGTGCCCAGATATCAACTCTTTTCCCCTCCCATCTTTAAACAGGTAACACCTTTATTTTAATCCTTCAAAAGACCCACAGGGCACATTTGAAGCTGCTTTTCAATCTCTTAATTAAAACCTCAGCATGGTAATTGCCAGTGTTAGAATGGTAAGGATGGAAGGGCTGCTTTTGGGAGCGATGGGTACTGGGGCAGCACTGGAGTTACTGCTCTTCCCAAAACAAAGAGATGCACTGCTAGGTGACTGGCACATCACCTTCCTGCCATGGCAGCTGCTTTGACCTACCTCAGGAAGTGAACTGTAGAAAACAAAAAAACATAATGATCACTACCCGAGGTAAATACCATTAGGTATTGTGCACATGGTCTTTCAAGGAGAGCAGGAAAATGTTAATCTTTCCTGCTAAGAGAGAAGACTTTTCCAAAAAGCTTTTTTGTTTTTGTTTTCTTACCCGGAGCAGCTGCTAAAGCAAAGCTTTCAAGAATATTGCATATATTTAGAGATCATGATATCATAAAGGGAAAGAGTTGATGAAAAGAAAGGACAGAATTTTTATCCATATTGCCCCAAATCTTTTGTGTTTGAATTTTTTTTCACTCAAACTCTTGGCATACACTTAGAAGAGAGATCTGTGGGCTTGTTGCCAGAGCTTTTATGTGCAGAATCAAGGTCTCTTGGATTTTCAAAAGAGGACAAAACAGCTAAACTGTTCCTGTTAGTTGCAAAATACATACAGTGCGCCAAGCTGACAAGTGCTTTTGCTTTATCTGGGTTTGCAGTGACAACTTCTAGAGAAAACAGCAAAACAATCTTATTCCACATCCACTCTGGAATCCATGGAACTAATCAGAGACAGCCTTTCTGAGAGAGAAAATCCTCAGAAAAATACTCTCCAAGAGAAGAAAAAAACCTCTTGAATATCAGTTTGCTTAGATGATAAAGAGTATACAATAGAGAGCTAAGCCATGGAAGAGGCACAGGCAGAGGAGCCTGAGTACATCAGAGCTGCCAGTTCTTGGCTAAACTGTGGCTCTCCAATAAAATCCAGTTCAACCTAGGGAAGGAACATTAGCAAGGGAAACAGCTTTGGAACACTTCTGGTGCTGCTGCTTGGCTTCTGAGATAGGTGCAGTCCTATCCCACCTACTACAAGAGGAATCTTTTCACATGAAAAGAGAGAAAGGAAGAGAAGAAAATTAATTTTTCTCTAAGTATCCTGTTTGGCATTTACTGTGGCTGTGGCTTGCCCCTCAGTGGTCCTTCTCCATACTCTTTCACAACATATGGGGCAATTTCTACTGATATTTTGGATTTCCCCAAATGACTTCAACTGATTAATTATTGTCCAGCCCTGACAAACTTGTCTTCTTCCACAAGGAATGTCTGCTGAGAAAGGTGCTACTCTACCAAGTGGTAAATAACAGAAAGATGTGAGAGGATCCAATATCCTTTAGTGTAACCCCCTAATTATCTGAGCAAATATTCAGTCTGCACATAACAAAGCAGGCACTGTTCCTTAAACCACTGTAGAAACTTTGCTCCTATACATGGGGTCATTCATTTCCAGCATTTTTCAGACTGTGATTAATTTCAGGAGTGAAAATGCAGATGTTTGTCCAGCCAAATATTTGTGTGCACTTAATGTCGCATCGCGTTACATAGGAACCCTTACCCTAATTAAACTGAGGCATGAGCAATGTCTGGACACACTTGAAGGAAGGGGTATAAGGTTAGTTTACACAAGTGCTGAGTAATCCAGTTTATGTGGAACAAGATACTCCATTCTTCTATAAAAGATCTGACTGGAACTGTTAAGGTATTTTTGAGCGCCCATCTTGCTTCTTGCTTTTCCTCAGCGTCTGTTGTCTTTTCTTTGCTTTTTTTAAGCATTGGAAGAAGGTGATAATAAAGCCCTGGAGAAATTAACTAAGTAGTCACCTCCTAAAACACCACAGGAAAAAAATTAAAAGATTGACTTTACAAAGTCAGAGGAATCCTAGTAGACTCAATTTGAATGAAATCACAAAAGCTTGCTGATTAATATGCTTAACGGTCTTTATAAAACATTATAAATCTGCTGAATGCCTCCAATGTATAGATTATAAATATATTAGTTCAAGAAGCTACCACAAGGGGATTTATGAAGTTAGAAAGCTGTGAAGAATTTTCTATATTTATTCATAAAGCTTTAATCTTTTATGCTGATAAACAAGCATCCAAAAATATTCAGAATCGCTTACAGCAATTGTCTGCCTTTCAAATGTGAAATACAGGATAAACCCTTCTTTGCAAAATGCAAAATAAAAAGAGCTAAAATATGTGAGCAGTTTTCACTTTCCTATATACAAAATTTAAGAACCATATTTATTGCATTAGCTATGCATCTACTGCACGCAGACCCAATATCGACTTGCTTCCTCGAAGGAAGAGTGACTGCCAGTTTGCATTTACTTCTCCTGGTTTGATCAGGTGGGTTTAAGTGAGCTAAAATGACAACTGAACATTTAGCTGCTGCACACAGCCACTGTCATATTTCCAGGGAGAACAGGAGAGAGCCAGTGGTGGCTGCAATTGTCCTCATCATGTTTGCATCCAGAAAATGTTATCACCTAGCTTTCACTCCTCTGGAGTGCCTCAATAGCTCCAAACCTTTTAATATGAATTTATTCCAGCTCTTAAGATTGATAGCTGATCAGGAAACATGGGCTGGGCAGTGAGTGCTGTGATTTCTTAGAGCTTCATTTACCACTAATACAAATCACATAAGTTTGTTCATATGTTTAGTGCTCTTACTGCTAACAAAGAATATTTCCAAGACTGCCAAGCTTGTATTTCTATAACCTCCTGAAAAATATATTGCCTAAATGCCACCTACCATTCCAAAGGGTGTTTGTGGTCAAATCTAGGATGTATTTTTAAGAATCTGTATTTTCATAGAGGTTTAAAAACTAAAGATAGGAAACCCTAAGCATCCTTAGCTGTCAAGGATTGACATAAAAGAAGCAAATATAGCATTTAAAAGATTAAATTTTAAGGATATTGTGAAACAATTTTAACACACATATAGCCCTCTGTAAGGTTTTTCAGCATAAGGAAAGGGTAAACAAAGTCTTAAGGTAAAATACTTATTTTAAACAATTCTGAAGCACCAGATCTTCTAGTTACACATGATGAGACCTAGCTGGCAATAAACACCAGAGAAGTGTCCAGTGGAGAAGTAGACAACTACAGGAGTTACATAAAAACCAGACTTACTGAGAATAGCACAGAAGAATGAAGAAATGTTCTCCTAGAAGATCTGTAGCTAAAGAGCTAAAAAGATCAGAAAATCCACTCTGAAACACAAACTGTGCTAACACCCAAGCAATCATTGAATTACTTACACACTTTACTTTTACTGATTTTAAAATGTGGAGGAAGCACGACAGAAAAAGTGCATCTCTCTGGGGAAATTTTATGCTTGGATTTTCAATGTGTACAGGCGAAAACTGTTGTGGTTCAAACGGGTATTCAGCATTTAAATGTGATTGCACTGCAGGCTTAAATTAGTGAACTTGTGTTCTGTTGTCTTTCATAAAAGTGCAATTAGTTATGCTATTTGACCCTTCCTGTGCCTGAAATTCTAGCTGACCTTGCATGCCATGACAGTGAGGTTCTAAGGGAGAAACGAGGTCAAAGTTTTGCATAAATGCAATAAGAGATTACTTCAAAAATAAACTGAACATGTATGTGTTTGTACTATGAATTGTTTGAAAATTATGGGATAGGTCTGATTTTTTTAATGTGTGTACCAGAGTGAAACAGGATTGAGTCTGGATTAGATTCTAATTTTCCTCACACCCCTCAGCTGCTCAGCATCAGAATTGTGCTCCAGACCTTCCCCAGCTCCACTGCCCTTCTCTGGACTTGTGTTCCAGCCCCTCAATGCCTTTCTTGTAATGAGGGGCTCCAAACTGAACACAGGATTCAAGTTGCTGAGCACAGGCGGATGATCACATCCCTACTCCTTCTGGCCACACTTCTTCTGACACTTAAGTATTGCTAGAATAATTCTAGATGTGCTTTTACTCTCCATCAAGCAATTTTTGTCAGACCAAACTAAAGTGTTTATTTTCAAACATCAAACATTCAACATCAGTAAATCCCTTAAGAGTATGTACTTAATCAGACTCTGGCAGAAAAACATGTGATGTAGGCTTTAGTTGGGTTTTTTTTGGATAGCAATTGATTTTGTTATTGTATTTGAAGAAATACTCATCATCTAGTTAAATTTTAGTGCTACCCTTAGTGGTGGCATGGACAGTTTCTCTGTAGAAATCCCAGCTGATAATTTCTGTGTTCAGCCCAATATAGTTCATGAAACATTAAACTATTATCACAGGCAAAACCATGAAGATTTGAGATAGTAGGATTGAACTATGACACCAAGATTAAAAGGGACAAGAACAAAAATTGTGAGAAAGAACCAGATGAGACCAGAAATTATGTTCTTTTCAGACAGTAAGGTAAAGACTTATTTTCCATTTACCTTGCAAAGTAGCAGTTGCCCATCCATATACAAACTATATACGCATGCATATGCTTAAATATATATATATATACATATAAATATGTGTATCTGTGTTTACATGTGGGGGTTTTTAGCCCAAGGGAAAACTATGACTCAAAGACTGCAGGCAGAGCTGGTACTGAGAATTTGCCTTCCCTAAAACTGAATTAGAGGTTTGGCAGAGCTCACTGGAACCTGAGAGGAACTCTGTGACCAAGACTTATCATTCTGACATCCTCCACAGGCATTTCTTTTCTTTTCTTTTTCTGACATATCATGGTGACAGCCACTGCTACTTGTGCAAACAATATAGAACAACACAGAGCAGTATTTCCATTTTTACCAAGCCCTGGATAAATGACTCCTTGGGTTAAAGCCTGGCCTCCCTTGACATAAGAGTGTACAAATCATTCTGCAAAGTTGGAAGGAAAAAGTAGAGATTAGCTCCCCAAAATCTACAACACTTTTGAAATCCTAAAGATAAACCTAAAATAAATTATTTCTTAGATGAATAAAATATTTAGATGAGAATTATTCTATATATAACAGGCAATTAAAATCAGTCACAAGCTAAAATTTTAAAAGCTAAGCAAAACAAGATTGCTTAAATTTCATCTTCTTCCCATAGAAACCTGAAAATTGTATTATAGTGGGAATTTTGAATGGAAAGATGTTACTGCTTTTAATAGTATCATGTCTGAACCATTTTTGGGTTGCATTAGCAAGCTGTTAGTAATTTCCTAGAAAAGGAACTGGATCCTCATGTTTTGGCTGAACAGTGCAATTCAAGAAGTCAGAACAACTCAAAGCACTGAGAACCTTCCAGATTTTCATAATGCAGTTTTCTGAAGCAAGAATCATCTGTTCCTTGAAGTTTGGCTGTGACAACAGGAGGCACTGCCTCACAGTGCCATTGCCAGGCATATAAACATTTCAGCCAGCTGCATCTTGAGGCTACCTTAGTCTGAATTTTGAATTCCTTGTGCATTCCAGTGCTCAAAAATAGTAATAATGAGGAGGAAAATATCCAGGAAATGGAAGACTGAGCTGTGAAACCCTGGTCATGCAAGAGAAAGCAAGCAAGCAGATGCCTCCACCTACTCCTTAACTTATGTGGATGTGGCATCAGTCCAGGAACCTTTGATTCCAGGAAATGGGCCTTTATTGTTGCTGGACTATTACTGGACTATTAGTGATATCAAATCAGCTACAACATTTATTTTCATATGATAAATTCCTTTTTATTTTTTTTTCCCCTAATTGAAGAATCATCAGAGTATCTCAGCTGTCCTTTTAAAACACTGGAGATGAATCAGCAAGATTCAAATCACAGCGGCTGTCTCCATTCAGCACAAGAGGCATCTGAAACATGTTCCTGCAGTTTTACTGTGTTTTTCTTCAGCCAAAACATAAGATGTGTTTTATGACCAGGCCTAACTGGCTGAAAAAAAGCTTCCTCTCTGTATCAGGTAATCAAACTGTATCACCTTTCCTATTTAAGCACACCTTACATCTCCAGTTGCTATAATATGAAAATAGCTGAGCTGCCAAGCTGTGCTGTAGCCATTTTAAGAATTTACAGGAAATGCATTAAACAGCTTCTATGATTGTACATTTACACTTCAGGTCCTGAAATATCACTTGGTAAGTTGAGTATTACAAACAGAGTTTTATATCCCTGCTGATGGCAAAACAAGGGGAAAGATAATCTACACGACAGTCAGAAACTGTAGGATATAGGAAAAGATCAGGCAGTGCGTTTGGAGGGCAGTGAACTGCCAAGCATCACACCAGCAGCCATGATATGCTCAACAGGGTGCAAAATAATTTGTGATAATCTTTCTAGGAAGGATATTATGCACATCATGTATTATTAGTTATCATCTTCCGGACAGCAGTGGCTGACCCAAGGCCATCAGAAGAACATTTCCCTGAGAGCTGTGAAGTAAAAATTTGAAATAAAACTGGCACAAACACGTTGGGTAGTCAGATGTAAATAAAGCACATTCTCCACGAAAGGGATTCAGTTATCCTGAAATATAACCTCAGCTTCAGAGATCTCATTAGATTTATTCTTTGCTTTATTTCTTCTACCTCTAAATCAAAAGTTGTAATGCTGACATTTTTAGAGTGCAGCACCTCAGGTGTGGCCACAAATCCACATTTAGTTACTTGGTGAAAAATAACTCAGTTGGCAGTGATGTTATACTCATTCAAAAGTCCTTTTCCCTTCACTCCTTACATTAAAGAAGTAGAGTCTTAACTTCTTGATTTTTGATGATCAAATATTCAATGATGCCTCATTTCTTTGTGTCAAACTCACCAATGAAAAATGCAAGAGCAACTACAGAATAAAAACAGAACTTCAGTGACCAGAGGGAATTTATCTTAGGAAACATAAAGATTAACTTTTTTTTTCTCTTATTCCTCAGACCAAATTTAGTCTTTTTCTAGATTTAATTTGAAGCTTCCAGTGTTGTTTGGGTTTTGGTTTTTGGGGTTTTGGAGGTGTTTTTTGCGTGTTTTTGTTGGTGGTGGTGGATTGGGGTTTTTTTAAAGTCATTCATTGTTCACAGTCTCTAGAGGTTAGGATTCATAAAGTATGAGACCACAAAAGTTAATCAAGGACCCAGACTCTAAAACTATGGGAAAGAAATAGAAAAGGAGCACAACTAGAAACACATTTCTTTCATGCTTCAAGATGTAGCCAGTATTTTATGTGGTTTATAGTTCATATACTTGCTTATGCCAACATCAAAAGAGTCATTTCTGATTCAAAGAGCACTGAGGTAAAGTCTAAAGAACAAAGTTTCCAAGCAGTTAGCTTCTGGTGCATGGGCATCAGCATAAAAGTAAAAGGAATTAAAAAAAAGAAACAAAAGAAAAAATACAGATAAAGTATTCTTAATGCATCCAGGGTCAAAAGGAAGTGCTTATTCACGTAACACGTAATTTAATTGTGGAACTCACGGCCACAGGATGTTGAGAAGGCCAAGAGGATAAATGAGTTAAAAAAATAATTAGGCAAATGATTAGGGAAAAAAAATCCATTAAGGGCCATTAAGCACAAAGATGTGCATGCAGCCTCTGGCTCAGAAAATCTCAGTGCCACAGATTGTCTGAAAATGAGAGAATAGAGTAAGAAAACGCTCAGTGTTTAGCCTTTTATGAAACTCTTTTCCTAAGCACTTTGCTGACTACCCCCCAAGGAGGACAGCGACTGTATAACTTAACTAGTACAGCTGTTCTTATATCAAGATGCACTGGATGGGTGTGCATAGCATCTAAATAACTCCAGCAGGAAAAAAAATTTCCTCCCACACACTTTTTAGTACCTGAATAATATTAACTTTTTTATTGTTTTACAGGGCAAGACTTACAACTTATTTTTAGTGTGCAATTTGCATGGAAGAATATTAAAGAAAATGTACAGCACATGTAGACAGGGAAGAAGTTAATTGCCCCATCATACAGATGTTGCTACAAAATTAGATATTCTGCACCCAACATAAGTCAAAATTTCTGTCAGAATGGCAGTGTGAGGTCAATGTAACAGATTTCTACTGTAGATGTATACTTTTTAAATCTGTGTATGTGTCAGTATGACTGCAGGGGCAGAGACAGAAAGGATTTATGTGTATATATATATGTATGAAAAACACACAAGCCTTGACAATAAAATATCTTTTGTTTGGAATGAAAAATCTTTTTTAGCATCCTATAACCACACTGCACATTAATTGTGTAAATTTCAGTGGCCAGATTGTTGAGGTATATTGTATTGAGATTGCAATTAATTCTCTATCATCCATTTCTACTCTGAAAAGCCAGTCTGTGAGGTGGTATGTGCTCTTTTGTTTGGAGCCAAGGAATACTGGGAAAGGATTCTGGGTACTTGGCTTATTCAGCTTTCTTCTCAGCATCTTTTTCCGGGTACTTTCAGAGGCAGAAGCCTGACTGTGTAATCTAACCTGATATTTCCATCCTTCCATTATCCGTTCAGTGAAGATTTACATGTCTTACTGCCCACCACACATTTACATTAATGCAAGCATCCTTCCTTGCTCACAGTCCTGATTACAGAGCTTCCATTTGCTCTTCTATTATTAAAATTTTAGTCTGTGGTTCAGTGGATATTCAGGTTGGAGCCCCATTTTGCAATGCACTGTGAAATCATGGCTGCTCCCTGAGAGTGCTTACGTTTGACAAAACGTGACAGATGGATCAGGCAGGCATATGAGATGTGAGGCTGGTAGTGAAAAAGGCTAATGGAGTGTCTGCAGTTGTTAAATGAACCAAATACTCTGCTTTGAACTTTGATGGCAGTGTATAAGCAAACCTGAATATTTTAAATGGTAGGAGTCTAGTGCTGTGCTGCACGATACCAACCTGCTTAATATAATTTGGATTTATTTTTATTTCAGTAGTTCTTGGGATAGACTTAAGCTGGGTTGCACATGTTAAACCCTTCACTTTTTACTCAAAGAAAATCTACAGAAAAGAAAATATTGCTACACCGAGGAGCAAAAGTGTTCCTACCCTAATTAGCCATAAATGCTTTAGTGCAATCGTGCTTGGATCAAATCCCTTTCTGGATCCCCTCTGTACTGAAAATCCACATCTCCAATTTAAACCCCAAACCTGCTATTGGTCATGAATGCCATCACCAGTCCTGCATGAGGACAGCTTGTGCATTGCTAAGCATCTTCAAATGGATCCCAAGTTCTGTCATAATGCTTTTCACAGATGATAAATTCACTTACTACGACAATAAATCTATAGTAATTTGGTTAACCTTATTAGCAGCTACTGATTAAAATGAAAAATAACCAAAACCAACCCACAAACAATTCAAAGCACTCAAAATCACAGGAATTTGTTCTTCTCCTGAGATTTTACATCTGTAACTTATCTTACTATTGAATGATAAACAAGCTTTGAGTGTGGGAAGAGAGATGGCATGTTTTCAATTAATTTCATATAAATGATAATATTAAATTAATCTCAATTTGTGGCACCAAAGATAAATGGAAATTATATTAAACAGTTTATTGTTGACTTTTTTCCCCCTTACAACTCAGTAACACTAGAGATGTAGCTGTAATCACAGCTGGTGGCCTGTTTAGCAATCCAACAAAAAGGAAGGATGTAGACGCACCAACTTTGCTGACTTCTTTTAAGATCATGCTAATGATTTTCAGAATTCTCACTGTCTCTCAGCAGACTGCATATGGTATAAAAAATAAACTTCTAAATTTTTCAAACCAGTACTCAAGCTTCAAAAATCTTAAATATCTGAACCAGGTATCTCATATTCCAGGTATCTCATGAACAGATATTAAGTATTTATCAAGTGTTGGCATATGACATGAAGAAAATAGAAAACAAGATTTCTATTATGAAAACATAAACCCCTATGAAATTGCCTTCATTTTAGTAAGAAGAAAAATAATTAAAAGATACTGAAGCATTTTCAGTTGGCATACAGCCACACAAATTTGCTAAAAAAATCTTGGAAGTAAACCCGTTCCAAAATACATCAGAACTAGATACAAATCTAAAGCTTACTCCATTTTTGTGTAGGGTTGTTTGATGCAACAACATCTCAGAGATACAGGTAATTTTCATTTAATATGTTTCAAAAAATATATTAGTTTTACCTAAGTAAGGCTTTCAGTGTACAAATATTACACCTCCCCTTCTGAATTTTCCACAACTTGAAATTTACCCCCCTTCCTTAATTGAAGCTCATTAAAATATAGCTTAAATTTCATATAAGAGCTTGTTTCTTTGAAAAATGTATCTTGAGTACAAACCCTTACATATGCTTTTTAATATGGGGTCTTTTTGAGTTGCTTAGTACTATCTTTGAGTACACCAAAACATTTTTAAGCATATTGGTTTTCAGTTTAGTTTTAGTTGAATAAAAATCTAGGGCAAAATATGGTTAACTCTAGTGGAACCATTCACTGGAAAGCAGAGAAATTGCAGGAGGACAGAGCATGCCCAAATAAAAAAGTAATATAGTTTTTAATTTCATTAATTCCCTTGAGGACAGAGCATTTAAATGACCTAGATAGGCTAGAAATGGAGGTCTAAAATATTTTATTGATTTACTTGTATTTATAGATCAATTGTATACAAGTTCTTTGTTCAGTGATTGCTTCACTGAAACAAGTAAATGTTGGGGTTTTTCAACCTGGCTGCCCATCTTCGAATTAAATTGAATACACATTTAATTCGTTCATATCTCTGAAAATACTTTTTTGATTCATAGATACAATTGGATTTTATCTGATACTGAATTTCTTCAGTACATCAGTTCAGGAATGTACGTGACTAAGGAGTGTCTCATTCAAAGAATTTGCCAGCAACAGAAGGCTTTAGCTCAGATTTTGTAGTGAAATACATGATGCTTATGCTACCTCTTAATAAGCTGAGAGGTAAAAGTGAGAAGGATGTTTTAACACTCTGGCTTCATTCAAGAACTGTGGAAAACAGGCAGCATGTTTCAAATTCATCACAGTGTAAGAGAAACTAATGGTGAAATACACAGGTGACTCCATCGTCTCATTATTTCTTCTCCAAGATTCAATTCCCATTATCCACAGGATTTGTACTTGCCTACTCCAGCTCTTACTGAGCTTTATGGAAATTTTAAGCATACAGGAATGTTGGGTCAAACTTTCAACTTAAAATGAACCTTGCAATAAAATTCTCAGTAATTTCTAATTTGCCTCAGTGTGGATCAGAAAGTTTTGTTTTGGAAGTTTGTTTGTGTGTATGTGTAGCATTCAAACAAGGAATGTAATCACACACCACCAACTATTTATTGAGGTTCCAGCTTTTCTGTATACCAAAAAATAAACCACACCATGAAAGTCTCAAAACTCAGGCAAAGCCAAGGACCTGGTGTGTGGTTTTTTCATAAATCAGAAATAGAGCCCAGAGTCATAAACCTTTTGGGAAATTTGGGCCAAGTTTTGAGTGAATTTTGGAAAATTATGGTTTTTAATGAAAAAATCAATGCAAATAATGTTTTTGACATTCTCATCTTTCTAATGCTTTTAAGATGCTAACCTTAAAATAAAATTCAAGGAGTTCATAATAAAATAAAAGTCTTACTGAACATATTAAATTAATTTGGAAATATGCATTTATACATACATACACTTGGCAGATGCCCTGTATACTGTTTCAACAGTGAAATGTGTAAAAGATTGAGGCTTTTTTTAGTACTAAGTCTAAGAATAATAATGTTTAATAAAGAGAAAAAACATTTTTAGCATTGTTTTTTGCATCATAAATAATGAAATTGTTCCAGTTGGATGGGAGTAGACCATTATTAAAAATATTTTGGACATTTTCAATATGCTTGCATGGACTAGGAGTTTTCCTAAAGGGACTAGAAAATGCATTCTTGCAGCTGAACCTATATGGGAATTTGTTTTCTCAGAAAAAGAATTAGGTTACAGAATTTTTATTGGTCCACCTGGGGATGAAATTTAGAACCATGAAACCTAGTGTTGATGTACTTCCATTCAAGTAGAGAAACAACTTGGGCATAGGCCTTCCACCCCCAGGAAAATGCTGTTTTGCTGATTATATCTTTGTCTCAGTGTTTTAGAGGGAAAATTTTCCACTTAATATTTCTTGCATCTGATAAGTTCCCATTAAAACCAAAGGGATGGCAATATGATAATTACTGAAAAGATTTTATTTTATGCTCAACAGAACTGTTCAATGAATAATGGCAGTCACTAAAATGTAAATCCCAACCTCAAGTACTTATTATTTGAAAATCTTACAGACTTCAAACAACTGAAGCTAGTAAAAAAATCCTAAACAAATTCAACTCCCCAAATTACTTCAGATTAAGTAATAGTAATATTTTCCAGTAATAGTTCTGACAGGTGTGTTCTCTCTCAGATAAACTCTCCACAGTAGATAGTAAGAAATATAAATGTACTTTAAGAGGAATAGTCTTGAATTTCTTTATGCCACCTTTTGCACAAAAAAAGTTGTTTCATTTTCCAGTGCATTTGTACTTGTCTTGTACCTCCTTATATTAGATGATTATATATGTATGTGGGGCTGAATTTGTTGTTTGTTTTCACTTCTATGCAGCTCACACAAAGAGTGGCACTGCTGATACTCAATGAACCAGCCACTAAATTTGTCCTCCACAATGAGCCTGAGATCAATAACTAATTTTGAAAACTGATTAGTTTGCAGCAGGGAAGTAGACACAGTCCGAATCTTGCCAGAGGATATAATCAGCTAGTAAATAGCAATATTAGTGCTGTAGGTAATAGGCTGGGAGCAGCAGAGGAAAAGAGTCTGCCCCAGCTCTCAAAAATAAAGGGCTTGACATGAAGGCAAATTCAAATTATTCTTTTTTTTTTTTTTTCAAAGTCACATGACTTAAATTGAACTCTTTTTTCTTCTTGTTTTGGTGCTGGAGTAAAGCTTATTTTTTATCATATTCCCTGCCTGGAGACTAAAGAGTGTTTGTAATGCATTCTAATAAAGCTTGCAAGTGCAGCCTTGGGTGATTATTAAAGAGCTACAGACATTTTTACAGATCTTTTCTGGTTGTGAACTCCAGATGTTTCCAATATGAAAAATGTTATGTTCTAACAGTTAATGTTGTATCACCAGCCATTCAGAAGATGTATCTTCTTATTATAGCTGGAATGTTGCTATGGTGATAATTGTAAAACTGTGACCTAGAAGGAAGAAAACAAATGTATTTGGCACAAAAGAGGATAGGTAGTGTATCAATTAGGCCAATGAATAAGAAGATAACAAAAAGGTGGTAGGAAATTAAAAAAATATGCACGAATCTTGGATACCATATGATATACTGTATAATTAGCACTTTTATTTTCATGTGGAATGCATCCTCAGTTACCTTTGGGGACAGACAACACATCCAAAATTACAGTGCTTTGCCTATTTCACAATGCTCACCCATAAAAAGCATCCCTATGAAAGACTTGCTCACATAATGTTTTTTAAAATTAATTAATGTTTTGTATCTAGTGTTTTGGTATTGAAGACAGAAGTAGACTCTGTCAGTAGATACAATTTACTACAGGTTTTTGAGCTATCAAACCGTAAGGACCGGAACAGAAATACACTTCATGCAAGCCATGGATTATTTGGGGAAGAGTCTGTTCTTAAGATCACCCCAATTCTGCATTTCTGCTGAGTCTAGCAGGGGAAAATCAGCTCAGGGGAGTCACACAGTCCCTGGGGCTCAAACTATGAAAGGACCCAAGTTCCCTGCCATCTCTACTGCCATTTGCTCATCACCTTGAGCTAGTCTCCCTCTGTCTGCTCATCCATTTCATCATTTGCTCGATGGGAGCTCTTTTCACAAAGAGCATTTCAGATCAATGGATGAAGCATGCTCCTAATTTCTAAGCTCATAAGCAGACACATATGTGGAAAAACAGGACTCCCATTACAAGGGTAATGATCAAACATCCCATCTTCAGTCAACTGCTAGTGCTGCTGCAAACTGCAAATGTTTTCCAGCTCACAAGCAAAGAAAATTTCTGGTATGTGCTAAAGACATCACCATTACCATTCATCCCAATCAGCTTGATTAGACTAAAAACAAACAACAGGAAACCATCTATCTGTATGCACATCAATCCTGTTTCAGGAGTCCTTGCCACTGAAATAGAGTGAAGCCCTGCCACTTGTCCTTAAATGTATACTCTCCATAGTTCTTTCCTACACATCAGGAAAGGAAGGAAACAGAGTAGATTACATTTCTTATTAAATTTATGTGTTATAACAGCCAGCAGCATGCTTGGAAATAAATCACAGAACAAAGGACAAAATTACAGAAAGAAATGGCACGCTGTAAATCTCTTGATGTTTTCAGATGGAAACTGAATGTCTTTCTGCAAGTTATGCATCAGTCAAAACACTATTGAGATAAAGGCTTTCAAGTGATATTTTCAAGCTATATTAGTTGTCCTGTAGCTCTGCACTTCACTCAGACTGGAAAGTAGCCAACAAGCATGGCTTGAAATCTGTTAGTTTACGTCTTGAGGGATTTTTTCCAGCTGTATTAAAGAATTAAGACCGAACTCCCCAACTCACACTGCACTGCCTGCATGCTGATCTGGGGCAGGAAAAGAAACAGAGGCATGGTGAGGTAAAGGGATTAATCCAAGGTCAGATCGAAAGTTAAATGCAGTATTTAGACATAGATGCTTGCTGCTTGATTATGTTAAAGTCAGAGAAAACAGTGAAGCACTTTTATTTTAACTTCAAAGAAATACAACTGTTTTGCACATGGAAGGGCAACAGCATGGTATTGGGGAAGGTTTTACATCAAGGCAAACCACAACTATGACTCAGACCAGAAAAATCTCACATTAAAGTTCTCCTAAACTTTATTTCTCCACACATATATACCTGATTAACTAGACTTTGAGTAAGGAATAAGAAAAACAATATGGGAAAGAAATTGAAAACTCCAGCTAAAAAGGTAAAAATAAACAAAACAAAATCAAGCATAGCTGGAACAAACAGAAGCTTACATGGCCTAAAAATTTGAATAAGGCTGTAGTTTTCCTCTTTTTAAAATTTTTTCCTCCTTCTTACTAGCTGAGCCAGGGCTAGTGACAGGCACAAAGAGAAACTGTATGAGGGAGACAAAGGTCAAGACAATGGTATTACTGTGCTGGTGCAAAGAACACTTGACTAGATGGCAAAAACTAAAGGTCACTTATAAATGTGTTTTTCATTTTCTCTATGGAAAAGCTAGAGAAATGCAAAGAATTCACTGGAACTATAAGCCAAGAAGATTAGTTTGATTTTTCTCATCATAATGAAGAACTACTACAAGAATATTCTTGTTTGGCTGTAGCAGCCCAAAACATTCTAGTGTTTAAAACTAAAACAACTACATCACAAAACATTTATGTTCACACAGTCCCTGACAGAAAAAAGGCAAAACTTTTCAAAATGTATATATTCAAACCTGCTTACCTTGCTCCTCTAGGTCTGTCTCTGATCTCTCTCCCCTCTCAGCTCTTAGGGAAGGTACCTTGTGCTGTCTTTACACCTGCACACAATGGCCAGACCAGCCCTTTGCTTCTGCACCTGGGGTTGCTGAGAGGGCAGGGGGAAACAACTCTCATGTGTGTAATTAGCCAGAGACTAAAACTCACAGAATTCAGAATTTAATAGATAAATCTGGAGAAATTAAAGTAAGTAACCTGCTAGTACAGCTCCACTGGACACATGATTTGTGAGCGCTAGAATATGCCACCGTGTAATGGAGGTTTCCTTTAGGTATTGTTCCTTGTGGTAAATGCAATGGAAAAGAAACCTACTGCCATTTTCCAATTTCATTCAATGGAAAACCCCCTTTAATACTCTTTTTGACATCCTTAAATTTCCAATCACCCTTAACAGAGGCCTCAGTTATAGTTTTATAGATCCCGAAAGGAAAAAAAACCAAAACCAAAACCAACCAACCAACCAAAAACCAAAAAACCAACAAACCAAAAACCAACCCCTCCCCTCCAAAAAAAATCAAACAAAAAAACCCAAAAAAACAAAACAAAAAAAAACCAAACAAAAAACAAACAAACAAAAAAAACCCAAAAAAACCAACAAAAAACAAACAAACAAAAAACCCCAAGAAAACAATGCATAACCAGGACAGCACACTAAATATCTTGGGTATGTGGAGGGAAGTGTAGTGAGGACCTGATGTAAGCCAATATTCTAACCTTATCTGGTTTTGTGATATCCAAGGAGAGCAGTGAGTTCTAGCTCTGTCTGAGAAGAAATGAGTGATTTATCAACTAACAGAGCAAAGAATAAAATATAGATAGACTAGACAGCTAAAAAAAGACAATAATGACCTGTTTCAAGACTGCCTTCATTTCCCTCTTGAAATGTTTGATATGTGCTATATCATGGAATAGCAAATGTACCACTGTGGTGCTATAGCCAAATGTGCCGGCTATGTATTATTTCATATTGTCTATACTGTGGAAATATCTTCACTGTCATGCAAAATAATTTAAAATAATTAAAATAATTTCTATAGTTACCATAAAAGCGTGAAGATTGAATGACTTTATTGCTATGAAGTTTTGTCCCTCAGAACAGAGTTCAGCTAAGAAAATTCAGCCTCCCAGCCTCACAAGCCTATGCCTTGCTTTTCTGCTCTGGCAACTCCCTATTTTCCTCTTTTCCTTCTAGTTCCTCTGGTATTTACCCTACATGACAAAGTGACAGTTCAATCAATACTTGGGTCACAGGTTTGCTTCTCAGCCCCTTCAAGTCACTGGCTGTGACTCAGCAATAGATTTTTTTGGTAAAGGCACATTTCTTGGGAGACTCCAGACCACAACCATGGCAAAATTGAGCTTCTCATGGCGTGTTTTATTCCAGCAGACCCTCAAACATTTGCATGCAGGAGGAAAATTTACTTGAGAATAAGCACCATGTACCCAGGCAGGCTGCAGGGACTGATGCTCCACAGAGTGTGCATGCAGCAAACAGCAAAAACGTGCCTCAGTGTATCAAACACTCAGTGAGACTCCTGAATAGAAATTATTCATGTCATGATTATGGTGAAACAGAGCAGGAAGAAAAACAGAGAAACAGAGTAAAATAAGGAAGAAGGAGCACAAAGACACAGAGTGAGGAAAATTGGAGGAGAAAAATGGGAGAAAAAAGAACTGTCAGACGTACAAACTAGCTAAGTGTAAGAGAAAGAAAGAAAATCTTGTCATGCTGTGGTTAAAACAAAATATAAAAGGGGAATGTGATGCTTAAACATGCAGTAATCTCCTTTTATATCCAGTGTATAGGAAATGGTCAACCAATTAAGGTGCACTGAAATATTTTACCTATTTTACACTTGAGAAGGCAGAAACAGTGGGCTTGTATAACTTGTCCAGGTCACATATTAAGTCAGCAATGATCCAGACATGGCTCTCTGACCTGCCTCCATGAAATACTTCTTCTGCAGGGGAAGTAAACGACATGTTTGCACTCCAACTTTTCCACTACATGCAGCACTTGGGGGCCTGTAAGGAACCATAAATCTCAGCAGTTCCTGGTTTAAAGTTTGCTTGCAAGGAGATTAAACCAGTTTGCAAATAAAGCAGCTGCCCTCGATTTCACGGTCAGGAAAGCCCCTCCACATCTCACTTTTTCTGTGGTTTGACATTCAGTGCACGCTGCTTCGGGTCTTTGGCACTGAAGAACTGGTGCAAAGGGTGAAGTGAACACATTTCCCAGCCTTACCTTTGGAACAAGCGAGGTGCAGCACAAAACTTTTGCAATTACTAGAGGCCAACGTAGTATTGAATGCCCAATAAACACACAAATTAGCTTCCTCTCAAGGTCCATCCACTCATTCTTTGATTTTTATCAGTTAATTAAATGGCTTGTCAGAAAAGTGTGAGGTGTTCAATCCACATGTGTGTTGTGTGTTCTGTACTCTCAGAAATTACTGATGCACGGTCTAGGTAGGATTGACAGTTATTATTAAACATCAGCAGAGGCAAATTACACCCATTTTTGTCAACTAGTAATGACCTGTAAAATTGATAAAAACCGTAGGAGGAAAACAATTTGCCACCACACAAATTAAAATAGCAAGGGTGTCCTGGTTTAGGAACCCTGTGTTGCATTTGCTGAAGAACTCAGCAGAGAAACAAAACCTTGTGATCGCTGGCAGAGAACACTTTGGTGTGTATGAGGTCTATGATATATGGCATATATCATATGGTGTAGAAATCCTTACTACCTGGAAATCGAGGGTACAATTTTTGCAGCCAGGTCTTGGAATTGAGCAAATTGTAAGTACCAGTGAGTTCTTTTAGATGTCACATGCTTTACACAGAACAAACTGACCACAACAAAGGAGCAATCTTATATTTGACCTTCTAGCCCCCAAATGTCAATGTCTTACAGAAAATTTATATTCCATCTGACAGAACTGAGTAACCTTGACCCAGAGGAATAAGAGATATTGGATTAGGTAGGCATATGAGTACAGACTTTCTGCTTTCTTTGAGAGCTTACAAATGACTGAAGGAGAACATAAGTGCTTTTCTCAAGCTGCACAATCAGATTCTTTCACTTGCTAAGGCTGCTTCATGCTAATGTCAGCGAGCAGCACACCCTGTGCACGAGGATTCTATGGTTTCCTTGAGTTTTCCATAATGCCTTTTCCTGCCAGTGAAACCAGATCCTGCACTGTTTGGTCTTGAGTGAATTATTTGACCATGATTTGTGTGCAACTTAAACACAGACTGAAAACTACACATACCACTGGAGTTGTGGATGGCCCAGGGATTAAGCCAGTGAACTCATCTTACTGGATGTTTTGGCATGCAGTGGGGATGCAGATGTGCTGCTGGGCACTATAATGGTATGAATAAATTTTATTCTGTAAAGGTGTACATTCTAACTGCATAAGTGTGCCCCAACCCCAAACTGAAGATGAGGACAAATATCTCAGAACTGCCAGCATAATTTATTACTGTATCCTTCCTAAGGCTTTCTAAGTGACAAGGGACTTAAAAAACAAAAGAATGTCAACAGATTGGTAAAGTCCTTTTACACACTAGTATGTTTTTTTAAAAGAACCCAACCCTACATGCTGCCCTCTTACAGAATGCTTCTTGCTCCTTTTTTCAGAAAATACGAGTTTTTGGTAAAGGCAAGAAGCTTGCTGCTTGCTGACAGACACAGCAGTAAGTAATAGTGAGAATTAAAAGGACAAGATGATTGACATTTCTAAGTGTAAACACAGATGTTTTCCAACCAGACAGGGGTGCTCCTTGCTGGAGGTGCTGATAAAGCTTCTGCCACATACAGAGACAAGTGGTGTGCAATGTCAGCTCGAGATAAGGAGGCTAAACCTTGTGCAGTGGAATTCCCTGCATATGGACCCTGTGGCAGCAGTGAAGCTTTGCAGTAGACCTTGCTGACTTCCTGGTGACTAAATAGCAGAAAATAGCATTAATAAGTTATTGACAGAATATGTAAAAAAATAAAAAAAAAAAACAACCAAGCAGCCTAAAGCCATGCTTGCCATTTAAATTTAAATTTAAATTTAAATTTCTGCCTCTGTTGAGAATAGTTTGGATACAGGATTTGCTCTTTAGTGTAGAGCAGCAGTGGGAAAAATTACCATTACTTTAATCTTCTGATCTTTGTACAGACAGATTAAAATAAAGAGAGAAAAGTTTCTGATAAATCTGAGGTTCTATCAGTGAGCTAAAACCAACTTCATCTATAGGAGAAAATAGTAGTTTCTCCTATATAGGAGAAACTACTATTTTCTGTCCTTTTTGTGCACCAGTCAAGAGGTAATTGGGATACAGCTCCTTCAGTCACCAGCTGCTATGACAAAACCAAACCCACACTTCTTGTACTTGTAAGATGCAGTAATAGGAGGCAGGAAGACATGACCTCTGCTACAGCCCTACACTAAAAGGACCATGTAGATGAGACCCCTTCTGGCCACCAACTCACCTCTGGGGCCACCAACTCACCCCTGGGGCCACCAACTCACACCTTCTGGTCACCAGCACATACCTGGACCCTTCCTCCTTTGTATGCTCCTGGGAATACACCACAAGGACTTGCATGGATGAGCAGCACCTACTCAAAAATAAGTCTTGTGTATCAGGGACCAGGGAAGTTTTGGTGACTGGATATGGCCACTGCTGTGGAATCTACTTTGCACCTGGAAGTGACATTTTTCTCAGGGTTTAAACCAGTGCACACCTTCAGATTCTTTCCTTTAAATTATCAGAATGTAGCTCTACAACAAACTTGAAAATGTATGGTGTATGCAAATAATAACTTCCTTCAGGAAAGAACAGAAACATTTTAAGTGTGGCATGGGTGCAGAACTAGGAGTTTGAAAATTAAATACTGTATATTGTTATAGTTGAAATCTTTACATGGGTCTTTTTTATGCAAGTTTCTATTTGTTTTTCTATCCAAAATTTTCATATTTTTGAGGATTCTTTAATCAATTTATATGTAAACAAAGATACAGACTATACAAAAGACCTACAATTACAAAAGTGGACTGTGGAGTTATATAGAAAAGTCTTAAGGATTTTAACAATCACTCATGGTTTTACTCTCTTTTCTTTACAGTGGGAATCCTTTACAAAAAAAGTAAACTCAAACCAAATTAAACAAATGAAACCAACCAAACAAAACAAACCAACATAGCATCCTCTGAATTCACATTGATTCAGCTTATCTAAATTACAGAGCCTCTGGTCTTCCATCTATTAATTCCTCAATAGTGTGGTTTGCTTTGTGAGGGTTGAAGTAATGGTGTACCCTGTTATAAGCAGAATGTGTGCAAGACTTTCCTAAAGATGGTAGGAGTAGAGAAGTCATGATTTTTGCTCCCTGGTGGTTTTTTGTTTCCCTGATCATCTGAATTTGAATTGCAATAGTTTCAGCATAGGCACATTTTTGTTGTTTTCAGATTTCCAGATGAATTTCAAGGCTAATGTCCATTGCACTCACACAGCAGTTAGCTGTTAACTATCTAGGTCAATTTCTTTTTGAAAACTTAGAATTTAGACTCGAATGTCCAGAAAATACCTGTTTCTTGTCAGTACAACCTCAAAATGCTGTCCTCCTTGCTTCTAGTTTCACTTTTTTCATTCCATATGTTGCAGCGATGCAGCGACTGACCAAAAAAAATCAGATATAAACCTCATTTTAACCAAGAGTCTTCTACAATGAACATTCATAGCATTTTGGTGATGGGCATAAACATACCAAGGGCTGGCTTGCTGAACAAAAACCACATTAAGCAACCTCTTTCTCTGGAAAAAAATGTCAGTTCTCATATCTTAATAAAAGAGTGGTGGTGATTGGTAAGGGGTGAAGGAGGGTGATATAGTAATCTGATGATGATTCAAATTTTGCTGGGGCAAGGTGATAGAAATAGTTTCACTTTCTGAACCTCCTTTTTGTAATTTGATTTCCTGCATGAGCATTTCTGTGCCTGTCACTATTTAATGTTAAGAATAAAGATATGTAAGGAATGTGTAAGGTATGTAGGAAGAAACTGTGGGATTTTGCATCACCTGTATAGCCATCCAGCCCGGGAGAAGACAGCAGGTGGAATGTTTCAACATTCTCTCCTTTAGGTTCAGTTTCCCAGGTGGATCCAAGCCAGTGCAGAAACACAGCAACAAGCACGAAACACGACTAACCCAAAAAATGAGTATTCTGCTCTTTTTCATTTCCACACAGCCAACATGCAATCCCTGTCCTAAGGGGAATCACAGAATGGCCTGGGTTGAAAAGGACCTTAAAGATCATCTGCACCCAGCCCCCTACTAGAGCAGTGCCTCACCACCCTCACAGTAAATAATGTCCTCATAATATCTCTTTTCTTTTAGTTTAAAAATGTTTCCTCTTGTTAGTAAGAGAGTATGTATGACTTGGGGAAAGGATATATATATGAACATATACCCATATAAATAGATATATATACATATATATATATAACGTCTGGGATTATGTAGAAAATTGAATATATAAAAATACTAATTTACAAAGAAAAAACCACTGGATTTATGGCATTAACAACAAAACACAGCACAAAACAAACAAAAAATGCCATTAACCAATACTTTCATTGACCTTTTTTTGGGTACAAACATTTTTCCTGACCATTGCCATGACTCACTAGGGTACCCATCGTGTGCACATGCCTTTTTTTACATCGTGGAGATAAAAAGAAAATTCCTTGTGAGTAAAGAATTTAAGGACCAATGAAACTACAAGTCGAAGGATTAAGAGTAAGAAGAACCTAACATTCTAACAATCTAACAGGCTTGTCATTCTTTCAAGGTGTTTGCCAAAGGAAAAATGTCATATCTAATAAATTTAGCTGTTCAGTTACTTTTTAGTGTAAATTTTGGGAGTAGTTCAAGTCATGAAAGTTTTCCATATTCGATATAGAGGACACATGCAAACCTGCAGGTATTAGGATGTGCTGGTCTGGTTCATGCTCACTTTTAAACCTAAGTGCAGCCTGAAGTGAGTTTGGATTTTGCAATATTTTCTGTATTCTTATAGCAGATATGACTAAATTCATTACTTTCTAAGTTACCCTCAAGCAAATGAGCTCCTTTCAGTCCCACACTTGTCTGAGGGCCAGACTTTGCTCAGGTCAACAGTGACACTGACTTAAAACAGCACCTTCCTCTTATGTATTGGGAACAAAATGCTCCAAGACAAAATTTACCACCCTATAATCCTCTGCTTTTCACTTAGGGATATTTTTATCATGTTGCTTTCCTGAGTATGTTCCTAAGGTGAAATTTGGAACCTGTGAAAATAAATGTTTTTAGTAGAAATATTCTAATCACAAATATATTACTACAGTTGAAACTGCAGTAATTCCATAAGTTTTTTAGGATAAAACTAGCTTGTAGATCTATATAACTCTGGCACTTAATGATTTCTGATGTCTGGAAGGTATTAGACTGTGGTTGTAATAATCTCTATAATTGTAACAGTTCATGCTAGCTAGAGTGCACATCTATTCTTCATCTGTCCTTAAACTAATTTGTTCTATGTATGAATATATCACAGTCATCAATTTAAAGTGCCATCCTTTGGCTATGCAGGTGATTAAGGAGTATACATTATGTATGAGGCAAACACACCAAACTTACACAAATGCCTTTTAGGAGTATGCCAAAGAGCTACTTTCTGTAAGAGTTTGTAAGTTATTATTCTAATAGAAACACAAGTCACAGCTACAACTAACCAGCAATCAATTACTTCTTTCCATACTTAATGCCTGGATGATGAGAGTTATGCTGTGGCTCTGTGCTGAATTCTAAAAATATGTTTTAAAAACAAAATGAGTAAACAAAGCAAAAATCCAAACAGAACAAAAAACCCCAAAACAAACAAACAAACAAAAAATAACAAAAAACAACTCACACCCCTCACCCCCCCAAAGAAAAGTAAAAACCAACGTTGAAAATCAGGTGATAATAAATTTGCCCACTCATGCTGCCCATAAAGTTTTCATTGCAATTAGTGCAGTGCTGGGTTCTTAAAATTCTTCTTTTTCTGGAAGAGTAATTTTACTCTACAATGCTGCTAAATATACAAGGAGCATCTATTAGAACATCTAGCACAAGTGTTTCTCTGCTCTGATAAAGAAACAAAGAAACTCTGAGGTTATGATTTCTTGTAGGACATGAGTCCAGTCTGTAGTCTCAGGAGTGTACTTGGCAAAAACATTCCAGAGGAGACTGAGGACTGTGGAGAAGGCAAGGGGCACTGGGCAGAGGGCTCAGTGTTAATCTGTACCAGGAGGGTGGCTCAGATAGCAACATTAGATTATAGCTGAGCCATTTCTTATAGCTGACAGGAAATCAAATACTCTCCTCAGTTATATTCCCAGCAGATGGGCAGACAGCACCAGAGAAACGTACAAACACCACAGAAATCAGTCTTCTGAGGAGCCCCAGAACACACCAGGAATTTAAATTTAACCCCTTATTTTCAGTCTTTGCTTGGCCTTTGAAATTTTATTTGTGATGTTGCCAAAGCTTCCTTTGTTCTGCATCAGATCTGTGCTCACTTGCAAGAGCCACTCCCTCTCCCTGACTGATTATGGAGATGAGCAACCAGAGATAGCAATGGAGCACTTATCCCATGAGACTGAGAAATGAAACTGCTCTCCTCCCCATGTTTCTGAGCTGTGCATGCTCAGAGTCACTGAAAAGAAGGATGCTCAGGGAAGTTAAAGCGAACCCTTTCCTGCCAGCACAAGAGGAGCATCTCTTTGGGGACAACATCTCCAGGAGTGATTAAGTGCCAATCATTTCATTCCCACAGTTAGGTATAAAGAGTAAAACCCAACCCTTGGTAAATTGAAAAGGTTGACAGCACAGAGTTCGTTGTGCATCTAGAAGCTGTTGAGAGAAATATCAGATGTGAATGCATTTGCATGGGAAGGGGAGGTCATCAAAGGGATGAGATAAGCACACCCCTTAGTCCTACAGGCAGGTAGTGCATATTTTATTTTTCCAATGTTTTGCAACCATGCTCAACAAACACTCACAGAAACCCATTAATAATGCTCTATGACTGTGACTGAGATTTAAAAAAGCCAAACCAGATGTTACTATGAAAACCCGTTAAAAATTGTGTCATGAGTCAGTTGCCAAAATATACAAACTTAGTGTTTTTCTCAGCAAAAACACACTTTGCCATACACCTCTGTGTAGGATAATATGGTAATGAGTCACACAGATTTCATATATTCTTGCCTTCATATGTTGGCATATATATAGTGTTTATTTCTTCTAGTGTAACTTCCATAATTACAGCGGATTTTTTTTTTTGTTGGGTTTTTTTTTTATTTCTTCAGAAAACAGAAAGACAGAATAAAGAGAGAAAGAAAAAAAGAGAGAGAAAGGAAGAGAGAGAAAGAGAAATAAAAAGTGAGAAAGAGGAAAAAAGAAAGAAGAGAAAGAGAGGAGAACAAGAGAGAAAAAGAGAAAAAAAAGAGAGAGAAAGAGAGAAAGAGAAAGAAAGAAAGAAAGGAAAGAAAGGGAAAGAAAAAGTTGGTCCACCTAATAAATTATTACCTACTGATCAGACTATTTTAATCTATTTTTTAATGTAATAATCATTACTGAAAAGTTAATTATTTGAGACTCTTGTTCAATGGGACGGTCATTACATATCTAACATCAGGAAAAGGGGAGAACCAGGACCCTGGGAAAACAAGTAGGAAACAAAATAATTTCACTTTCTTTTGCAGAGATGCCAGCTAAAAATGGTGCTAACAATGAAGTTATTTGAAGAGTGACAGATCTTTTTCACTCTAGAAAAACAGTAAAATAGAAGTGGAAGATTCTCATACTTTACTTAATGCAATTGGTTCATATAAACTTTGATAGTTAATAACAGCTACAAAACTTTCCCAAGTATTTTTGTTAGATAAAAGGAGGCCATAAGTTGTTACTGACAAGCTGTGGCTGAAATGGGAGATAAATTTGGATATTTCTAGGCACCATGTCCTTTCTGAGAAGATGCCTGATTTTTCATTAGAAATTTGGGTTAGGTTCCCTGGCTCAGATTTTTTAGGATTCATTTTGCTTTTACAAAGGTGACACCAGGTCTGACTCAATAGAGCATAAGAGCATATATTAAGAGTATATTCCGGTTTTCTTCAGCCTTCTCCATCCCAGCCATTTTCATATTAATTTGCTAATTTGGAGACAGAGACTGCATATCAAAGGAAGGCTGCAGGCAATAATAAAGACTGCAAATGTTTGCTGTTTCAGTAGTTACTGTTTTGATTTCTGAAACAGAGGGCAACTGTCATTATCAACAAACAGTAGAAGAAATTATACAAATAAAGAAAAAAGAGAGATAAAGAGAGCAAGGCTCACTCTTTGAGAGGTAAATCTGTGTATAAATGCTGAGTAGAGAAATTCTCCCAATGTGAAATGAAGTATCATGCAAATATAACATTAGAATCAGATGCTCACTTTCCTACTTGAGAAATATTTGTTACAAAGTATTTGTAATACAGTCAAATCATAGTACAATATTTAGTACAATACTTTTTTTTCCTAATACCTATAATGATCTGATTACGAGTGCCACACCTATTCTGAAATACAGGAAGGCCAAACTATCCCCTGCTTTCTCCATCTTCCTTTTCTGCACAGTGATATCAGATACCAAGAGCAGTAAAAATTCAGTCCAGAACTGATGTGCTTTTCATCAATATATGTTTAAATAACCCAATGCATTCCACAAAAAACAAAACAAAACAAAACAGAAAAAAAACCAAACCAAAAAGCAAAGAAAAAATCCCCAAAAAATTCCAAACAACAACAACAAACAAAACAAACAAACAAACAAACCAAACCAAACCAAACCAAACCAAACCAAACTAAACCAAAACCAGCCAACCAACCAAAGAAACCAACAAACATTTTTAAGCTAAGGGAGTAACACACATCTTAGATGGAACCTCAGATATATCCAAACCTTTAAATGTATTCTCAACTCTGAGCAAAGACTCCTTTGAGCAAATACTTTCAAGCCTGAAAATGGTCTCTATTATCCCACTGCAGAATAGACTGCTATGATTTGTTTTCAGTGTTCATGTGGGATGCATTTGGTTTGGAAAGAGGTCCCTCAAGCTGAAAGAAATGTTTCCTGATGTCATGATACTGTTAATGTGCCATAAAAATGATTTAGCTGTTGGGATCAATGTACTGCATTCTAACAAGCCAATAAAATAGCCCCTACGGTATCCCATCCTTATTATAGGCTCCTATTAACAAAATGGAATAAAAATTGTTCATATATAAACTATTTGGATTCTCTATACAGGAAAGATATATTTCAACAGGAGTGGCACATTTTAACAGGCTGGAAAAGAAATGTGATGCCACAGCCCTTGTAGTTTTGAGTTAGATGTCAGCATAGAGTTTTTGCAGTGTACATGAAGCCTGGATGCAAAGAGATGAGGTATGATTTTCTGGGTGCCACAACAGATTTTTATTTTTATCTGCAGAAATGTTAAAAACTAAAGAAAACAGAAGAAACCTACACATGCAATAATAGGAGGCATTCAGAGAATAGAAAGTATAATTTAAGAATATTTGGGAGTAAAATTAGTAGTTCTAACAGGATAGATTAATAAGAAATAATTCAAAATAACCTGAGAATTGTTAGTGTATAAGAGCATTAATGCCTTTTCTGAAAAACCTTACTTGTAAGATATTTTCAAATACTTGTTTTAATAAAGAAAATGTTTGACATCTCACTCTTCAGGAGCAGTTCTTCCTTGCCTACTCATGTCAGTTATTTTCAATACTCTAGCATCATGCTTTTCAGAAGCTCACTTCTTTCCAAAGAGATAAGGGGTTTATTTTAGATGCTAGAGTAGATTAAGGCACCAGATACAGTCTCAGGTTTCAGACACTTGCTGCTACACACACTGGTGTAATGCCTTGGCTTTGCCCCTGCCATCATTCCAGCCCCTGGAATATTGGCACTGACAGGTAATCTGCAAAATAAAACTCAGGTGTGACTTCAGTCACAGAGAAGTGGGTGCTAATCCCTGGCATCCCTGGACAGGCTGCTATTTCTTTATTACAAAGTTTGAGATTTGGTACAGAAGCGAAATCAGCTATAAAGGTTCAGTGAAGCAATTCTGGGTGCATCTCAACTGTACACACTTAAAAAAGTAGAACACTTGGCAATTTCTCATCCCAAATATCCCAGAAATGTTTTTCAGGAACTTCATTTTTAACCTGTTAGCCTAAGCAACTGGCATTTTCCTTGGAAACTGGAAATTGCAATAGTAACCAGAGTCTTCAAAAAGTAATATGAAAGGATGAAAAACAACCATGTAAATAGCTAACTCACAGAAAATTAAAGCATATAATTTGTATGATATAAAGATATGATAAAAAAAATTAAAATGTTTGTTGACTTTCCATGGCAAAGTTTTTGTAGGTGGAGTGAGAGTTACAGGAGGAAGGAGCAGCACAGAGGAAAAATGCACAAAACGGGGAGTGAAGTTGAGCTTGGAAAGAAGGGAGGGAAAGGTTTGAACCTTTAGTTTATTTCTCATTCTTTTACTGTGATTTGATTAGTGATACATTAAATTAATTTTTCCCCAAGTAAAGTCTGTTTTACCTGTGACAGATGAGAGATCTCTCCTGGTTCTTACCTCCATACACAATTTCATTCATTTTCTCTCCCATGTCCAGCTGAGAAGGGGATGGTTTTGGTGGACACCTGGTGTCCAGCCATGGTCAATCCCCCCAAAAGTGTAATAATTGTTCTAATTTTTAATGTAGGATAGTTTCATTTTGCTAAGAAAATATTTTCTAATATGGCTGCTAATGGTGCCTACAGGACATTTTCTTTTAAATTAACTGTATCTTATAATTGTGCATATGCATAGATGCAGTTTCATTTGATCCTTTATCTGTTTCATGTGTGTGAAAAACTATAGGTTGAAAAATGGAAAAAGATCACACTGATTATAAAACTCAACCACCTGCTCAGTGAAAGTTTAGTGACTTCTCATGTTGTACCTGCTATAAAAAAATACCTTCCTAAGAAAAGCATGTCTGAAACAAATGAAATACCATTTTTCTTCGAGTTCCTTATCAAACATCTGTAACACATACATGGACAATTTCAAAGGGATTAAATCAATGCTATTGAAATTTACATCCACTGGAAATGTGTATGATAATACATTTGTACCTGTAGAGTAATTTTACCCTGAAGTTTTGTTGTTTTTGTTGCTTTTTTTTTTTTTTTTTTTTCATCCTGGGTTGCTTTTTCTTTGTTTGTTTTGTTTTAAAAACAAGGTTTTTTTAAAACAAGTTTTCAACTTTTAGGTTTCTGGGAGTTGATGATGGGTGAGAGTTGAATATTTACTGTCTGTGCATAGTCACCAGTCTCCCCCAGCTCTCTTTTCAAAATGAAAATCAAAACCTACTGAAAATTGAATATAATATTAAGAAACCTGGATGCTTACCAGTTTCTCCCCCACCAGCACAGCGCAGAAAGGAAACATGGAAAAGCCATTGTACTTGCACTCTGAAGGGCTCCTATTTCCCTGGCTCCCAGAAGATTACTTATAGAAAGAATATACCAGAACTGTAATACAATAAGCTATAATGTGAAACAACTGTAAGCCCTTGAAGACTTTTAATACAGATGACACACTGGTCTTTTAAAGAATGAAGCCATAATTTATACAAGAAGCTGTCAGATACATGGGACCCAAATGGCATTTGAGCACACAGCTTGCTTGCTTGCTTACTTGTAGGGATATCAATCAATTTATTAAGAATTAATCTGCACCCCAGTGTTCTCCTAAAACTGCCTAATGTCTTGGCAAGCTACTTGAAAGGGTTCAGTGAGAATTTATAAGGGCAGCTTGGAAACAGGGGGTTTTTTTTCTTGCTCAACAAAGGGGATACTGTTTCCCCTCTGAACATATCTCTGTTATAGTTTAACACAGTAATGGATAGGTTTGCCAAAAATCACAGTTTTTAATGGCCTTCAGCGAAACAGTAGATTTGTCTTTGCCTTCATACTGTGTCCTGCATTTATGCTGTGAGAATGGCTCTTAATCTGCCTGGAAGTCTCAAATGCTCTTGGCCTTGAGAACACAAACTTGTGCACACACTAAAAAGTACAGTTTGCAGAGAAACCACATTTTCCATGCATGTAGAAGAGTAAGCAGGACTTAACTAGAGGATCTAATTCCGAGTACTTTCCAACTCTTGACATAAAAATGGCAAGAAGGCCTGGGCAAATTTAAAATGTGGTATTCATATAGCCTACATAAATTGTGCTAAAATGGCTTGAATGATGTCATTTGAGCAGCAAATCCAAGCTACAGATATTTTTGAACTCTGAGAACATTTCATGCTTGGCACTGACCAGATATGTGGGGTGTGTGAGACTGCACACGTAAAATCATCTTGTGGCTACCTCAAGCCATTTGTAAACAACGCAAGTTTTTACCTACAAATAGCAGAAAGTGATATCACACACGTTATGCAAGGTTATTGCATCTTTCTGGTTCCTGGCTTTCAAACATTTCACTTTGACATAAGCAGTCAATGGAACATCAAAGGGAGGTGTGGAAAACATGAACCCTTACTTGTTCAGCCTGAAGTTCAAGGAAAAAATAAACAGATAATGGTTATCAAAGTCTTTCAGCTCTCAGGACTGTTCTTTTCTTTCCAGAGATAATGTCAGGGTGTGCACACACAGACACACATCTCTGTTTTAGAGTATTACAGGAATAGCCTTAATAGAAAGAGCTTATTTTGGGCTACACTTATGAGAAAGCTCTTGGTACATGAATTTTTTTCTCCATTTTGTGAAAATCTCAGAGTTTGGCCATTTGCTCAACCAGTTTCACTGTTTTTCACTGCAGTGGCAATGCCCTCTAACACATCAAATGGAAATTATGGACGTGCATTTCTGGAAAACCTTCCATTGGTAAAAATTCTCTTTTCCCTCCTAGAATTCATCACCCAGGTGGATAGGCTACTGCCTCCAGAAGGATTGTTTCCAAGGCTAGGCACCTATCCTTTGTAGCAGGATTTTCAGGGCCATGCCAAAATTTCTGAAAAGGAACATTGTTTTATATCCATGTTTATGTTTAAAAAATGGAACATATTTTACATTATCCATCTAAATCCTACAGCTGCCATTTTACTGAGATAATTACAGCATTCAACGTGTTTGAATGCTAAACAAAGGAAATGCACTTTACAATTACTGATATTTGTAGGAGAAAACAAATTGACTGCTTAGTGGCATAATGCTAGACAGATAAATTGACCTATTATAAAACAAACCTGCCCCTTTTTCTGACTGATGAAATATAAGGCCACAATAACTGTTAATCCTATCTAACATTTGATTTTAATGTCAAAAAACATCGGAATTGGTTGGGGTTTTTTTTGACAATGTGTTTCAACCAGAATATTTTTTGTGAAACTGCTCTTATATCCTCTCAATTAAAGAGCAAGCAAAGAATTGTGAGGATGAAGCTGTGCCCTTGAAGAGAAGTGCGCACTCTCTTGTAGGGCATGAACAAAGTGGCAGTAATTAGCCTTGACATGGACCAGTGCCAGGCTTTTCTATCAAGTTTCTTTCCTGTTTATGTTTGAATTACTCTGGGGCTGCCTCTGTGCACCCTTCGGTCTCAACAAATGTGTTTTTTCCCCCTTACTCTCATGGTACAAAGAATGTAATCTTAGTTGACTGGAGTCTGCTGAGCATCACTTTATTTCCTTGACTCAGTTTAGGATTCACAAGCTGGAGCGGAGAAAAATTATTTTGCTAAATAAAGGCTGCAGCACTAAGATTTATATCCAGAGAATTGTTATGCCTGAAAGCTTTTTGCTCTGCACTGGTCTAAAATTTTGTCTAGAAAAATCAATAAAATTTTGTCTATAAGAATCAGTACAGACAGCAGTTGGATGTGAGGACTCCAGTTAGTGGTTCTCCCCCTGCACATTTGACATATAATGGATGTCTAAACTTGAATGAAAACCACAGTCCCCCAGGTCCATTGTCCTATTTCCACCTCCTACCATATGCTTATGACTAGACATGAGCTGGTCTCATGAGAGCTTTACCTGTTTTACTATAATCAAAACCTGCCATGATTACACATCTAATTAAAAAAAAAAGAGGAGGGGCTCAGAACATTTGATTCAGGAAGAATATCAAGTTAGTTTAGAGAAGGAAGTTATTAACTTTTGGATCTGCAATGACTCAGTGCCCATTTGAGTATTTATTTGCTTTCCCCCAGTGATCAAAAATTATGATCATAATATTAAAACCCACAAGGAAATGAAACAAAAAGCATTATTTTAAATAAAAAAAAACTGCAGGGGAAATTATTTTCATAAGTAGCTATCACAATATACTTCAAGGTAAGTGTCATATACAAAGGTTGAAAGAAATCCTTCTCTAGAGGAGGGATTAAGACGGCAATAACTGGAAACACTTCAGGAAACAAAAATACTAATTTTTTAGCTTATTTCTATACATAAGCTCAAAAAAGAATTATGAAATTAGACCTCTCTCTTCTTCATTTTAGCACTGAACATTTTGATCCTTTAAAATTATTTTCTTTTCAAAGAACCTGGACCCACCAGGGTATCAGAATTTGCATGTAATGTACAAAAAATTATTTGTCCAAATATCAGTTTCTCACAAGACAGAATTGACTTAAGATTTTAAAATTGTTTCTGAACTCTGTAACAATGGTTAGTTATCCTGAAATGTTTTTAGTGTTATTAATCCCCCCCAGATCTCCTTGAAATGTCACTGAGAACTATTACTTCTTGGTTTTGGGGATTTGGCTTTCCCACATCATGGCATCTAACTTTGGAAGCACTTCTCTAAAATACTTCTAAAATTGGATTCTGGCCTAAAAATCAAACCAAAAAGGTAAGCCCTGGATAAAGGAATAATGTGTGTAACACTGTTTCAATAACTCTTTATACTTATTGGGCTGTAAATAAGCTTAAGTCTTAACAAAGCCTTGAAAATGACATCAGTATGAGCATGAATTTATACCTAAGTGATGTTTTCATGCAACCACAAGATTTTGGTGCAGCAGTGGTCTCATCTTTATTTTATTCCTGATGTAGCTGACTGAAATTTAGTTGTGGGACACAGAAAGGGCAGGAGCTGAGACATCCTGCAACTCGTCTGGTTAGTTATGTTCCTAAACACGTTTTGATTGGATGACCTAATTGAGGATTGAGCTGAAGTCCCCTGGCTTCTGTCTCAGTGCTGTCATAGGTGACTTAATGGGTCAACAACTTGGTCTGAACTGTCTATTCCCTGAGCAGACATAATTTTTCTCTGTCGAATTCCTCCAGCCTCCAGCTATTTACATAGGATCCTATAGATTTTTTTGTGTGTATGAACTCCAAAACTATCCCTCAGCTATCATTCAGTTTGTAAGGTTCACTGCTCTCAAACTGTTCAATACAAGGGCTGATCTGGAGAACATTATGTGTGGAGTTGTCTATACATACAAATGCATTCAATGCACAGATATTTCTAGCATCAGGAAAAGCTCATTTGAGCATTTTCCTGGCCATACAGGAAACAATTTTCCCTTTTAGATAACTGGTTATGGCTAACTGAATTTTAAGCATGAATTTCAAATCAAAGATTGTGAAGGATAAAAGACTAATAATAATAATAATAATAATAATGAAACATAATAAGAAATTATCTTTCCAAGCTGAAGTCTCCAGGAGCTGGATCTTCCTATTACCAGGATACAATTGTCAGACTTTTAAAGAAGAGATTCAAGACAGAATGAGCCAGATGATTACACATTAGCTATTATTATTACTCTCTATTATTATTTTAAATATTATAGTGCATATTGGTTATAGTGGAAGGTAATTTGCCTTGGGAATGGAGCATCCCTGAAACTCATTAGAAATTAAATACATAGAATGCAAGTGTGAGATATAAAATTGCTTTTCTGCCTGCCAGTATAAATGGAATAGACAGAGATGGAATACTGGGATGGTCTCAGTTCAGTCTGTGTAGGAACATCTCCATTTTCTGCAAAGGAAAATAAAATTTAACCTCACACACAAGCACATACACCAAGAAAGCAAATGCTAAACTGAGGAAGGAGAGCTGACTAGAATTCAAATTTTGACTTGGAGAAGATGACAAATGTCTGTACTAGTTTTTTTACCTTTGGGATCTTGGCATGAATCCAATCAGAGGTTCTAATTAAAATGAGTTTGATGGTCTCAGCCTATCTCCTAATTGATAGCAGTTCACACTACAAAACACATAAGAATTCATTAGAGTGCTCAACTGGCTAGTTCTACTCAGAGGGAGCAAGAGGAGGTAACTAAAATGGATTCCAGCAACCATCCTGCATTTCAGGTAGCATGGTCCTTTCTGGGCAGTCAAAAAAGTGTCACCAATAGAGCATAAGGGACCTAAAATCAAAGCATTCCTCTAGAATTAACTCAGATATAGAATTGTAAATGTACTTCCTAGTCATTTATTTTAAGACTCAAAGCATGGATATAGAAATTATTGCATGTTCCAAAAGAAATATGCACAGTATTTCTTGGCATTAAGTTGTATGTCTTGTTGTCAAAATACAAGTCACTTCCAAGAGAATTTTCTACTTACACTTTGCTAAAAAAAAAAAAATTTGTTGAAACTTACAAGAAATATAATTTTTTTTGTCCCATCCAAAAGGGTAATTAGGTGTTTTGTGTTGAGGTAGTCACTGGTTCTGTACAGATAATAAATAGCAAAATATTAGTGCTGATGAGAAAAGGTATTTGCAAGTTCTAATACCAGCCAGCAGAGAGACTTTGTAACTAATGTATAGTGACCCACACCATTCATCACTTGGGGAAAAAAGCAAACCAATCTTTATATTTGGGATTGTTTTCCTGACCTAATCAGCTCCTAATCCTCTTGAAACTTTGGGGTGCTTGTTCAATGTGGCAGGCTCTGTCTTTGATGAATTTTGTCACTGCTAATGACTCACATAGTACTAAAGATTTTGGATAGATCAAAAGGGAACGTCTACCTATTTGTGGAACATTTTGCCTTATCTTCAGCAGACCCATAGAGTGCATTTACTTTTCTTTTGAGGGAGACTTATCTAATCTTCCTGGGGGAGCAATGCGAATGGCGTCATTGGCCTCAATGGCCTCCAAATAACAGACTAAAAATCCAAAGTTTAAGTTGAGTTTTCAGTTCAGATGAAGATTATTCCCAGGTCTCTTGCTGTGCCTCAGCATTTTTTGGCTCATAGAGCTAACGAGCCTTGTCTATAAATGAACAGATCTTCAAGAAAAGAGCATCAGAGAATCAGCCCAGCAGATACACCACGATAATCTGAATGTGAGTGATGCTGACAACACAACTGAGACAAAACACAAAGCACGAAGATGAGGAATCTTGAGTACAACATAAAGTCTGCTACCAATGCACCATAACAATTTGTGGCCAATAATTTTGTCTGAACCAATTGCAGGTCTGTAACACATCTCTGCTATTTTATCTTAACACTATGGTGATATGACTTCATGTCAAGTTTCTGAAAACCTAGAAGGCCCCAGGATGGGTTTTCTGAAGCATAAATCCCCCTCATTCCTCTTGATTTCTAATCAACTGCCAGAAATCGTGTGCTGAATTACCAACAAAAAAATCCAGGTATTTATTGAGGCTTTTCATTTGCCCAAAAGAAAATAAGCCATTTCTTTGTGCCAGATGCACTTTCTCTCCTTGGTGAGTGGTGCTACCTGCAGGATATAATTTTTCCAGGAACAGCACTCACTTCCTACTTGTTTCTGGACACAGTTCAAGCTGTTGACAAGGTTTCCATGTAGTCATTCATCTTGGCAAAAGGAAAAGTGCAGGGGAACATTCCTGATGCTAAAATTATTTTTCTTTTCTAGTCAAGTTAATTCTATGATGTTGGAGCTTTAAAAATAGTTTTTCCTAGACTGCTTCTAATATTCAAAAGAATGGATATGCAATTATCAACAAAACAGGCTTCTACAGGGAAATGTTGCTTTTTGGGTATTCAACCTCCCATCTCTCAGGTTCAATTCTTCTCAGAGCTGTGTTATTCTTTACTTAGACAACAAATTATTTGTGTTGCTTTAAATACAGTATTCTAAAATATAAAATTTAAAGTGAAAATAAATCTCTTATTGTACAGATACTACACTGGATGAAAGATAAGAGGAAAGAGGGCTCTGGGGTGACCTTACTGAAGCCTTTCAGTATTTAAAGAGGGTCTATAAAAAAGATGGGTGCAACCTTTTTAGGGTAGGGCCTGCTGCAATAGGAAAAGAGATAATGGTTTAAAATTAAACAGGCACATTTAGACTGGATATAAGGAAGAAATTTTTTTATGATGAGGGTTGTGAGACACTGGATTGGGTTGCCCAGAAAGGTGATGGATGTCCCATTCTGGGTGATATTCAAGGTCAGGGTGGACAGCTCTGAGTTACCTGGTGTAGTTAAAGGTGTCCCTGCTCATTTCAGGGGACTTGGAATAAAAGGCCTTTAAAGGATCCCTTCCAACCCAAATCCTTCTATAATTCTGTGATTCTATAAATAAGCTTCATTTGATCTTTAAAGAACACCTTATTGCCCTCTCAATGCATATGTATGAATCAGGTCTATATTTGCAAGTTTTGTGCATTTTGAGAGGGAAATTGTGTGTATACAGTACATGCCATTTAAAAATGGCTTGACATTTTCAAAACATTATTTTGTCTAGCACTTGTGTTAACAAAAGTAATATTTCAGTGCACTTGAATCACAAACCATCTATTCAGAATGTCATCTGGGGACAAATGAAAATAAAACAAAAATATGAAGCATTCCTGTTGCATTATCCCATTGCCTGGAGCTATGCAGGCTCTGTCTCCCTGTACTTACCCCCCAGCCTCCAACAGCTCCATATTTTTGCAGCATTACCTTCCAACTTAAGTTTCTTAAATTTCTTTCTGGTTCTTCATATCTTTTTTCAAAACACTCATTTCTCACTCGTTAATAACCACTGATTACTTTTACCTCAGCTTTTCCCTACATATCAGTCCACAGACTATGCTTGGAATTAAGTTTCACTTTCTTCAAAACTTTAGCATCACCCCTGAGGCTGTTCAGAGAACTGCATTTAAAAAAAATTGTATTATACACTATTTGCTTTCTAAGGTGGGAATTGAGTACTGTCTACAGTCTGTGAACTGGGAGAAAACCTATGGGTTTCTTGTGCTAGTCCACATGCATGGATCTCAGAGTTTCCTGTTTCCCATCCCATGTATTTCATCTCTTGCAAAAGTTTTGTGATAATGTAGGACTACTTCACTAGTTACACAGCACAGCAGGATTTTTTCTTCTTCTTCTTCAGAAGAAAGGCTTATGCTGAGATTAAATAACTTTTGTAGACTCCCTGGATTGGTAGATAGAGATTCTGTGCTCCAGCTCAATGAGTTTCTTAGAAGACAGAAGTTTCTTAATGTACGTTTTAAAGAAATTGGAGCATTTCACTTATTTTTAATAATTGAAAGCTTAAATTTATTTTAAAGTTTCACAAAATACCATTAATAAAAAACAAAAGAGCCTTTTCTTTCTCCTTTGAGTCCAGTGAACTTCTTTACCCAAAACAATCTGAATTAAACATGATTCTATGGCTCTCTTTGCAACTGTTTTCATTTTGAGTGAAGTCAAAAGTAAGCTTTGATTTTCACATGTTGAGCAAAAGCATCCAGTCAAACAACACCTCCCAATGTAAAAAATACCCAATACTGAAATTTGAGCCATAATCCAAACCTCACTAGCCACAGACAAAGCATGAGCTGTATAAACTTTTATGTACACTTCTAAAACCGCACACAGTCTCTAAATTTCTCATGAAAAGCTTTGGCTTTTTATTCCATGTTCAAAATTAAAACAATCCCTCATCTGTAACCATCAGTTGACTAAAAGCAATAATTCAAGAGGTTGGGGTATCAAAGCTAAAAAAACCTTCCTGGCTTTACTCCCGGTGCTCTATGTCTGCACAGAATGGGGAAATCTGAGGGGCTTTGGTTTGGGTGATTTTTTGTTTTTTTCTTTCGGGGATAAGGAGCCCATTTGTAGCATATGTCCTACATCTGGTAGTAGCTCACTGATAAACACGTGTAGCAGCAGGAACCCAATTATCCCTGTTGCCCTTTTTAGAATTACTGTGAGTTGTGCTCTTCTAGGCAGCGGAAATAACACATGAAGGAAAAAGGCACTGTTTTAAAGTTTCCACAGCACATTTCCTGGCACTACTCTCCACAAATTACATGCAGCAACACTCTACCAAAGAATCTTTTGCTACTTAAAGTCTGGTAGGGCCTGCACCACATTTCAGCTCTACACCTTACAAATATTGCATGGAATTGTCAGTGAAGAGAAAGTAATTATTGCAATTTAATGACAAAATTTTTATTCTGTGCAAAAAAATATTATTTATTCTGAAAGGGGACCTTTCTCTCTCTTTTTGGTTTTTTTTTTTTCATTCTAGGTGCTTTTCATTTTTAGATCGTACATCCCTCTAAATCCCTGATCTTGGCCTGTTTCTAGGCCACTGAGATCCCATTGCTCTGTGCTGCAGATGAGCCACACCAGCATGCTCAGAAATTTAAAGCAGGAAATAGAAAATGCTGAGGTCTCTGTCTTTCCTACTCTCATGCTGTTTGTAAAACAGTATAAACAATAGCCTATTAATATTCCAGAGACTGCTTCTAAGCTGAATATTTTGAAAAAATTACATATTAAATACAGAGAAATATGAAATTGCAATATTTGTATTAAATTGTCTTCTGGAACAAATTATATTTCTGCACACTTTCATCTAAATCCTTTTTGAAGTCTCCTCACATTCAAAATGATTAATTTATTGAGATTATTTCCAGGCTCATATATATTTATATTACTGAAAAAGAATTCAAAATGATAAAACTCCATATTCCAGACATTTATTTTATAATTAGCAAGTGTTTTTTCAGTTTAACAAGTATCATTTCTCTTTATGTCATTGTCCTCTGTGTTTGAGTGAGCCAAAATGAGCAATGTTATTATATTCAAGGTAAGCATTGCCCCTAGTGAGTATCTTACTATGAGAACACCTACAGTATTTTTATAAAATGAATGTCTGTATTTACTACTGACCTTCCTGCTAAGATGGCTGAATTGTGAAAGCAGAATTAAAATTTTTGTCATTGTTAGACTGGTATAAATTTGATGTTAATACATTTATTTCCTAGTCAGTATTTTGGCAGATTTTTTTCAGTACAAAAAAAATCTAAGGAGATAACCAGTTACAACACCTTTTTATTGTTTGCTTCTATGTGACATCTAGATAAATGGGGGAAGATGAGAATTGTTCTGAACAAAAATTTATTAATTGTCTTCATCCTTCTTTACTATGATCATCCTCCCATATATCTCTGCTTAGGAAGTTCATTTGTGTTCAGTGTCTGGGATGCTTGGGACCAAGGGAAGGATTTCTCTACATAACGCCAGGAGGGAATGGTCCAGGCTGTTCAGATATGTGCTTTGAAAATATAAAGCAACTCAGAATCCCCTCTGGTCAGCTTAGAGGAAGAATTCTTAAACCATGTACACATATATATATTACTGTAACTACTTAGAAAGTTCCAAGTGTGGCCACAATTCACAATTGAAAATAATTTTTTTTGGGCATAGGAAGACTTGCCCATACTGGTTTTCATACTAGAGTACTAGAATTCCTTACATGAGCCACCTCAAAGTTTGCAATGAGAAGGTTAAAAAACCCAAAAAAACCAAAAAACCCAGTATTATTATAGTTATCACATCTATTTCAAAGGTGGTAAACCCAAGGTAGGTATCTAAGTAACCCATGCCATAGCAATGCCAAGAAGAGCTGCTGGGGCTCCACCATTTGATCCAGAAGCCTACAAACACTACAAAACTACACTATAAACAAAAAGGTGGCAGAAACGTGCATCCGCTGGAGCTTAAACAGACCAGTGGTCTCTGAGGGAATATGACAGAGCCCACACACCACTGGAAACACAGCGTGCTGCGTTCTCTCCTGTACCTACCAACCTGTACAGTCGCTGCACCTGGAAAAATCTGCCACTGGACCCTCTCTGGTGGGATGTGGCAGAAATTCCATGTGTCGTAAAAATGTCAGTTCCTGACAGCTTGGATGTAGACCAGATCTTAGATTTTTCTCTGAAGAAATTTTACTAAGTGGTTCTGTCCTGCTGTCACTGTCCACGCTGGTGGTAGTATTTCCAGGGAATCCACAGAGGCAGTTGCACCTCCGTGAAACATAATCTTAGAATGGTTTAGGTTGGAAGGGGCATTACAGATCATCTCATTTCAGCCCTGCCATGGGCAGGGACACCTTGCACTAGTCCAGGTGGATCAGAGTCCCATCCAACCTGTGAATACTTCCAGGAATGGGGTATCCACAGCTTTTCTGGACAGCCTGTGCCAGCACCTCACCACCCTTACAGAAAATAATTTTTTCCTAGCATCTTATCTAAACTTACTCTCTTTCAGTTTAAAACTATTGCCTCTTATCCTGTCACTATTTGGCTGTACAAAATATCCCCCTTCCTCCTTTTTATGGTCTCCCTTAAAGCAGTGGAAGGCTGTAATGATGTCTCCCCAAAACCTCTGCTCCAGGCTGAACAATCACAAGGATCACATAACAGATCTAATCTCTTTTTAATCCTCTCTGTTCCTTTATGTAACAGTTTGATTGGATGCAAAGAACTTGTCAAGAGACAGAAAATGTCTTAATTCCTTTAAAGACAGTTGCATATTCTGTATGTTCACAAAAGATTAGACTGCCATCATGAAGCCTGAAAGCACTACTGAAACACAGCAACACTGGAATGGAGCCACCAGGGAAAGAAATAATATTTAAATGAAATTAGACAGAGATCTCAGGCACACAGAACATAAATATTTAATTTGGAATTTCACCAAGACACTGGGGCTAACACCTTTAACTTGGCACATGCAAGATCTTTAAATGACCACAAATTTTATGAGGACTTCAGGTTTCACCTCCTCTTGAAAGAATTGGCTCCCCAGTGGAAAAGATCTGGTGAGAAGCTGATTCATTATTAGTTCAGGTGGGAATTTGACCTTTGGTTCTTATTTCATTAATGTAACAGAATCACAACACCCATGCATAGAATTTGGTGGTAAACAAAATTTGTTCCTGAAGGCTTTACTGGGAATTCATTGCAAGAACCAATTAAGTAAAGCATATCTTACCCATGAAGTGAATTCAAAAGCAAACCACCCAAATCTTACAGAGGCTTATTAACTTTTGCAGGAAAAATAAAATAACTGTTCTTTTAAAAAAAAAAAAAACAAACAAAAACCCTGTCCTCCAGAACTTAAAAATAATTTTAAAAAATCACAAAAAACTTCAAAGGGAAGAGACTGAATTAATATTTTGAATACAGTAAGCATCCTGTATTAGTCTTTGCTTAGTAATTGGAATTAATTTATAGGCTTTTTGTTTTCTTCTTTTTTTTTTGTGGAGAGAATGTTGGTGTGTCTTGTATTTTTTTGGTTGGAATACTATAATTAGCAGAAGTCAGAATAAAAACAGTAGGTGCTAAAAATTCTCCCAGTTACAAAAATCTTTAACACTGTGGCACACTATCAATTTAGGCACAGTGGGTTTTAGACAGATAATTAGCAAGTCTTGGCTGACCAACTTCCATACTGCTGCAATGAAGACTAAGATTCTTTTTCAACTGGCAATGCAACTTCTGTCAAATAAAGTTTAGCAGGCACTAATACAAGAATTTTATGTATGTTCAGTATCTCATTTGTATAGTGAAATGAGACAAGAAGTAAGATGCATACAATTAATCTTACAGTGTATGGTCTGCAAATGGTTTTAGGAGGAAATTCACATTTTTCTCATTAAAGCTGGTTGGGACTGTATCTTCCAATTTAAATGTTTGTTTTTTGGGGTTTTTTTTGAGTAGCGTAAATAGTTGAATACTAAAAGAAATTATCTTGAAAAGTTGCAAAAATCAGGAATGGCAAAACTTTCAACATGCTACATGTACATGTGTGAACATCCAGACTAGACAAGTAAATAATAAATCCATATCCTTCTCTATTTATGGCCCTGATTAAGACTTGGAGCCAAATTTTTTCCAGCAACATGAGATAAAGCCATTTTTCTAAGGGCACATCCAGATGGTGATTTATAAACTTTAGGAAGCTTGATGTCATTTAAAAAATTCAGCTGTATCCTGGCTGCTGCAGCTGTTCTGCTGTGCAAAGATAACTGCAAGCACGAGTTCTACTTAACTTCACGCATAATTTTTTTACGTGATTATGCAACAGAGACAACATAAGAAGTAAGGACCTGAACCCCATTTGCATATATTCCCAATTCCCCTGGCAGCAGTTGTGTGCCACGGTGCCAGGGCACCATTAGAGTCTTAGATCCTGACCAAGAATATCCAGAGTGGCCCAGTGCCAGGATCAGGAGGAGGAGGAGAAGTTGTGCATCACTACACCAGACTTGGACTGTACTGAAAGAGGCCAGACATTGCTTTGCTCATTACTACTTCCTCTCTTCTTCTGCCACATATCCCCAAATGTCTTCTGATCTACTTTGTTTTTCTGTACATTTGAATTCAGAAAATGGTTTTCAGAAGCTGTATAGGATGTTAATAAGTTAAAGGCATGGTGAAGTACTAAACAAAGTATAACATGTGTATTTCAACACAACATTTCCTTGTCCAAAAATGATTGCTCAATGTATTGAGAGGCAGTGAAATATTTAAACAGATTACAGAGAAAAAGAGCACAAGACCAGCCAGAAAAGAGACAGTTTGATGATATATTTTCTAACATCTCAGCAAAGTTGTAAAGACTTCCTGTTGACTTTTTTTTCTCTCAAAGTGGGGACTAGCATCTGGTAAATACAAAAAAAGATACTGGAGATGGGAAAGACTAGGATAAGAAAATACCATTACAGTAAACAAATTCCAGTAGCCCAATTTGGAAAGCATTTCATATTTAATAGTTATATGTACTTTATCATTAAAGTCTAATAACCAGCTTCCCTGGCATCAAAAGCTGACTAAATTAGCCACAATGAGTGAAACTTGAGGTCAAAAGTCAGTTAAATGGGACAAGAATTGTGCTCTGCATGTGCAGAATAGGTGGCAAAACAGTGCCAGCCCCTCTCTCTAATCCTTCTTGAGATGTGATACCGATTAAGCAGATATTTTTCTAATTTCAGTGTAGCATACCTGATCCTTAAAATGAGAATTTAGCTCTTGGGGAAGTTGATGGCATATAATTTCCTCTCATTTAGACAGATTGCTGGAGAAGCATGCTAGCAATAAAGATAAGCTTTATTTATCATAATTATCGTGGCTTGTTCTTTTAATTAATTTTTCCAATTCACACTAATGTTTATATATTAAACAATTTACATTACTGCTTAGTGGAGGTAATATTGATATTACTCTTATTTTTAAAAAATGTGCCTCCATTTATGGTATAAACACGCACAATTGTGTAGCATAATTTAGGAAACCTGCTTTGTGTGCCACAGCAGAAATTAGCTCATCAAATATGTTGTATTTGGTAGAGACTAAAGTCCATTAGAAGCATCATGTCTCTTTCCCATCAGTTTATCAAATTGTTGTCTGACTGGCATTTCCTGATTACACACCATCTTCTTTATGCATTTTCTTACACTTCAGTACCCGGCTCTGTCAGAAAATGACGGCATCTTTAAATTAACATCCATCCATCTTTAAATTACTTCCATTCATAACTCCTTTAAGCCAGAGCCAAATTAAATTCCAAGGAGCCTAGAAGGGGAAGAGCTTATAAGGAAAGTGAGGATTAATGTTGTTTAAATGCACATTTTCTTAATATCTCAAAGCTCCTTGCCAATCTTGCTTAGATGTTTACTGTTGTTCTGCCAAGCTGCTGACAATTGTGACTTTTAAATTGATTTCATTGTTAGAACAGTAAGATGAATGAAAATTAGATTTAGTTACTATATAATCAGTATGACTATCAGAAATGATGGTGTCTCCTTTTCCTCAGCACATCCTGTGTACTATGCCTCAGTTTGTGGTGTTTGCAGAATGGATGGGAATTGTGCTGGGGAGCAGCCATGGAGCATGCAGGGAGAGCCTTTGGTTTTGCTGACTGTTTAGGGATTTTTTTGTTGCTTGTTGCTTGTTGGTTTTGGTTTTTTGTTTGTTTCTTTTTGGTTTTGTTTTTGTTTGTTTGGTTGGTTTTTGATACTTTCTTTGCTGAGCTGGCTGTCTCTTCCCCCTCCAGAATATGGGCTGACATTGCCATGCTGACTATTCTAATAACACAGAAATAAATGGAGTACATGAGAGATGGGTGATTCAAGTGTGTCTTTTGCTCTCTCTATACAGTGGATGCAAATATGTGCGGTTAATTTTTAGAAATATTTTTCTGCTGTTCACAGATATCTTCCAAGCAACATCCTTCTGACTCTGTGAAACTGGCTAACCACAACAACATTCACTCTGATATTGAACACTTCCTCTGTTTTTGATACTTTATATTTTTTCAGTTTCTGAGAGATGAGTATTCACAATATATCCTGCCCTGAAAATAATTTAAATACCTTAAAATAGACTTCACAGTTACTGTGTTTTCCCCAGCCTCTCCTACTCCTTGATCTTACAAGATATATTTATACTTTCCATTCCACCTTCCCACTAAAATTGCTCCTGATGAATTTTGTCTTTAAATTTTGAAAATTATATCAAGTATAGGGAAACTAAAATATAATCAAAAGGTGTTTTTTTTTTTAGCTGTAGAATCTAAGTTGTGATAAGGACACCCATCTGGAATAAACCTGACTTAGCAGGGATCAGTATTGATACTTTACAAGTCCTATCCTGAAGTATTTTACTCGACTATCAGAGTAAAGATGCAGATATAAATAGATGATATAGATATAGATAGATAGATAGATAGATAGATATAGATACACATGCAGATATATACACACACACTTATATACACTTGAGATAGCTCTTCCCTCCAGATCTGCTTTCTCCAGTCAACTGCACTCCAGTTTGGTCTCCATTTTCTCTTTTCTCTGAGAAATTGCATTGTGCTCTTAATTACAAATCCAAAATCCAACGACTGACACAGTGCCCTTAATTTCTTCTATGCAAAACAAAACCTTTCAGGAATAAGTATTATTGAGTTTCTGTTGGAAAATTAGCAAACAAAAAATACTGCTCTAAAGAGGTTTTCACTGTGTTTAAAGAGAGTAACGTTCTTCAGCTTTAAATTTTCTCTATTTCAACAAAACATAAAGGGTCAGAAAAAAAATTCCTCAAAAATCCGAAAGGCTTTATCATGAGACATATCAAACAGTCAACAACAACAAGCTGCTCTCTCTCAATATCAAAACTTTAAAAATAGAAAGAATAAGCACTCCTTTTTTCTTAGAAACAAGGGTGAATTTCCTATTGTGAAAAACATACTTTTGTTTCCATCACAAATGAAAACTTTTCTATTTTTTACTTTTATCGGTCACAGCACTTTATAAATGTGGTAACAGTCATACGCTGCTTGTAGAGTATAGAAGATACTGGAGATATTTCCAATAGGTGAAAATAACATGTTTTATTCAAGCACTTTGAGACCCTTGAGGTGTCATGCACAAAAATTGTGCTCTATGTCTGAAGGAGAGAAAAAACAAAGTCTAATGGAGTACTAGATATAAAGTTTGACTAATTTTCCATCAGCACGCCTCTTCTTCAAAAAGTAATAATACCAACAACTCGTGCTACCCAGAAATTAAAGGAACAATATCTATTTGTATGCAGTGTGCCAGCTTCAAAATCAACACCACCTTTATTTAGAGAGTGATCATTCACTTTTGAATCACCTTAGGCTGTCAGAATCTCCTGCTCTAAAACACAGTCAAGGCTTGTGCTTTTCAGGAGGGAGAGCAGGAGAATAACCAGCCCCAGTTCCTTTGTTCCTACTCAGCCTTGGTTTCTAATCAATTTTTCTCGGCCTCCAAATCTATAATTATGGTGTCGCTTTCAGGCTGCAATAGAATACCAGGTTTACACAGCACGGGGAGAGATAAACAAGTACTCAGTGCAATTTGAAAGGTTTTGACCTTTAAAAGCTGTTAATCTACACGTGAATTATAATTAATCAATTAAAGGAGATTCAGTCTAGTACCAACATAATTAGATACAATTTTACTGCTGAATAAGCCATGATAACCCCATACAAATGAAGACAGAGTCCACTGCTCCTTACATTTTCAAATATCCCAGCTTGGCAGTTTTAGCAAAACTATGTAGGTTTCCCAAGTGGGATTTTTATGGCTTTGGAAAGCAGAAGTGTTGAGCAGTGAGACTGCCTTCCAAGTTCAATAATATGGAATAGTGTTTGGAAAACTCTTCTCACTTTAGCCTACATACTGTCTTCAAATATTTCCCTGAGAAAGAAGGGAAGGAGGAAAATGGGATCCAAGGCACTGCAGGAGTGGAAAGAAGTGGCTGCTGATGACTGTTTTCTGACATCTTTGAGGCCAAATTCAGGGATAAAACAGTAAACAAAACCTCATAATGTGTGTTGTATTTAAGCACCACAGCTAATAGCCCTCAACCTGGCTCCAATGGGAATATGCAGTGATTAGAGACACCTGCAGGTTAATAATTGGAGGCATCTAAGCACAGAGGCAATTAATGTAGGAAAACTCTCCTGAGGTTGGGAAGGCAGCACTGTTTAAATAAATAAATAAATGAATATGCATGCATACATAAAAGGGAATACTTTTTATTCCTCTGAATAGTCCACTTTTCTACAGGGACTAGAGACAAAGTCATCACTGTGGCATCCTTCAATATCAGTAGAAGTCTTGTCCCAGAAAACGGCTGGAATAAAGATTTTGATCTCCCTTCAAAAGTTTATTACCCTCAAGCATTAAAAGTGGTCGATTTGGATAGATATTTTGAAATTTAGTTTTAGTCACAACTTTGAAGTTTCTCTGTAGAAACTTCACATTAATTTCAAAGGTATTTTTATGTAGCATAAGAAATAAGTCAAAATTCAGATATGGGAAAAGTTACTGAAGGATAGTTTTGCATCCCTGAAACCACAGATCTATGAATGATCTGGGATGTATTGTTTGCTGAACTTTGTTTTTAATATATAAAGTTAACATCTTTGGTATTTTGAGAAACTGCATGTAAACCAGAAGAGATAATATTTTTTCCTGGACATTTTCAAGATTTCAGGTAAAATTTGTCCCACAAGTATGTCAGATGCAACTAATATTTCACTACTCATTTTCTCTTCAAAGACTGCAGCTAAAGTAGATGTTTCAAGGGTAAGTAGCAAAGGCTAATGTATTCCTCAGCAAAATGGAAAAATGATAAAGTGAAAAAATACATTTACGGACATTAAAGGATAATTCTAACCATGTGACCTGGTCATTTAAAAAAAAGCATTTGCAGAGAAAGAAATCAAAATTATGCAAGGTTATGAATTATTTATAGACACAAGGGTCCCAGGAAACATACAAAATTTGCCCTTAAATGATTCTGTTTAAGAAATAGTCCTGTTCCTTTTCCTTGACTTCTAATGAATAAATAACTTGCTTCAATCTTGCTATATTTTCCTTGGATGATTTTGGGCTGAAAACAGGCATCCAAGTTATCGAATGCTTCCTCAGTATTCTGGTCAGAAAAGGACTCTCTATAGTGTTTGCATATTTGGGGTTGAGGAGGGTCTGAAATAATGAGAGAAACACAGTAAGATGAAAAAAAATTAGGGAGGAAGGGAGGAGGAGAAGGAGAAGGAGAAGGAGAAGGAGAAGGAGAAGGAGAAGGAGAAGGAGAAGGAGAAGGAGAAGGAGAAGGAGAAGGAGAAGGAGAAGGAGAAGGAGAAGAAAGAACCTACTGATTCTGCCTGCCATCCTGGGGCACTTTTCCCACCCTCTCTTGTTAGTGGAAGATGAGGAAAAGTTCTCATTTTTCCCTCTCCTCCTGCAGCCTTAGGGCAGCAAGGCATTTATTTCAGGCACAGAAACCACCCTGCCACATACTGGTCTGTGCTTCAAACCAAGTCAGAATAAGGCATGGAATAGAATGTCTATTTAAAAATATACTTTTCCAGAGCTGTAGAAAGTCCTGCCAAGTTTCCCTGGACAGCCAGGCCATGGACAGCCACATACATTTCTCTTGCTTCTTAAAAAATATGCCTCATCAGACTGCATTTTTCTAACATCATGCATATTTTCTTAAATAAGATTAAAATGTGTTCAATTAGAAACATACTTTAAAACATATTTAAAATACTAAAAGAAGGGAGGAGACTTATTTCCAGCTTTCAGTTTAATCCTGTGAGTTGACAATAAACCTATCCCAGTTTTCTTGCACTAAATTTCCAGAACATTTTAGCTAACATTTAGCGTAATGGCACGCTCAAATGCAATCAGAACATGGCAGAAAGGTCTCTCTGAGAAGAAGGGCAAATCATTTATTTCATGTAACTTGCTCATTTTTGTTCTAGACATTGTCAGATTAAGTGGGCCACACTGAATTTAAAGGAGATAAGCTATTATTACATTGTGTTCCAAAATCTTCAGAGAAATACCAGAGATAATTGCCTTTGATGTCAATTTATTAAGCAACATTCTTGTGTGATGCATCTGTATTGTGTATTCAGGAGTAGAATTTCTAATTCTAGTTGTATTTTTTGTGTTTACAGAAAGCCAGAACTCAAGCAGCGTAATTTATGTATAAATATCCCCTAGGGTAAGTATTTTCCATGTAAAAATAAGTTATAAAGAGAAAAAAGACATATGATTTCACCCAGAGACATGGGAGATTTGTAACAGAAATGGCAGTGAGGGCCATTTGTATTCTTCCCAAAGAGTTCTCTTGGCAAAATGACTTTTCTCCACTAATTTCTTCATTGTGTTTGTTGGTAAACAATATAATTTTTATTTACAGTGTTTAGCAGAGAGAGACGCAATAAAAAATAAAAAAATAAAAATAAAAAAGATAGTTTGTTTTCTAGTCTATAAATTTTAGGGTTTATAAAGGTAAATGTAATTCTGTCTGAAAAGTAGACATTACTGGCAATGCAAAACACTATATATGTGTATATATATATATATGTATATATATATGTATATATATCTATAGCTACCTAATAAAATGAATGTATAAATAATGTGACCCAGAAGGTAGGAATAGTGATCTTCTCAACCCAAAAATCTGAATTCTATTAGGGCCCTGAGGCTGGGACAAGCTCTTCCATTTGGCTTTGTTTAAAAACACAAAGGAGCTGCATGGTACAAATCACTCTGTGCAGTGGTGGAAGGGTGAAATTTTCCATCAAATGCTTCTATATGTTTATTTTCCTGAAACCTTTGGTACCCAAGTTATTTATTTCCCAGCCTCTTACAATTCTAACTTCATGAAAAGCTGAGTTACAGATGGCAAGTAGAGACTAACTGGCTTGTCCAGGATGACACACAAGGAGCAAGATTTCAATGAGGTATTAGTCCTTACCCCAAGGCAGCACTGTAAGGTCAGAATTTTCCTTTCATTTTGGGAAAAATGTAACACAGGAGCATTAAAAATGTAAGAGAAATCTTATTGCTTTCTCAAAGGAAACCTCTAAATTGTTGCCCATCTTAGTGATTTGATTGGAAATTGCTCACGGTCCTCAAGAAATCTCTCTGATTTATTGTTTTTCATGTTACCAATGGAATATTGTTTCATATACTGCATACTTTAGGGGTTAGGTAGATGCCAGGGTAACTTGAGAGATTTAAAGACAAATGCTTTTTCAAGAATCCTCACTGTCATGGCCACCAATATTAGTTGAGTCATGCATCTGTGTCCAAGATCAGTGTCCTCAGGACCTCTAGCTCAGTCTGAACCATAAAGATCTCAATGAAAAGAATGGGAAAAGTGCAGAACCTCTGCCCTGTGAACATCAGTAAAAATCTAGGAGGAATCTACCTCTCACAAGCCTCCTCCCCACCAGTAAATTGGAATGTAAACACACTGAGTGAGATTACATAGCAGTCCACAAACAGGGAGAAACTGAATTTTGAGAGCTACAGACAACTAGTCAAAACTCAATTAAACAGCAGGTATGTGACAAAGACTATCTCTGCCTGATCACATGATCACATGCCATTTTACTATGGATTTTTCAGCATCATACTACACACATTTACAGATAAACCAAATCTCTCTTCCTCTCTACAAAGGATATATAGACACCTGCCTTTCTGTTTTAACATGGCTTTGTTTTGCTGTTCTACATCAAGTCCAGCTTCAATAAACAAAAAAAAAACAACAACCCAACAAATTTGGAGTCTGACCTTAATATCATTAAACATTTAAAAACCCAATTTCAATCACTTTCAATCAATATTTTGGCCAAATATTCAAAATCTGTATAGAAATTATAATCCAGACATCCTAAACTTGAAAGAATAGGCTATTTACTCCCAATAACAGGATCTGGAGTTAGAACTTTAAAAATTAAAATGTATAGAGCCCTAAAAAGTGATGGTGGCAAGCAAAATAACTATAAAGTACAAATATTTTTCTAGATACCCTATATATTTCTCAATAAGCCAGTATCATAGGTCTCCAGAGAATGCACCCAAACTCTAAGTAAACTTTATTGCACATTTTCTCTTCCAACTTTGAAAACTACAGGAAGATTTGGTAAAGTAAAAGTACAACACACTTTTCCTTCAAAACTGAACATTCTGTAACTTGGAGCAAGCCTTTAAGAAAATTAAAATATTTATAAAGTGTTTTTCATTATCCTGGGAAACACAAACTTAATCTCAGCATATGTTTTAACATTTATTAAGTGACCCATCAGCAATGGATATTAGCTAGAATATTAGCTAGAGTTTTTAGCACTCAGTGTGGGCCACAAGGTAATTTTGTCTAATATCACACTTCTGTAAACATTTCTGGACTGCCGAATCACAGAATCACAGGATGTCCTGAGTTGGAAATGACCCACAAGGATCATCAAATTCCATCTCCTAGTCCGGACAGAACATCCCAGGAATATCCCACCATCTACTTCAGGGTATTGTCCAAGCTCTTCTTGAGCTCTGTCAGTTTTGGAGCTGTGACCACTGCCCTGCAGAGCTGTTCCAGTGCCCACCACCTCTGGGTGAAAAACCTTTCCCTGATATCCAGCCCTTACATTTCTGTTGCCAGCTACAGGATGTGGAATATTGGAGACAATATCAAATTGAGGCTATAAAAGGCATGTGTGGGTTTATGACATGAGCTTATTCTCATGTATTATTTACAAAGAGTTCTCAGAGTAGAAAGGTTGATCATTTATACGCATTAAACCAGCTAGGTGCTAATTTTTTAAGTAACCTGTTAATCTGATCCTGAACTCTGAATGAAAAAAATATAAATATTTCACTTTGTGTGATGCTGCTAGGGATGCAATGCCTAAAATAAAAATATAAAACCAGTACTGCAATCTTGCTATGTCAAATGAAAGACTGAAATTCAGTTATTAAGCAATTAACTTTCAAAACTCTAATATATGGCTGGTTTATGGATCTATCTTTCCATTGTTCTTACCCTCATTTATATAAATTTCAAGCTTGTGACACTATGCACTTAACTCTTATTAGATTTAAAATTAAGATAATTTTGAAAGAGATATTTTCTCATCTCCTGGTGATTTTTTTTCAAAGTGAACACATGAATCTCAAATTCAACAAAGTTCAAATATTAATATGGAAATTCACCTTTCATGTACACATCATGCCTCACCAAAAGCTGAATTTCATGTCCAGCTTCATGAACAAATTTCTTCTGTGTATCCATTTTTCTATAATAAATATGACCAGGCTGCAGTCCTACAGTCATTATACCTGGCTTTTCTTTTGTTATATTAATTTCTTAAAAGTAAATGATTTAAAATGCTTTCCCTTCTCTCACCATATTCCAATATATTGTCAAATTATATTCTTTTTATACAGAACATCTGTATAATCAACTTGTATTTTGGCTTTGTGTTGATTATTTTTCAGATGAAATGAAAATATCTTTGGGATTAAAAAAAATTAATGTATACAAATATAACATTATTTTACATGTTTCAGCCATGGGAATTGTCCTGTATTTTAGAGGCGTATTTAACATTCCTGTCAAAATACACAGATATTTCTGATACTTTTTGATTAATCAGTTGTATGAAAAACATGTATTTGAGCTCTACTTTCACATGTAGTGATGGAAAATGACTGTCAGATATGTCGCTACTCACAAACATTTTCACTGAGAGAGATTATCACCACTGGGATAACAAAAGCAATTCCAAGCAATATACCTGACTAAATGCAATTAAAGAAACCAGGTTAAGCACCAGGCATTTATTGAACACCATGTATGATCAATCTGTATAGCTAATTATAACAGCAATATAATCCTCATAGACTGAAATGTTTTCAATAAAATCAAAACTAAATGGATTCTGCAGGACAAAGCTAAGATCAAGTTTTTCTTAGTGAACACATGAATCTTTTATCAAGATTTGTTCTGTAAACTGTACTTTGCAGTACCTTGAAAAAAATCTCTGTCATGGCTCAGACTGCACAGTGTGTCCTCCTCATTCAGGTTTTCGGTGCTGGAAATGTTTGCTGTGAGCTGAAGCTCTGACCACACTATTTCTCTTTCAATCCCATCTCCAGGTACCACTATTTCCCAGGAAGCTCTGGCATGTCCAGTCCTTGGGACCTGCATCCAACTATTGCTGTTTACTGAGATTAGTTTGCCTTTCTGATTTTCTTTGACTTCATATTCCAAAATTATAATCTCTTAAATGAATTAAATGGAACCTTCTATGAAACAAAAATTGTGACAGCTTGAAAAGAGAAGAAGATAGGTTGAAAGTTTGAAATTTAAAGTAAGCTTGAAGTTGAATTTATGAAGAAGCCTATATAGACACACTTTCTGCAGAACATAATGCTTCTTCCAGGAGATCAAAAGAAAGGAGTCAAAGAAAAGGACTGCCACTGGCTTGGCCAATTGCATACAGAAAACAGGAAACTGGAAAAAATACTTTGTGGTAATCATATACATAATGATTATAAGAAGGTGTGTAGTTTGATAAAATAATATATTGCATCAGCTTGTGGAACACGCTTGCTGTCACACACCTAACTCCAATTACAATATAAGCTTTTTGTGAGTGAGATCATTTATTTTTGATGTAGGTCGCAGCATTTGGATGAGATGCTGGGATGTGAGTCTGGGAGGATGAGCAGTCCTGCTCTGCCTCAGGGGTTGCTGGCTGAGTCCCACAGTGATGCTGGGAGTACTTGCCTAAATTGCTGCACAGATGCAGGTTTGGAGAGTGATTCCACAACAGTTTTAATCTTAGTGGTATAAAACATATTTGCCACAATTCTCTGTTCCAAAATGCTTTCTAGGTTCCTGGACTTAGCCCAGTAAAGATGGTCTAATGGAGAAACTATGAACAAAATCTGACAGAAGCTACCAAAGGCCCTGCTGACCTTACTGATCTTTAGATTGGACTGTGAGAGTACATCTGCTTTCATTTAACATGAGACTGAAATGTGATAAAGAGAGATATATTACCTTTCACATTTTTGAAATCCAATATTTTCTTTTTTTTCCCCCTTTTATTTCCTTTTTTTTTCTTTTAACCTCTAGATCTTTTTGGTGTATGGTTACTTTAGTGAAGGCTCTGCAGTAACACATATCCAGCTGAAGAAACTATTGGAAAACAGAGATCAAGAAAGGTATCCTGGATACCAAGAGAAAAAATATTAGCATTATTTTTAGTTCAGTGTTCATATTTTGTGTAGGGTACGGGGAAGATGCAAATTACTTAGTCTATTATGCTAAGAAAAATTTCCAGTAGCATTTTAGGTTAAGCTAGGCAATCTGCAAAGAACTAATAATGAAACTCAACTCATTGCCCCCAAGAATTTTAACACCTATAAGAAAGTCACTTGTGAGCATCTAAGGAAAAAGCCTGAAGCTCAGCTGAAGATCTCTGTGAACTATTTAAACCTGAACACTGAGCTGAGAACTTTCACATCTGCTTACATACCTTGTGGAGGCATTTTATCTTGTATAAATGTCCAGCAAATAGATAACACAGTTTTCAAGTATTTAAGTGGATATGTACTGACACAAAAGGAGTAGAGATACATGAAACCAGAAAAACACAAGGGCAGATTTTATCTGAATTCCATGCCTGGATTAGAGGCATTGTGTCTACACATTACATGGTACCACAACTGCAGTTCAGAGCAAGTCAACCAAGATGAGGTGTGAGATAGTGAAGCATAGATTTTTAATTTTTTTTCCCTGGCAAATAATTTTATTGAAAGATATTTTTCTTATGATTGTTCAGCAGCAGTTTTTAATTCCTAGAGAATTCAGAGTGTTGGAGTGATGGATTAAAAGGAAGCAAAGGGAACACAGTTCACAAAGAAATAAGTTGTTAACAAGATGCTGCTCTAGCTACATAGCTGAGGTCAGTTCAGTCATCCTCTCTTGTAAAACCACTAGGAATGGCTGAGTGATTAACTCATTTGCTAAATGACTGAACTAGATCAGACTCTCAAGAAATTTGTGGGATGAAGTGTAGTTCAGATGTGCAGGTGCTACTACTCAGTGCTTGGAAATTATCCTCTTCTGGCAGCTATTTAATTCAGTTTAATTACATATGCAAAATTCTGTTACTTTTCTTATACAGCACTCATTTTCCAAAGTAAACTGTTGTAAGGGTTATGCTGCATGTCTATCCCACATACCTGTTGAATAGAAATACGTTAAACCCAGACAGGAAATGTAGCATACAGCTCAAAGTAACTGAATCAGAGAGAAACTTCTGCAAATGCTCAAAGAAAAAAAAATTAAAATACAGCGGCTATTTCAAACTGATTTAGATGAAAACCTATTCATGATTACAACATAGTATTAATTTTCCTTGCCCTTAATGATAAAAACCTATTGGGTTTTAAATTTTTCTAAAAGCTACTGGTCAGTTTTGGATCTTAAGCAGTTTAAGCAACCAAAAGGAACTGCATGACACAGTAAATACAAAAGGTCAAGTGAATGTACTCAAAGAACAGTAGATATAATTGTGCTCAAACTATATTAGATCATGCAGGTCATCTATCTGACAAAGTAGAGATGTTTAAAGGAGTCTAATTTCTCATGATTTGTTTAGGTCTTTACAGGACAATACTGTTGGCTGAACTTTTCAGCAGTTACAGTTTAAAATACTGTTTTAATTTAAAATTCACCATAACTGCTTACTACTGAAAAGTCATCAATTCAATCTAAATATTTCCTAGAAAGTTGGAGTGAAACAGAGGGAAAGACATTTTCTAATGTTCTTCGTTCAGGCATCTTAAGGTTTCTCATTGCAAAAATGATATTGTGTTAAAAATGCTCTTTTCTTTCAGATTCAAACACCACAATCCCAAACGCCACAGTTGTTAGAGCTTTCCCAAACTCTAACAAGGTTGATTTCTAAAGATGGATAGACACCAGAGGAAAGAGTAAATGCTACTGCTTTCCTTGCTAGGGCAAGGCAGTCCTACATGATAATATTCAAGCTGGACTTCTACTGATTCACAACCATCCCAGATTAACAGCATCAGGCACAGAGCACATCATGAACACATCTTCCACTGACAGAAATCTGTTTCTTCACTGGGAAAAATTAGTGCATAAACCCAGGATGTAATTAAAATCAAACCTATATTTATATGAACCTTGTTAAACATCGACAGAGTGTAATAGTGAGCTGTCTGTGCCAAATTTATAACCCTACTACTTTGGAAAGAAAATCATTGACTACTAAATGGAACAGAGTGTGGTGACTAATGGGGTTCACACTAAATCTGCACTGCTTGTTCTGGATGGCTGAAATCAAAAGAACACTTTTCACCACTTGGAGTCTGGATGTGCTTTGAAAACCCTAGACTTCCCTCTCTTTGATCCAATGAAATGAAGTGAAACATGTAGCCTCTAGGCAGTTTTTAGGTACTGAAAGATCAAATAGATGCTATTACAGTGCAATTTGCTTGGTGAAGCCTAACAGAACGGATCTGCTCAAAACTTATCCTGTATTTTGCAGACCACATAGAAGAGAAAAAGGTAACTAAACTGAAATTATAGTGCATTTGTGCCACAGACAGGGTTTGACTCAAAGTGTTTGGATTTTTTTTAATCAAAGGAATAGCTCTCTTTAAATGGTTCATCACAATAGAATTCGGTGTTCAATCTATATCTTGTATTAGTCAATAAACAAGTCCTGCCTTCTCTGCATGTATCCTTATGATTTAAGTACTGCTATGACTTGGATTTCACTCCTCTAATTTCATTTTTGTCTTGTCTCTGATTTCCTAGAGTTGTACTCCTCTGCATGGATAATCATTCAATAAGTGTTCAGGAGTCACAAACATTTTCTTGAACAAAATGGCAGAGTTCCAAGTAGCTACACAACAGAAAAACCCTAGAAACCTATTAATACAAATATTCTCTCATCGTACTTTGTTTGCCATGCTTAGCTTATTGTTTTTACAGAAAAATGGAATTAACATAAGACTAGCAATTATCCAATCAAGAGTGGCATCCCAAATTTTCATATATGAACTTAATATAGGACAGAAGAGCTGCAATTGGAATTCACTGGAATTTGGCACTCTGTACAAGTTTGAATTGGAAATTGCAATTTTTTTCCCTGGTCTCCCATAGACTTTTAATTCTCTATGTATAAAAATTTGAATAGCTCTAAGGAATCATCTTTTATTGTGTGATGTAGAAAGCATTAATTTGGTTCGTTGCTCCTGAAAAATGTATTCCTTATTAAATAATCAATACTGTTACTCTTCCACAGTGTTAATGTGAGAGTCAACAAAACATGCTATAATTCTATAGAAAACTCTAATAACTGGAGAGATACTCTGTGAGTCTCTGATTTTAACTGGGTCTATTAGAGCATAAAAGGACAGGAAGATCCAGGCCTGAGATTCTCACAGGCTAATTGGAAAAACAGAATTCATTGGTAAGACACGATGACCCAAACTTTTCTCTGGGTGAAACTTCTTATGTTCGTGATGATATAAAAATAAAATTCCATGCTGATGATGGTAAAAAAAAACAGTTTAACAAAAAGCAAAACAAAACCAATCAAAAAAACCCAACAAAAACAAACCAACCAAACAAAAAAACCCTTCAACATACTAAGAAAAAACCAGTCTTATTTTACTAGGATAACATACACCTCCAATTGCCTTGACAAGCTTTGTAGAATACACAAAGATTGTATCCATCCTAAAATGCCACCTTCCACAACAATACTTCACCAAAATCCTTCTGCAGAGAATATCTTTGTCACCAGCAGAGTGCTCAGTTGGGGTCAAATTGCATTTATTTGTAAATCCACCTCAAAACCTTGAAATCTCTATCATTCAGATAAGCTTTTCCCAAATATCTTGACTTGATTATGATTCTGGGCATTGCTGTATAAGTAGCAGCACTGGATACCTGACTGAACAAAAGAGATTAATCAAATCAGATGCTGGTGTCAATCTGATTTCTCTGTGTTTCCTTTCCAGGTGAGTTTAATATTCCCCATTCTGGGCATGAGCAGAATTGCAGGTTTTGTATTAATTCATAAACCTGTTTCTAGAAAACATGTTGCTATTCTTCCTGAGTGAAACCTGAAATCTAGTGTGTGCATACGTGCACTCCCAGTTAAGTCACACAAAACTGCTACCAAGCATTAATGCAACATCAGCTGGATTGATTTGCCTTTTCCAGGCACTGCAAGCTTTCGAATCCCATTTTCTTGTTTCATGAAAGTAGTTTTGATTTTACAGATTTAATTTTAGATCTAATTTTCAGCAATGCCTAACTGAGCCAGTAGCTATAATTCTGTTTTTAAAAGTGACTTAGCCTTCCAAACAGCTAATGAATAACATTCGTTTCATTCACCAGCTGCCACGTTCTTCAAGATGATGAGGACCTGCCAGTGAGGCAGAAAGAGAATTTCTTAATTTATTTTTTTAAATTTCGAGTTTATTTAGAGCTAAGTCTTGTTACTCATCTTGAGATGAATTAAATGATTGCCAATCTCTAAATTACCTGTGATTGATAAATTCTGAGATTTGGCCAAGGATACTTAGTATTCAAGGTGTATGTCACACCTCTTTAACTAGAGCTAACAAATCCTGCAGCACAGCTGGAAGACTTCCTTGAAAAACAAAACTGTAACTTAGATTGCATCGACTTCAGAGTCCAAATACTTTCATGGTTTTGCAAGAATAACTCACAACTGAAGATCTCAGTGGGCTGCCAGCCATTTCTAGGTACAGTTCCTATTAAAAGACTAATTTGTACCCTTCGTTAGTGAAGTAAATCCCAGGGCATAGGCTACACAATGTTTCCTCTGTGAGGGACTCAAACCACACTCAAACACAATCAATTCACTACAAACTGTGCCTTTCATTCGTGTGTGGAGGCATTAATTTTGATCTTATCTCTCCACAGATTAATGGCAGTGCATATTTTTATGGTGATTTCACAGGACTGCTTGAAGGAAAACAGCACTAGAATATTTTTCTTGCCTACTTTTACAGTAACTTTGTTTTTTTGCCTAATTAAGAGAAAGAATGGATGCTTAGATTTCCAAAGACACCTACTGGAAGGTAAGTGTTGTTCAAATACTGATTTTTATGGGATGCAAAAATCCAACTTCTCTAAGATTCTCCCTTGACTCCTATCATAAAAACTGATCAAGAAAAAAGTGTAAGTGGCATTAATGTGCAAACTATTCAGAGAAGAAAGAGTGAAAAAATGATGAAGATTCTTGCTTCCTTCTAAGTGAGAACAGGTTAGAGACTGGTGCTGGGATGAGGAAATAAAGAAAAAGAAAAATTACACTCTTGTTGTCATATGGGACTGAGCTCAAAGAAAGAACACTGGCTTTAAAAAGCAAAAGCAACATATTAGATCGGGGGCACAACAAATTTTAAGGACAAAAGAGATACCTAAATACAACAGCCAAAATATTGGTTTATAAGGAGCTACTGTGAGCCCTTGCTTTTCTTCTGATGACTGAATAACAGAGCCAGTAGAGAATAAAAAAATACTGGTATGATAATTGAGACAAACTGAATAGAAATGTTTGACTGCCTCTCCTCTTCCATGTTACAGATAAATAATCCAGTAATTGGGCAAGTATTGTGTCTGAACAGGAGGAACTTTTGGCTATAAAAGATCCAAGTTATTTGCCAAACCTAGAAAAAAAATATGTGAGTAACAGTTTGTAGCTCCCCTTTATCTCATAGTCAGGCATCTTATTCTTAAACAATTTAAGGTATGTTTGTATTCCAAACTGGCAGTTTAAGGTTACTAATTACATTAACTTACTCAGCAGTACAATGCTGAGTATCAATCAGGATACATTAGGAAATAAGAAGCACGTCTAAGTTTGCTCTCCCTCTAGAATCAAATAAAAATGTCACAGTACTGCAGTCAGACAGTTCAGATATGAATATTCATTGGCAACTGTTTGTGACAGATTTATGAATGCTTTCACCTGCTGGTGGAAAAACATTAAGTTGCAAAATAAAGCTATTAAAGTAAGTGAAAAGAAAAAATAAAGGATATACACAGATGGATGATGATCTTGGAATTATGCAATCTTGAAAGAAAAGAATAGTCTTAATTTTCATATTATGAAAACATTTGTTTTATATGTGCAGATTGCCAAGGTCTTAGCATTTAACTCACTGTCATCACACAATGTTCACCAAACATGTGGAATGATGGGCTCAGATCTCCCATCACCACCTTGCGGCAGGAACACATGTAATGGTAATTCTTTAAGGATTTTGAGTGCTATTTGCCTAAACTGTCTTACCTAAAGAGGAAATCTCCATTAAGAGAAGAGCATTTTGTCACCCAGGATAAAAGGCTTGATTACAAATATTGTAATAATAAAAATGTATAGCACTGCTAGAGTGCTTTCAGCCTGAGGATCTGAAATTGCTTTTAATAAATTAAGTCTTGAGATTTTTAAGAGGAAAGCATTAGCCCCACTTTAAAGATGGGGAAAGTGGTGAACACAGAGGATAACTGATTAGTTCAATCTAAAAACAAAGCATGACACACAAGTAGAGTCAAATAAACTAGTTTAGTATTTTATTGATGGAGTAAACAATTTCTGTAAGTTAAAGCACTTTTTAAATGATTTATGCTGGAGAAGCATCATGATCTGAAGCTTGTTAAAAGGTATGCAAAAAACTATGGTCTTGTTTTACCATTTGTGTATTGGAGACTTTGCTGTGCATTCTTTGCATTCCTCTCTTAAATTATGTAAATGTGACTCCACAGGCTTCATATAATTTTTTTTTTTTCAAATTGCAAACACAAGTGAAGTATACCAAAATTGAGATTATTTAATGAGCTGGTGGAGGTGGTTTAGGTGTTTGCATCAATACCTGTAAATACCAGGGTAGTCAGAGTGGATTTGTGTGGTATTACCTGACACAGCTTCATAAAGATAAAATCAAAAGAAATAAAGTAGAAGAGATAAGGGATCATAAAACAGTTCTTAATGAAGGAATAAAGAACAAGATATGAAATGGGGAACAACCAAGCTCTGCTGCAGTGGCCAGGTTTAATTATTACATTTCTTTCTATTTCATCCCTGAAATAGAAAGCAATGTTATAATTAGAAATTAATAATTAGAAATAATTAGAAATAGATTAGTTTAATCAAGGAGGAAATTTCGTGGGTATCTTAAGAAAAATTGTATCTGTGACTGCCATAGAAACAGGAACAATACTGAAACAGTGATGACAAGAATGCAAGATTCAAAAAGGAAGGTTCAGTCTTTCCTGTGAATAAATTTCTGGGGAAGCTTTTTTCTTGCTTCAAAGATTTCTCTGTATTTATGAGATACAGAAAGACTGCATTGCCTTTCACAAACTCATAATATTAACATGTTTAGGTAGCTTGCCAGTCTTCTGGTAAGGAAAAAGCCACCCAAAGCTGTCAAAGAGAGAGAGGCCAGACAAGTTAACCTGCCTGGCTAACAGAGAAGATGCTGAAGGACAGTTCCTCTTGGCCTGAATGATCTATTTGCCCTCCTGGAATAGAAATATGACATTTGCTGGAAAGATGTGCTGAGAGGGACTAAAAAGACAAAATGTGCTGCCCAGCTTTTAAACTGTGAAAACTACATGTCATCTTGAGTAGTGTTCATACAAAGCAAATGGGGTGCAATCCTAAATCAATCTTTGCTTTTTTTGATAATCAGAAATCGGAGCTGTATCCTAAGGGAACCTTCCACAAGTTTGTGTTTTTTGGTTTTTCTTCTAATCTCTTTTTGAGCCCATGCGTTCAGCATCAACAGCATCCTCCAGCAATGGTTTACATATTTTAAGTTAAAAAAAAAAAAAAAAAAAGCACTTCCTTCTGGTTTAAATAAGCTGCTCAGTTATTTAACCAGGTGTCAGCAAGATGTTATGAGTATACTCATAACTCATCACTCTACTTTTTCCCTACTGATCTTCCAAGCTGCCTGCTAGGAGGAACCCCTTGCTCCCAGGTGGCTTCCACTGAACTCAGAGGGGCTCAGCTTTATTAATCCAGGAACTTTTAATACAGTACTTTACAAGATTTTTAAACTACAGCAAGTACAGACATCCTTCTAAAACTATGTTTTGCATTCTGACAAAGCCAGAAGCAGTGTCTGTAATTACTTTTTTTTTTTTTTTGCTATGAAATTAGAATATACAGAAGAGGTTGGCTACCTGAACTGGGTCAAATAGTGGCAAAGGACTTAAAGCCTGGATGAGCATTCTCATTTCATTTGCCATTCCTTAATTTTATGTAAATATTTAATTAAACCTTACTGCAATATTATGAGAAATTCACTGAGGTTGCTTTTGAAAGGAAAACCAAAATGGAGCCAAAGAAGTTGCAAACATCCCTTGAGAGATGAATTGGGAGAGAAAAATTTGGGAGGGTTTGTTTGTAATTTTATTTCTTTAGGCGCATTAACAAAGCCCTGTGGTAGAATTCTATCTTATCCATTTCCTCCACACTTGTTTCCTGCAGGCAATATGAAGATATGCTTTGAAAAAGGAGAAATAGAAATAAAAACAATTATGCCCTCTCTAATCAGGAATTAATGTAGATATTACTTTGTACCTAAGAGATAAAGGAACACTGTAGTACCTAAAAATAAATATTATTCAGTGTGTGTAAAATGCATTCTTAATGCATGCTAAACTCTCTTAATAGTATGCCAGCTCTAAAACTTCTTCACAGACTGTATGAACATTACTTATTTAAAAAAAAATGAATCATTGCTTTGCCATATTCTATGCTTTTCAGTTGAGATTCCTCCCTTTCACTCATTTCTGCTGTCATGAAACCTGTTTTCCATTTTATTGAATTCAGTTTGACTATATACTCCAACCCACTATAATTGAAAACATTTAGTTCCAGATGTTGTCATTTTTTTTCGCTCACAACAAAACGCAGTTGCGGTAAATGCCTTCATGTTCATATTTTATTTCTCCACATTAACATGCTAATGTTTTCTTTCTTCTTTCATGTTAATTTGAAGAAGGACAGAGGGATGCTGCTTAATCCAGGTCATGATCTTATATTTTGTCTTTGGATTTTTAATTAAGTAATCAAGAAAGCATTGTAGAAGGGTTGTTTTTTTTTTTTAAATTTTAATTAATTTTAATCTTTGTGTGTGTAAAATAGAGAAAAACATTTTAGATGGCTTGAGAATAACAAAGAAATATAAGTTCTGGAAAACGGAGGAAAAAAACTTTTCATTAGCTTTCATGACCAAAATCTAAATGCAAGGGCCTGTTCTGCATTCACCTTGTGGTTTTGCAGTAGTCAGTGTGCTGCCTTTGTTATTATGTTTTGACCCTGAATGAGCACTAGTTTCCTACAATTTTTAAATGATATTCTGAGGGAAACCCCAGAGATTTCCCCATTCCATTCATGGAAAAAAAGATTTTGGTAACCTGATCTGAATGTTGAGTTTCTCAGTCATAACCAGGTACTTATTACATATCTTCTTATCTTCTTAGTAATAACTTGACCCACATTTCTTTTACTGTAATGTTTTCATTCTTATGACTCCCATGTGAGACCCGTAAGCACTGTTATATCTTCATTTTGTGAAAGGGAAACAGACTGAATTCTGGTCCCATTATAATCATTGGCAATATTTTCATTGACTTTAGGTTCTTGTTCTAATTATCTTTCCCATTATTATTCAAGACTGTCAAAAAGCCAGAAATTAAACTCAGTTCTTGCATATCCCAGTGTATCCCTGACTGTCTCTATAAAAAAATTAAATAAAAAATGGTCTGTGGAATAATTTCTCACTGTATTATATTTGTTAAGAGACTAGAGTTTATCAAAATAGACGATAGCTTTTAACATGAAATGTGGTCTGTGTAGTCATAGTGTAGATATTTGTACGTGTTTTGGCCTTTTTGTTTAATAGCTAAATGAGCTTCAAAAACATCTCATCAACAAGACCATTTGTTTCTTTTACCTCTTCTGCCTTTTCCCAAAATACACCAAACATCCACAGATTTTAAAAAGGAACAAGAAACCATTCCTGGCCTGTTTTTTTCCTAGCCAAACCACTCTCATGCAGAGCCATGTGGATAATGTGTCACTGCAGAACAGTATGATCTGTAACTCTGTGCATACTGAATTTTTTAACCAGGCTATGTGATAGCAGCTCTGACACATCTCATTAAAGCCCTATTTGCCATACC
>VRYO01001681.1:15043353-15085105 GCA_009812075.1 Sialia sialis | reverse complement strand
GATTCTTCAGTGAAAAAGGTGCGGCTTATATTCGTGAAACTACTGTATTTACATATATTGTAAAATAATTATCATTTAGGAAGTTTTTAAACCTGCAACTTATTTCCCATTTTTCCATTTGTATCTTTGGGGAAAATATTTCAGCATTCTTTTGCTTCATGCCCTTTTCCAAACCCAAAAACGATAACCATGGGCTCAAAAGTAAAACTAACTCTAAAACACACATATCCTCACATATCCTACCAATTCATCATAAACGTTCTAGGGAAACTTGCCCATATCTTACTATTGACAATAATGATTCTATTGCATGAGTTATCAGTTCCTCCATCCTGCATAGCCATAGGGGTAGAGAGATCAAAGGACAGATTAAAAATATTCTTCTTGACCTGACATGGGAGGTCAAGCTTGAGGTTGTTCAGACAGTGACAGAGATCCTATTTTAAGGACAATGGTAGAAATCAAACAATGTAAAATTATTTTTGCAGCTCCATTAGAGGTGTGAGTATCAAGAGATTTTGTTGCAACATTTCAGTTAATGCTCATGTGTATGGAATAGAAATTAAAACGGAGTTACTCTGTCAGCTTCTACTTCACATCCTAAATCTCAGTCAGCTCATTTGTGTAAGGACAGTCCCAGGCTCACCGATTATCAGAGAAGCTTTGCATTTGAAGTGAGGCTTAATGAGGAATCCCAAGTGAATCTAGAGCTGCCGAAAGGAACTTCCTGGTTAGTTGAGAGAACAGATCTATTTTAGCCACAAAACAGAGGCTCTACAGATAGCAAATTCCTCATGCTGTTCTACTGATAGGTTGAATCTGCCATGGATGAACACTTACAGAGAAAACAAAGATCAATTATCATAGCCATTTACAGTCCTGACCTAGTTTGAACTTGGGTTTGTGCAATAGCTATGTGGAAACTGAAATTTTCTGCTCAGGTGAACATGAAAGCTTCTTGAACTGAAGGTTCTTTCTTTCACTCTCCCTTCTGCAGGTTATGACCCAACACCTCAAAAGGACCTGAAATTGGTCCAGGTTCAGGGCTTTCATATTCCAGTGAAAAAACTACAGCTCTAATTTCTGCACAAACTGCCTGATTTAACAAATATAATATATAATTTAATGGGAAACCATCTTCTACTTCAAAAAGCTTATTTTAAAAATAGCTCTTGTCTCAAAGAATATTACACCTTTAGCTGATTATTTGTATTTGGATAAGTAACCTAGGTATGCACACCATTCTCCAGCCTTTTAACTACTTCTAATAGAGGGTTAATCCTCCAGTATTAATTCAAAATCATTTTAAAAACCTAACACTGATAAAAGTATGATGGCTAGAAAACTATTTTCTATCTCTGAGATTTAGAAGTTGTCTCCTACCCTAAGACCATTTAAGCAATGATTACTACATTACAGATCGAACAAGCATAGTATTTAAATCTGAAAAAGCAGCATTTTCTTATTGCAGTATAAAAATGACATAAAAAAGCTCTAATTTCAACGGGCTGAAACATCTCCATTCTTTCCTGTCTATTCTGGACATTTCTGTGCTTGCTTTCATCCAGACCACGCCAAGCCACTGCACATAATCCTTGGGAGGCAGGAAGAAATAACAGCTGGACTTTACCTCCTTAAGGAAAATACTGCTGCTGGGCATTTTTTTTTCCCTATCACATCAAATATTTATATTGGTTCAACATAGCTGGACATCAAGGAAGACTGATGCTGCCTGACTGTTTCGTATTTGTCACTCACATTGCTTTGATATATCTTGACTTTTGGCCTAATTTCATCCATGTACTGTTCTTCACGTATTCCCTGTGTGCATCTAAAAGTAAATCTGGAGCATCTTGAGGTCATCAAAGAATGTGAATCACAATGAAAAATTTGCATAATGTGTCAGTATGTATCTGGCATGCCCTCATGGCAAAAGGCTTAAAAAACTCAAACACTACCCACACTTTCTTCGAGTTTACTTTTAGTAGTTAAAGCCCATTACATTCTTACCAGTTTCTATGGTTGTATAGCTTTCAGAAAGTTCACAATGCATTTTATTAGTAATAAAATGGATCCATCCATAAACAATCAAATTTATATCAAGGCTATTTATGGATTTTTACCTTATGAAGTGATGCCACAGCAATAGATAAAGAAATTAATGAGTTTGTATCCTTGCTCAGTAAAATAAGTGTATTAAAGAACCACTTGCTCACAGAATACATTATGGTTAAAGAAAATTAGTAAAGGACAGTCATTGAATGATGAGAACAAACTAACCACATTCATTCTGTCCAGCTATAGAAGTTATAGATTTTCTTTGTTTCCATGAGAAACATAGAAGAAAACTCACCTTCCTATTTTCTGAATGCAAACTTACCTTACTTCTCACACTCCTCTCAAATTTCATTTATTCACAAAGAGTAACTTAGCATCCTATGCTTAAAAGCTTTCCTGATTGTATATATGTATATGAAAGTATATTTTTATTTTTCTCCACAAGAAATCTACATTTTAAATTGAATTTCTTTGGAAAGGCAGAAATTTTCTTTCAAGTTCAGAGCAACCTGAAAAGAATCAGAACAGGGAAAATGAACAGTTATTTGTGCTGAATGATGACCTACTTAATTACGGAAAAGAAGAAAGATTACAGTGAAGGGAAGAACACATGCAGAGATATGTTGGTCATCAAGGAAAGTATTTGCAGATGTAGTTAAAGTTGGGGAATATAAAACATAGAGCAAAAGGCTCCAGGGAAACTTTTCTAAATGAACATGTTCAGTGTCATTCTTATTTCTACCACAGTTAATCAGTGGACAATAAATATAAGAGGGGTGGAGAAGCATTATTCTCTTCCCAAGGGAAGTGAAAACATCTGAGTATGATGCTATATACGCCTAGAAATTCCCAAAGTATCTACAGACAAGAGGAAGGTGACCTTTTGTGTATTCTCCACAACCCAGATGAATAAGCCTGATATTAAAATTTTATATTTTTCTTTATAGACATGTAATTAGTGCTAGTTTGTTTGGGGTGAATATTTAATCATGTACTGAGGAAGAAATAAAGCAAATATTCATTATTAGCTTCTAAAATTAAATATTTTCCCTTTTTCTTTAAAGATACATCATTGTCAGAGGTAAAGGAATTTTAATCACATAGCCAAATTCAGCCCTTATACAAAATCAGTATAAATATTTATCTGTTAAGCAAATGACCCCATCATTTTCTTAAGCCAGAAATACTACACAGCAATGTTTCAGTACTTGTTAAGAGGCACATGAGAGAAAATGTTAAAATGCATATTCGGTCAAGAGCAACGTATAAGGAGCAACCAGGTAGTTGTGAGTACTTGCAGAGATGATCATAATGAATATATTTCTGTAGAAGCAGGAATTATTGTAAATAAAGTGCATTGCTGGCACTCAGAATGCCCAGGGTCTACTCTTACCTTTGATACAATCTCCTTGTCCCTTGTCTTGTGATTTCTATTCTGGGAAATGGAGAAGGCTGCAGAAATCCCTTAACTGTGACAAATCTAGCAGAGCACTGCTTACATCTGTTTGGAGTATTAGTCAACAACAATACAGTCTGAACACATCTCTGCTCTGTTCCCCTCAGCCTTTAGTAATAAACTAAAAATTCATATATATATATATTTTTTTTTTTTTAAAGAGAATACCATCTCACTTTTGAGCGAGCAAAGATAATCCATTGTACAACTGCTCACAAATATATGAACCTGCAATATATTCAAAATAGAACCTTTTCTTGGAGGTAAAATCATCATTTGTCTTGCATTATAGACATATCTTGCCTTCAACTGTGAAGTAATAAAATAAATTCTCATAGTGATAACAAAAGATTAGAGAATGGTCATTACACTAATAAAGAGTAACATTCTGGGAAGGTGCTGTAAGGAGCTGTGAGACTGATTGGACAAGTTAGTTCTAAGATTTACAGAGTCTGTGTAGAGCCATTTTTTTGAGAGGGAGGTGGCCAGACCCAGTGGTGACGTATTTGGAAAAATCAAGGGTCACACCAACAAGCTGTTCAGAACAATAGCAGCCTTGATGCACCATGGTTCACTCAGCTGCTGCCAGAGGATTAAGTTGAAGGATTCAAGAGATAATCCACATACAGAAGCAGAAGTGATGGTTCTAGTCCAAGAATAACATTATTATATACATAAATAGTCCCAGTGTAACTCAGCTTGCTGCCAAAGGGATCATGTTGCTATAAGGGTGATGGATTTGAACTTCTGCTTTATTACCTTAACACAACAAGTTCTCAGCTTCCTATTTCTCAAAAAAAAAAAAAAAAAAGTAATTTTGGTTTGTCAAACAGTATTCTGCCTGCATCAGTTCTTCAAATTTATGACATGCACCAGCTGGGCTCAGGGTAGTCCCTCTGACACCTCAGCATACAGGTGTTTCTCCTTGAACCATGGGCTGTGGGTGCTGATTAGGAAAAGGCTTTCGGGCTCCTACACATGCACATCACCTTTGCTTGAGTCTGATTCTGTCTTCAACATGCACAGCATTAATCCTTGAGCTACTGACATGATTTACTTGAGCAAAAGTTGTGAGACTGTCTCTCGTATGAGCTGGATCCTAACTGCTGATGCTGCTGTGTACTCAAACACAAGAGATTCAGAAAGGATACAAAACCAGATGTAGGGAAGAGGGTCAAAGACTGCTTACATTTGTTTAAAGAATTGGCTGGAGATACTTAGGCTGCAGAAGGTAGGAGCTAGTAACTCTGCTGGGCTTTTTAAATAACTACCTTGGTTTTTGACTGACCATGGGAGGCATATGCCTACCCAAACTCCACTTGAAAACCTAAGGCTGCCATTTACTAATTAATAACTCCTTTCAGAGGAATATAAACATGAAGGCCTCTATAAGAGAAATATATTTCTATACCTACAGATCCTCTTGATGGGATCAGTAAATGGGGCTCAGGACACCATGGAACTCTACCAGGGCTACTTGGACCCAATGATACTTGTACTGAAAACAGCAGAATAGTTTGCGGTGGAAGGGACCTTAGAAATAATTTGTTTCCAACTCCCCTGCCATAGACAGGGACACTCTTCACTCGACAAAATTGCTCAGAGCCCCATCCAGCCTGGCCTTGAACACTTCCAGAGATGGGGCATTCCCAGCTTCTCTGTACATCCTGTTCCAGTGCCTCACCACTCCCAAAATAAATAATTACTTCTTAATATCCAATCTAAATATTTCCTGTTTCAGTTTAGTGCCATTCATCCTTGACTTATCACTACATGCTCTTGTAAAAAATCCATCTCCAGCTCTTGTGTATCACCACTTTAGGTACTGGAAAGCCTCAATAAACTCACCCCACAACCAACCCCAATGCCCACACAGGGGACAAGTGTTGGAAGATCAGTGAAAAGCTGATGTTGGGAAGGATGCTTGAGGAGGCCTCCTGGGATGGACCCTTTGGGTGCATTGCAAGGGATATTGCTGGAAAACTGCTTCTAGAAGTTCTGGCAGCATGTGCTATCATTTCCTGGTCCTGGTAGTGAGTAAAGTGAAAAATCAGCCTTGGACATATTGGCCTTTTCCAGAAGGCTTCCACTAGGGTCTATCTAAATCATAAGAACAAATACCCACATTAATCACTAAAAATATGCAGTGTCTTTGGTGTTAAAGAACAATATTTAGCATTGCAAAAGGTAAAGTCTGTGCAATAAATGTCTGAATAAATGCAATCATAAGGAAATATCAGTATAGAACTTGTAAAACAAAACCAGCAGCTGTAGATGCAGATTTGCATTTAGAACTTACACCCTCCCGTGAATGTGCAAAATTAAAAAACAAGAGATGTTTAGGAAGCACAAATAATCCATTCAGTTTCCTGCAAACTTCTTCCACATCATCCTTCCCCCCAGCTCTGCTGTGTGCTGGGATGCATCCCCCAAGTGAGGTGGGGCTGGTGGGCAGAGAATTCACTGCTGCTGTCACTAATTGCAATGAGAGGATGTGCAGCAATTAGCTGCTCCTGCTTTGCTGCACTTTGATGATGTGGCTGTTTTGATCTTACCCATCCTCAGCCTTTTCTATCAGATGCTGGAGTTGTATACCTTTGAGCTGTGCAGGACACCACTGGGCAAAGAATGCTCAGTATAATTTCTTTTTATTTTTCTCCTCTGTAATCTCTCCATGAACCAGCCTTGGCAATATCCTTTTTTGTTTGTGCAAAGGCACAAGAAGTATGTTAATTAGCTGGGAATATGAATGTGGATTTTGTACTGTGGCATTGTTAAGCTTTTTCACACCTAGTAAAAAGCACTAAATTTATATAAAATAAAAGAGGATTAATAGAAATAAGCATTTGCCACAACTCATTTTTATCTGCTGTTTCTAAATGTGTGCATTTTTGAATGGTAGAGATGCCTATTAACACTTCTGAATTTTGTCTCAACTTCCACATATCCCGATATGATCAGCATCATTAAGCATTATTTTTTTGCTTTTCAATAACTGGAGTTACTTCACTGCAGTGACTCTAATGTTAAAAGACAAGCAGTCAGATGCAGTGAAAATTCATATTATTGTGGTACCATTGCCTTCATGTAGGTTTTCAAAAAGAGGAACAAAGAATGTCGCTAATATAATTTAAGAAATATGTATGATGTCATTCCTAAAGGGTAAAGAACTGAATTTAAAACTATGCAGGGTCCAGACTTGTCAGTCATACCTCATACAGTAGTTACATTTAAATAATCTATTGCTAGTGTTAAAATGGTAGCATCTATTTCTGAGCTCAAGGCATTGTAAAAATAGACACCATTTGGAGGAAAGGAGAAGCTCTGCCTGGAAACAGAAAAGGTACTCTTAGGGATTGAAAGTTAATTCTGAGTCTGGTGAAGCAAAAAAGTTATTTCCTATTTTAGACAGAAAATGCTGTTACTCAGCCTTTCCCATGTTTTATTGTGTCTCAAGCATATAATTAGATACTTTGTGTACAAATTGTCTCTTTGCCATGAATAGAAACTTTCACATACTAACTTAAACTTTTATTTATATTTTTGTATTATGCATTTAGTTGTGTGCTTAAACAGGAGAACCATCTATCTCATTCTCAAATGCAATAGTTTTCATTTCACGTGAGTAATCAATTTGATTAGTCGACTGAAGAATTTAATGATAGTTCCTATGAAATCCCATCAAAACAAAGTAGAGTGTCCCAGAGATCAAGATAACAAAGATGAAGGGCAAGATGTGATTTTCTGAATAGGAGCAATAGGAGAGAGGATGTGTGTCCTACATATGGAAACTATATGCTGCTTGTATATATTTTTATACCTTATAACAAAGAGAGGCAGAGATTCTAAAATGGGATCATGAAAAGAACTTTTAAAATGGTATTCATAAAAAAAAGGAAAAAAACAATATTAGAGCATCTCAAATCACAATGCCTGAACCATTTATAGTAATAGCAAAATTGTCTTTGTAGCAGATTCAATTACCAAGTGTTGGAAAAAAGTAATTCAGAGACCCTGAAAACCTCCTGACAAGGAAAAGTTAAGGAAAAGATATATTTTTAAGGCAGTTTTGAAGCACTGAAATACTTGCACTAATAGATAAAAGTTCAATAAATATTTTTGGGACTTTAAAGCATTACACACTTGAAAGAAGCCACTAAGATTTAAACTATGACAGCATTTTCTATGCAGTTGTTACAATCCATCACTTTCTTTTTCTCCTTTTTGGTAATGAAAAAAGACTTTTGAAAGAGTCTAGAGAATAAATATACTTATTAAGTGGCCGCTGTTTGATGATATATAAGCAAAAGACCCTTGAAATTATTAAATGGAAAAAATATATATAATGAATTACCGTAATCTAAATGTTGTTTCCATTTTTATATCTAGGATGGAATTCAGGTGAGTTACATTTTGTAGGCTGGAAATAGAACTGATTGTTCTGATAGCACTATCTTATTCATACTGGGCAGTATTTGGAAGCAGCTTTGTAAGGTGTCTTAATCAGTCAGCACTGTTTAAGGTGGAATCCTTCTGAAGTGGAGAGATCAAACTTGTGCTATGAGGTGCAAACCACTTTAGTGGCTTTTCTGGCTTAAGTAATATTTTTTCTTGAATGAAGAAGAGATGTAAAATATTTGCTAATTTTTTTTCCAAATTCTTTTGCAAGGGAAAACTTTCTTAAAATTCTGCTTTTTTACCATCTACGTGGATTTCATATCAGCAGGAAGAAAAATGGCTTTAGAGAGATATTATAGTCTCTCTAAACAATAAATGCAAGCTAATTCCTAAGGTTCATAAAGCATTGAGTAGTTAATGTAGAGAAATAGAAAACTTATGAGTCAGATTAAATGAGCACTAGATTAACAACACATTCATTGTGTAACCACTGAGAAGCCACTCATCCTGTGGTGCCAGCACTCCCTCTCTACTACTAACCTTAACCCCATTCCACAACCATGTCCTACAGGCACAGATAATCATTTGGGAAAAGAAGCAGAGGGGTGTAAAGGTCCCTTTCTGTGTGTTTTCAGAATTCAGACGTTTGGAAACACGCAGAATATATTTTACAATGTGCTTTATCCAAGGCTACACTACCATGATACCCAATTTGAATATCACCACCTTGATATCCACTACTGCATGACATACACTTTAATGCTTCTCCTGCTTGCCTCAAGCACGCACCTGATTATAGAAGGACACAAAAATAATTTAAAGGCCTTATGTATGGATTTTAGAAGTCTTTAAAGCTTCACAAGCTGGGATATTTTCTCCACAGCAGGTGTGGCCTGGCTTCCCAGGCTAAAGTCAAGTAATACAGAAGGAATAGAATATATAAAAGATCTGTGTATTCTGGGGAACGTGTTTTCCTCATCCTACATCTCTATGCCTGAAATAGAAATCCATCTCAAAAGAAGAATAATTTTTTTTTTCATTTTCTGCAGAAATAGTCCAATTGCTACTTTCAAGTTCCACTTAGCTCTAGAAAACTGGTTAAATACAGATGAATTCAGGATTTTCATTGGACATATTTACTAATGGCTTCATAGATTAGAATGAATAGGATTTATTTCATTTGCATCCTTTTCTAAATTCTGAATTCAGCTTCAATCACTGCAACACTATATAAAGTTTTGATGCAAATCACGTGAAATACCAACTTTATTTTAGACTTTACATTTACATCATTAGGAGCTTTCTTTAATTATATTTTAACTGAACAGTAACATCCTAAACTATTTTGCTGTTTGCATTAGCTTTTGGGGATAAGGGCAGTAATGTTTCTGGATTCCTTAGCAGTAGATCAAATTTGCCAAATTACATTTTTCTCCTAGGTTCTTGAAAGGGCTGAAAAAATCCTCATCATATTGGAAGAATTTGCCAAGTTCACCCCAGAAGTAATTTTCACTTGGTTTTACAGCTTGAATAAGATCTCACTGAGCAGAGTAATCTAGCTCAGGGAAAATAAACCCCTGTTCTTTTCTTCACTGGTTGAGTGCCTATTTGACCGTGCTAGAAAATTATTTAGTAAATTTACCCAGCTGAGAAGCTGAGTCTTTGTCTCTGCTTCACTGGACACAGGTTTCTCCCAGTTTCACCAGATGACTGCATCTATTTCAGGAAGAACTCACTTTTTGGGTTTTGTCAAATATTCTGGCAGAATGGGCTCAGGCAGCAGCCAAACTTTCTAAAATGGCCTCATTTCTCCTCAGGAAATGCCTTTATGTGCTTCTTTTAATTTCTCTCCCTTTTTGCATCCCGTTCCCTATTTACCACTTGGCAATATCTTCTAAATAAATACAAGAGTATAAACAGAGCAAGTTTGCCTAACTGCCCACAACTGTGATAGATATAAGTTAGTTAAGAGAAAATTAAAGTACTTAACTGTGGAATTAGCTAGGTGCATTACTAACCTGGATAAAATATACAAATATGTAACAAAAATGCATTTCGGGATAAAAATTTCCCAGTGGAGCTTGTGCTGGCACTCTGGATGCTGCTGGATATTTTTTTTTTTTTTTTAATTTTTTTAGGAAACTGGGAATGAAAGCCCAAACATCTTGAAATAATCCTTTTTTTCAGGGTGAAAGTTAATTCCCCAGAGGTGAACATGAAAATATTTTCAGTTAATATTTATACACACAAACACATACACACATGACACGTGAAGAAAATTAGTATAATTGCAATAATCTCAGGGATGCATTAGGGATACTGAGTTAAAAACATTGCAGAAACCTCTGGAATGCAAAAACACACAGAAAAGAAACAAACTGAGGAAAGGAGGGCAAAGGTAAAGCATTCTTGAAATATGTAATAGTAAAGATAATAAAGTATTAAACATGAAAAGATGTCTGATGATTTTTATGTCACATTATATAGGATAAACAGCAAGAGAATGAAAAGTATTTACTATTTTTTTTTTCTTATGCTTACGAGTATTAAAATAGGAAAAAACGAAACCCACCCACACATATAAAGCTCACACCTCACCTAGACAGGATTAGCAGTAGTTAACATCCTGTTCACACCCAAAAATGCAAAATAATTTAAGAAATGTACTTTCTCTTTGGGTAATCTTTCCCATTTTCCCCACCACTTTACACAAAACTCACTATGACCTCAGTTACCAATTTAGCAACTCCCAAGCCCCAAGGAGAGATGAGTTGCATAAATAACTGTGAGCTGCCTCTGTGAGCCTGGATCAGAAAGGATCAGAACCTGGCTGCAAACGGGTCCAAGGCTGTTACAGCTTGTGCCACTGTTAGACTGAACCAGCAGCCAAAAACAATGAAAAAATGCACTGAAACATAGTGGGACCAGAGTGCTTTTTTTCCTTTTATGAACTTCCATCATTAAATGATGAGAACTATGCAGAAATAAATAAGAAATTTTGCTTATAAACAAGTCACGGACCTTGGCAGATTTAAGCCTTTGGTGGGTTTTCTAGACCACCAACATACATATTTCCCTTGTTAAAAGAAACTGAAATGCCATAAGTTTGGGAAGGAAAAATAACTAATGACAACAACAAGCACAAATTATAATTTAGCTTGCCCAGCAAACTTCTGATTGCCTTTCCCATTATCTGGGAAAGGTCTGATATCAGGGCACTTCCAGAGATGCTGCATTTGAAGTGTGTCAAAAATGAAGCCCCATGCACAGTAGGTGTGAAGCCTTGCTCTCGCAGAGGATGGGAAGCTCTGCAGCTAAGTCAAACTAACGCTGAAGAGACACACTGGGTAGCACAGGGGTGGAAAAGGCAAGAAATTGTTGGAATTGATCCACAAGCACCTTTAGAGAGGATGCTCAAGCCCTTTCATTAGATGCATTTGCTTCCCAGGTTTCAAAGAGGGACCTGTCACAGCTGCCACCACTGCTGCGTGTAGTGCAATGAGGCTGGAACCAGAACACAGGCAAAAATAATAATTATAAGGGGAGAAAGGGGAGGAAAAGTTCCCTTGTGACTAAATGAACAAAGCCTGAAAATTTAAGCCATGTAGCTGGAGAAAGGAGGAGGAAGGGGATTGACAATTTGATAATATACAGCAACAGAAAGCCTGGCTCTTTGACATTTTCAGACAAAGAAACTCAGTTATTGCATGACAAAACATTTTAGTTTTCAAAGTAAAACTTCTGCAGCACAGATGAGACAGATACAAAGAAATGGGTGTGAAGACATAGTGGACAAGCGAACCACAGACTGGCAAGAAACTTAATGAGCGGCATAAAAACCTCCCACACATTACTTCCATAAATAATTTTCGCCAGAAAAAACTAAAAAAATAAACTGTGAGTAAAAGCCGTATTTCTAACAGCAGGATCAACATTCTTCTGGGCAAATACTCTTTCAGAAATAAGAAAAAAGTGTTTCTCTTTTTGGCCTTCTTGATTACAAAATAATTCTACATGCTGATAAAATGCCAATATTATATATCAGTAAGAAAGATATTATTTTGTAAAGAGTGGACTAAAAACTAGCTTTTAAATATTGGAAGATGGATAAAAATTTGATAATTTTAAGATTAGCTACTGGCCTTTGTTCATATTCCTGAGCACGAAGAAGCAGAGGGAGAACGTGAATCCCTGTGCAGTTTTTGTCTGTGTGTTTGTTTTGCTTGAGAAAGATCCTTCAATAACCATACATACAAATAACCATACAAATTCATGGACAGAGAGAAGTCCAAGTGAGAGTGACATCAACTGAGTGGAATAAAAACTGTTCTGACTGACTGAGAATCATCAGGTCAACATTTCTGTTGATTTTGGATGAGGACATCCCACCATTTCCCTCTGTAACACGTTAAGGCACTGGGATTTGGAACAGAAAGATGAAGTAAGAAGAATGAAGAGGAAAGGGTTCAATTTTTAGTGCTAACTGCTTTCATTCCTTCCCTTGTGCGCTTAAACTTAAGATACATTTACACAGCTCAGCAATAAAACTTATGCTTCTTTGTATCTTATCTATAAACATGCAGTTCCACACACCAATTTACTTCTAGTTTGAATACACAGGATGATTTGATTCCAGCAATGAGGGTTTCCTCCTCTGTAAACTAGTGCTGTGTGTAAGTTCATAGCCATTCTCATGTCCAGCTTCAAGTTCTGCTTGAGCCTTGAGCCCTATTGGACTCTTGCTGCTGCTGGGTTTTGTGTGCTAGATTTTGAGCTCCTATAATCACTGCTGGATTTCTCTGTTGCTTGGTTTTACCAAAAAAAAAAAAAATCCATTATTTCTTTGGCCAGAGCAAAAATGATCACTCAAAGACAAAAAGATTTTTTGAATAATACTCAAAGACAAAAAGATTTTTTGAATAATATCAAATACAACATCAGTAGAACAACACTGAAGGATGGATCACCTTTCAGAGGTGAGAGAATGACATGGTTGCACCAATTGTACATATTAATGAAAGAGGTGGGGTGTAATTCCTACTGCTCACACTGAATTTTTCAAATGTACAGGGCCATGATTGCTCCAATGCTTTGAAACCAGAATAGATTCAGATCTCAGTTCTCTTTGCTGTTTCTTGATTTAGATATACATCTTATAGTTGAGGTCTACATGTTTATTAATGTTTACAGATAAATTCTTCATAAAAGGCACTTTTACAATAAATCATGCTATTCAAATAAAATACTTCAAATGCTCCAAATTAAAACCCCTCAAACTTATCTGGAGATTACATGCTCAACAGCATGATGTTGTTATTCCCTATCTGGTATCACAATTTTTTTCAAATCCATGAGAATGAAGGAGAGACAACAGAAGACCTGTTGTCCAAACAATGACAGAGACCTGAGGCACTCTCTGAGTTTAGGACTTGATAAGAAATCTTGGAGCAAATAAATTATACTGTTAGCAAACAAATCCAGGGGTCAAAGAATCATGCTCACCATAGGTCATATCCTTTAATTTAAAAATTATTTTAGTACTGAAATTAAAAAGAAAAAAACTGAGAAGCTGTTGAATGATTTTGCATAAATCATTCCATCTGGATGTAAAATTGTCTTTGAAAAAACAACATAAAATTTTATATTTAGCTAATGACATAACCTGAGAAAGAGATTGACTGCGCTAATGAAAAGATGACCTGCAAGTTAAGAAAAGAAATAAAGTGAGCAACAGCCAACAGGTATTTTTCAAGAATAAATTTTGCCAAATGCAATCTGTTTTCCTTTTAGGACTCCATAATGCATTTTCCTTGGGGATAAGCAAAAAAAGCCATATGCCTGGAGCTTAGTAAAGCAGTATGAGAGATGCCCATCTCATAAAGAAGTTATAGAACTGTGTCTAGGGGAAACTGCTGTGAAATAGCAAAACAATGGAAGTAGAAAGAAAATGGGGACTAGAGCAGCTTTCTGGTAAACATTTATTCAAGTGAATGATTGTCAGGGTTTCACTTTAAATTAGAAAGAAATGTTATCAATCTGAGCTTCTTTGAGTTTACTCCAATCTCAAATGGTTTGATATTTCACAGAAGACCAGGATAGAAAGGAAAACAGGCTTTAAATTTGCATCAGGCTGCAAGAGGTTAACAAACTCTTGGTTTATTAAAACAAACCAGATTTAAAATTCAAGAGGATGTTTACACTGCTTTTAAAATTTACAGCAGACAATATAAGAAGCAGTAGAGTTAAACTGAAGTGTAGTAAATTTAAGGTGGGTAAAACACTTAAGGCAGGAAAACCTTTCTAATTGAAGGAAGAGTAAGCACTGGAATAAATTTCCTGGAGAAGTTTCAAAGAGTGGTTTTGCCAAACAGCCAAGACTGTTTTGAGTCAAAGGATGGACTAGCTACCTCCTTAATTGTGAGGTGCTATTTTTTATGAATCCTAAAACATTACTCTAAATTACTTCAGAACAGCCTTTGCATAATAGTAATAGAAAAGATCTAAGAACAAGAAATGAAGAAGCTTCCTACTCAATGATATATTTGAGTTTGATTCAGATAAAAGGGAAAGAAGTATGCCACTGTCTTTCATTTCATTATCTCCAATCAGAAAACTGAATGGTTTTGAAGATAATCTGCAAGGGTACATGGTTAATAACACAAACATATGTCATCTGCTCATAACAGTGATCTTTACTGAAGTTTCTTGCTCTATTCTGCCAGGAATCATTTGATTTGCAGAATACATAAACAACAATATGCTTAGACTGAATTCTCTGCACATCCTGCATTTGATTGTCAAACAATTTACTTCTCTGACAAGGAGTTTCCAGAGTTTACTGCAGAGAGAAATTATATTCTGCTTGCAGATATTAATTGGCATTTGGTATCACATGGAAAAAAAAAATCTTGTAAGTTCTGTCAAGAAATGCCTCTTTCTGGGATGAAACTTCAGTGTTTGATTTACATATAATAATCAACGTACATTCCTTGGGGTTTTTTTATGTATCCATAATTCAATCCATTCTTTGGCACACACTACAGTCCTTTGCATTATGTTACTTCTGGTAGGAAATGTGCATTTATGTTGTCTTGTATCATTATGAATCAACATAGGCTTAGAGAAATTAATGGAATTCTTTACTAAAACTTCACAGGAACCAGTGAACATTCAACTCCATTTAAAATGACAAAACTGGTTAAGAATTTCTGTGTTTCTCCCCAGCCTGAAAATGGACCGCAGAACTCTGTGATGCAGAGTATTTGAGGCAAGATATAAATATTTATAAAACTGTGTTTGGATACCAAGCCCCCAGTCTATAGTACTCATAGTACAAATGTAGAGTTTCTATTAAATTTTGTGTTCTAAGTCTTAGACCAGCCTCTAGTAAACAGAGAAAAAGACCAAACAGATCTCACACCTGCTCGCTGTGACAACCTCACGTATTTCTCTGCGCTGTGTAATTGTGTTACTGGCTCTGCCAAGCCCAGGGTGCCAGAGCTCACCTGGAACACTGCTCCTGGTGCCACATCTGCCCTTGGATGCAGCTCCTGGGCAGAAACACTGGTCCAAGTACAGGCAGGGACTCCATGGGATCAATAAACCCACAGCAGCAACAGCAAAGCTATTTAAGCCAAAATCCTTGCTCTTGGAAGTCTAATCAAACCTGATATTTAATACTGCAAGTTTAAACTATTAGGCTGTTCATTTCTTGACATTTCTTGGCTTGTTTTCTTAACCTCCCTCTGCTGCCATTAAAGGTATGCTATCTGTAAAAGAGAGGTAAGCATACCCAATTAGCTCACAGCAGGTTTGTAAAACATGATATCCTTCAAAAGGCTAACTGAAACCCCAAAGTAAAACCAAAATAATTATCTTCTTGGTAAATATATAGTTTCTTATTCCATACCCAGTGGGAAGAACTGAGTTCTGATACAGAAAATTTACTCCTGAACTCTGTTGCTCTCTTCTTCAATTTATTTGAAATTTATGAAGAACCATCCCATCTGGGTGCAGGTTGATGTCCTGTCCTTGGGGTCATTTCAACACCCCTTTCACATAGCCTTGCAGGAAATTAAGAAAATCTAAAGAGAGTGGAACACATTTCAAAAAAAGTGCAATAATGAATCCTGTTTCTTTTTCAGCATCATGAGTACTGTAACTCAAAAGAATTGTGACAGGAGAAATCAATAATTCATCAACAGCTGAAAGTGGCACATAGTGAAAAGGGCATGTGTACATAAAAGTGGAAATTTGTGTGCTCATAAAGAAAGTCTGAAAGGTGGATGGGTGGACTGCTGATAAAATTACTTTAGCAGCAACAAATAAAACAGCTTTTTGATAACTGCTCTGTAACACACCCCTAAATTGTGATTAATTTATTACTTTTATTACACCAATAACAATACATGTAGATTACTGTGGATATTCAGGCCCTTTAGAGAAAGAATTATATGTGATAATTAAGACTGATCTTGAGAGAATTAAAAATCTACAAAACAGAGTTTGCAAAGCATTGTGTTGTTAGAAACTAAGACTTCACAGTGAACAGAAGAGGAATTATTTTTGTATTCAGAGAGACATGACTCTAGACAAATTCACACTCCTTAAAATTCAACAAGATATTTCACAATCATCCATATGGTCTTTGTGCTAATGTCACTTCACAAGCTGGCTTATAGATCTCTTATGATTATTAAAATGTGTTACTAAGCTCGTGAAATTGTGAAGACAAAAAGATCAGTTACTGAACTCGGTGCACTATGAAGGCACATTTTAATTCCTTACCCTAACTTTCTGATTCTCAACTTTGTCATGTAACTTAAGCAAGCAAAAGATGCTACCTTACAGTTTGGAAAAAATCAGATTGTGCCACATGAAGAGCTTTGTGTGGCCTCCTTCAATAAGGAAAAAAAGCCTTTCAAGTGTTCACTGAACTAAGGAAGCAACAGGAATAAAAGGGGCCAAAATAAAACTAGCAGGGAAAGTTTTAAAAATAGGAAAGCAGCAGAGCACTTTCAGCTAGGGGATGAAATGGAGGCTATGGCATGGCCATTGCAGTGATTGAAAACATCAGGAGGTAAACCCCACACTACCCACAGTCCCAACAAGGACTGTGAGTTTACTCTGAAATAAGAGTTCTGCTTCTCCCATCACAGCAATCCCATCCCATGGGTAAAGTGTGTGCTCAAGCACAGCCCTGGGGATTAATGCAGCATCCTACAAGGTTCTAGGGGATGGGACACCTGTCTGTCACTCACCCTGCAAGAGCTGCTGCAAGTAGCAGCAAACACAGCACCAATAGAGACATGTTTTGTATTGTTTAGTCCTAATAGGGTGCAATTAAATTTGTTGCATATTTCCTAGATATTTAGTGCACTGAGATAATTTAGTCATGTAATTTCCAAATGGAAAGGCTGCTTTTAGATGGGATAAGGTCTTGTGTTCTTTGAGGATATTTACTGGTAACTTGCTCCAGAGCAAGACTCAAATGGTCAGAGTGCTATGCATGACAGTAGAAGTGTCATTCACTCATACACTGAATTTCTCCAGCTGGCTATGTTTTAAGCCTCTAGAACATGGTGCAATAGAGACTAATTCATATAGTATGCAAGTATTCTGTGTGTTATATAAGACAGTATTTTTTGGTTCTGTACAATGCATGCTCACAACAATGATGCTGAGCAATTTGAGTAAATCAAAATGAGCACAGAACCAGACAATGGAATTCAGTCTGCTAAGAGGATGTGTGCAAATGGGCAGCAAGAGAGAGGGCAGGAGTGGGTGAAGGAGGCAAGGAACCCTGTCAACATTAGACATAAGCATCTTGGAGAATATTTCCATCACCCAACACACCAGCTTTGTCTTTTCACTGGAGCAGCAGCTACAAAACCAGGAAAAAACACTCCTAGCTAGAGGAAAGCATTCTGCAGCTACATGAGAGATGCTCTTTTTAGAGCTATTCCTTGTTTTCCTGGGATAAGTAGCCATTCTCCCCAGCAGCATCACTAGCGTTGTCTTAGTGGTGTTTAATAATGCAGTTGTGTGCTATACTGACTGTCTAATTGCACCATGCTTGCATCCTGGGTGATGGAAGTGGAGGAGAAATGCACTTAAAAATATGGTCACACACCATTCTGTGGTTTTCAAAATCCTCATTTCTTTTTGCTTCAAACAGAAACCAACAACACAACAAAATTGAGGCAACGTATATATGAGAGAAGGAAGCAAGAAGTTTCAAAGGGTTTTAGACACAAGTGTTTTACAGATGTTCAGCAAATAAAACCACAAAGTCTAATCAAACAAACGTTTTCAGGCAGTTTATAGTCATGGGAAGAAAGTGGAAGGAGATGGGAATTCTAGCTTTGATCATGAAGCTAGTATCAAGGAAACAGCTATTTTCAATTTATATTTGAAAAGTGTTGTTTAGTAGATGTACCACCAGCCTTCAAGGCCTCCAAGGCCTGCAAAGGCAGGCTGTGGTGCACTCAGATAGAAGAGATCATTCTGGAGCTCAAAAATAAGTGCTTAGTGGACTTCTGTCTCAGTAGTGTCTTAGAAGGTCTGAAGTTCAACATCACTGTGGAAAATTAAAGCTCATAATCAGGACAGTCTTTAAGTGGTTACCAAAAGCAGTGTCATCATACTTTTCAGATTTTTTTTCATTTCAAAAGCATTGAAGAGAGAAAAAAATTATACAAAAGCATACAAAAGTGTTTACCTTCATTGGAATCAGTCTGTGTCATTTTGTAAATATTTGTTCAGAAGGTTGGTAGTGTTAATTCATCAAAACTAGTATATGTAAGGAAAGAGAAATGATAAGCAGGGTTTTTAATTCTTTTGTACAACATGTATGAGCTTTTAGTATATATATACCTAATATTATTGTAAAAAAAGTTTGCACTTGACTTCCTAAATCCTAATAGACCTACAAGACATATTTCTATACCACACCTAAGCAAAGCCAAATAACATAGTTGAAGTTCTTGAGCTCAACATCTGAATCATCTAAACATGCTGAGTGTTGCATTTACATTTCCACAAAATTCATATATCTAAGTGGTTGCTGGGGGTTTGTAAATGCATTTCTTTAAGTCAAAATGCTGCTCACACACTTAACCTAAGAGTGCACAGGAATTGATGCTGGGCTGAAGCCCCCCAAGAGAATTGTAGACACTTGGGATCTGCAGTAACAAGTCTCACAGAGAGCCTAAGCAGGTCTGCAATGATAGTTGTATCCTCCATTACCCTAAAACTTGGAAAAATATTAGACTTTTTACTGCAATTTATTGTGGGTTATATGTAGCTAAGCAGACTATAAATAGTTTGCTCCTTCATAAGTAGTCATGTAACAAGGCCTTTTGCTGTTTTCTAATTACAGGCCTTTTCAAACTGTCATCTAAAAAGGTTGTGTGAATTCTTTATTCTGCTGAAGCTAACAAGTGCAAAAACTGAGTTTCTTTTTTGCTTAGAATGCAATGAAATCCATCTTTATTCTCTTATTTTTGATATCAGAGAGGGTAGTCTCAAATATGAACAAATGATATTCAATTCAACTTTCTTATTCTAAAGAACATAGACAGGAAAGTTCTGCGGCAAAATTATACTAATTCATAAAGCAGAATGCAAGCAATGGGAATTGATTTAAATATCTGTTTTGTAAGTTCGTGAGGCAGTTTTTTCCAGTTTAGAGAAAAGCCAAATTTAGTGCTAGCTTAGGAAATATTCTATGCATATAAGTCATAACTATGCCGCTGATTAGTAAGAGAATCGTGAATGGAAAGGTGAACAAGAGTTCACACATCAAGTTTTTGCACACTAAACAGAAATAATTTCAGAAGAATATTATCTCTGACTAAGGTTGTTTGCATCCCTTCTCTAGCACTTTTCTTCTCAATGCCACACGTGCAGCCTAGAGAGTGGAATCAGCTCTGGGACACTAAATTGCTACTTCAAATGCTGGGAAATACTGAAAAGAGCTCTGTGATTGCTTATGCCTAGAGGGGTATTTTAGTTTTCCTTGTCTAATCAACTTTTCTTGCTTCTTAGTACACATAAGTTGTTTTTTTTTACTCTGATAGTTTGCAAGAATATTAACAAGAGGACAGGAATGTATGGCAGAAGTTCTTTGTAAGACAAGAAGAAATAAATTATCTTAACTTACATAGTTTGAGGAACACACGGTTGAAATGCAGGCCATATGCATAGTGATTATTTATAGGCATACAAATTATATTCAAAAAAGAGCCAGATGGCTTTAGCAACACATCTGCTGTCTTCAAGGCAGAACTTCTGAAGCAAACTTGGGACATTAACTCCTATTATAGAGCAGTCAAGAACCAGTAGAGCTACATTTGCTTTGTAGTCTGTAAGAGTTGCATCCTCCTACACAGAAGTTGAATTTAATTTGAAGTCAGCATCAAAGACAGGCTGCAATATTTTGCATTTTAACAGGGTTATCATGCTGTTACTAACTAAATGCAAGGCTAGGAAGGTAGGTCACCACTTAGGCAGAAGCCAGCCCTCACACATGCTAAGATAAGTGGTGGTTACATAAATCTTTATGTCAGCTAGCAATTCTGTATATTTTGTGCTAATCTTCAGCAAAATCACCATCCCTGAAAATCATTGAAAATCTCATTCACGCTACACATTATAATTTTATTTGTCTTCTTTGCTTAAGAGAAGTTTCTCATTTAAGATAGTACTGAGAGATGATTGAAAGGCATCTTAGACATAAGCACCAGAACCATGTGAGTATAAAATACTGATTTATATTAACGAGGGCAGGGTGGAGGTGAAGTCAGACATCCATTAACTACATGGAAAATATGCATTGGAATATGAGAAAAGTGATTGTGAAAGAGCCTTGTGCTCCATGATTTCTAACCTCCACTTGGATAGGCAGAGCTTGTCACAAATACTTGAGTTTGCATCTACTGCCTCCTGTAGCACTATGTGCTGCTCTGAGTAGTATTTCTAATTTTCATTTATATTCACCTTTTTTTTAAACTTTAATAGGAACATAACCTGTTTCTTCCCTTCTCTATTCTCCTTTTTATGAAAAGCAACCCTGCAAAAGCAAGCAGAACATCTTCATCCAAAAAAAGCTGAATTTGTCTTTTCTGCTAGAATGGATTCACTCCTTAGAGTGCAGCCTTGCCCAAGGCACTTTTGGATCTGTCTGTTTTCCTGGCAGCACAGATAAAAATGGAAGCTTGAGCCACCTCACCACGTGGATGTCCCAGTGCTGGCAGATTCTACCCCATGCCTTGCTAGAAGGAGGGAGTACAATCTCTCTGGGCTCTGGAGCTGCTCATATTTCCCAGCTGGGTGCTGATGGCTGCAGTGGAACTTGTGCATGCCCTGTGAGATGTGCCAGGGCAGATTCCACTGCATCTGCAGCTCTCTCCCAGGATGGATAACTCCAGCAGCACCCTGTTTTACCAGCCTCGCACCCAGCCTGCATTCTGGATGCTCCTCTATCAGCAGGGTAGCAAAAGACCAGAAAGGTTTTTATTCTGGAATATACGGCAGAACCATGTTGCTCCTTTGTTCAGGGCAAATTTAGCTCTCCTTAATAAATGCACGGCAAATAAGATTCTCTCTAGCAGAGAAGTTAAAGTATATGCAGATACTTTTCCAAGTTCAAAAGTTTTCCTAAAATCTGAAAATTCTACATATCAGTGCATTAATTTATGCCCCTTGGGAAAGGTACTACTCCTGATATATATGGCTACTCTCTTCCCCAGATTTTCAAAAGCTTCTGGAATGAATTTTGTATCATATAAAAATAAAACATTACCCTCTCTTTCCTCATGTACGTCCTTTAATTTTGTTAGGCTGTCTAATTTCATCGAAGCTCCCAATCATCCCAAATAAGCTACTAAGAAGTTGCTAGGAGAGGGAGTGAGTCTGACACCTTTGAAATGCTAATTGAATTCCTTATCTGTAAAACCAATATTTGTGTTGTACAGCTCAATGATGGAGGAAAAAAATAATCCATAAGCCTGATGAGATGATAAAATACATTTGTTTAACTAAGTCATTAAAATTAAACAGTGCTTATTCTAGGTTCTTATTTCAATTCACATGAGATATGAAAAAACACAAAACAAATGCTAGAGATCACAGGTCTCTGAAAAAACTCCACTGCATTGCCCTCTCAGTTGTAACAAAATCAACCCAAAACTTAGGTATTCAACCCTCATGTTCATCTTTTTCTCAACAGTGATGTCACCAGCATGACTAGGACTATACAGAGTGAGTTACCTGGCAAAACTTTGTCCTTTACATATTTTGCTATCGTCCTTTGCCATTAAATTGCTCTGTCACACACAGACACACACACACAGTGTTTTCTTCCTGCTATTGTTGACAAGGGAAAGGCATTTTTGCATCACTGATGACAGCAATTCTGGAAGCTAATAGAAGCTGCAGAACTACTGTTTCCACGTAGGGTGTGTCAAGCCCCTTTCTCTGTGGACTGGAGGAAGGAAATCTCTCTGCTGTTCCTGGCAATCACCACAGCCTCAGCTTGCAATGGTAATAGGGGAAGGGATTAACTCTGGTTAAACATTAGACTGCTTTTCCTTTGGGAGACTATGGAAATGTGCCAGCAGGAGTGATTCCTCAGAGTTACAGTTGTGCTCATCTCTAGACCTGCTTCCATCAACTGAACGTGCCAAGCCTCTTCATCCCTCTGGGAGAGGAGTTTCCATAGGGCTGATGCTTCTCTTTTAACATGTAAAGGCTGGGTCTCAATGGTGTTGGCTTCTTCCACCACCCGTGAAAGCAAAGATGAGAATGCTAGGATTAGTTTGTGTTAAATCAGTGGAAGCACAGGCCAGAATTACAGCTTTATAAAGCCATTAGCTGGAGTTAGCTCTGGGCTTCTTAATATGAGCACCAACATAAATCCCTTGTGCTCAGGCATCCCTTCACTCCCTCACATCTGTGTGTGCAAGAAGGAAAACTGGCATTGGAGAGGGTTCATTCCCAATGAACCCTGACTCTCTGAAACTGCTTCTTCTAGGCAAGGTCTTGCTGGTTGGGCCAAACCACTGTTCCCTGCAATTCAGGTATATTCAAACCAATTTCTGCCTATGGTTAACTCCCAATGATGATTTGAAAAGTAAAAACAATGTGCTCATTAAAGTGGGAACTACAAGAAAGGTAATTTCCTCCGAAAATTACTAAGTGTTATATTTGGATGGGATAATACATATTTGGGGAAGGAATGAAGATGACTTGGATACTTTCTAGGCTTCCTGTTCAAGAAATACCTAATAAATCATGTGAGAGATTATTTTCCTGAGAAAATATTGTATTAACTGGAAGTCAGTGGAAAATCTTGCTGTTAAAGCCATCTGTTTCCCTCCCTCATGCTCACAGAAACTCCACATGCATGTGTCTGCATGAAAAGAGGAGAATGGATTAGATACAGATAAGTATTTGGAACTAGAGGATTGATTGAGTTGAAATTAATTTTAGATGCAGTGAGATAGTGTCAGCCAGGACCAGATCTTTGCAAGTCACACAGTGAACAGCACCATGTGGGGAAGAACATGAGTGAATTTTTCTCTTGACCTTAGGCTAAGGTTAGCAAATTCCTGAACAATGATTTAAATCCCCTAAAAGATTGCTAACCAATGTAAATTCTAAATATGCAGGCAAATCTTGTAATTATCACTGTCAAAGCATGAAGTATATGGACCAGCAAAATACTTACTTGGGGGAGTCTGTACTAATTGTAAAAATAATTATAAAAGTGACTGCAGAAGGCTTTAATTAAGACTAAGTTTTAAACTAAGGCCTTAAATAGGGGAGAATGATATAGAGAGTCACCTGTATCTATGCAAAGCATTCAGATACTGATGTGCAGACACATCTGTGCCCATAATCACGAAGAGATTAAATTATAGGATTTTTAACACAAAAATGTAAATTTACCATATGGCAATAAGTCACACTATATATGGGTTACTTTTTTGGACACAAATGTAGTTATTCCTTGGAAATATTAATAACATAATAATTTAATTAATAGAGTGGAAGATTAGAAAATGGAGAGGGGAGGAACTATGAGCTGTTTTGCTGTTGCTCCTGCCCAATTATTATGAAACTGAAAATTTATAACACAAAACTCTCTTGAAGTAAGAAGAAGCCTGGTGTATTACTACTAAAATGATCTTGAAATCTTGGGCTGTAGACAGTCTGGTCACAAAAGAGTGAATAGGTGTAAACAAATAGTCAGATTAAAATTAAAATCCATTACAAACTCAGGATATTTCTATTTAAAATAGAGACACCAACCAATAGTCCTCACTATGGGCAAAGGGAGCATCCTCTCATTTTAGAACAAGTGGTTGCTGAGAGTTTCTGAGCTTCAGGAGTTACTCCAGCTCAGAGGAAAGTTCTCAACTCAATGTCTGCAGTTGGCTCAAGTTCCCAGGGGAAATTTAGGTTTTGCAAATGTCTTACTTCCAAAGTACTCAAAGAAGTAGCATGAACCCCAGCTAGGCAAAACCACAGGTATGTAACCCCACTTGACTTCAGGTCAAATCAAATGGGGTCAAAGGCAATATTTTGGCTGTTGGTGTAATTGGAATAAGATGGGTTACAGATGTGAGGGAGCTGGGGGAGAGGCAAAGAGAGGGAGGCTGAAGCAGAACCTCTTTGGTTCTCCCCCAGAGATGACACTGATTGCCCAAGGGAGTTTTTCTACCTCCTGCTGATCATCTACCAGTCCTCTCCTCTCCTGTATAAACTGGAGAATTATCTCTGTACCCATGGAGAAACATGAATTTTGTCGATTCTCTTCATACTGTTTAGTTTGAACACTAACACACTTAGTGTACTGTAGTCAGAATAGGCTTAATATTTCACAATCTCTTATATTTTTCTGTTTCTATTGTTGTGAAACGTGTTGTGCATTTTAAAACATTAAATATTATGAAATACAGCATGTTTTGCACAGGAAAATTTCATTATTAAAATAAGGTTAAAGCAGATATCACAGAAGTGTTACTGCCTGAAGTCTAACTTCTAGTTTTGTTTAACCTCTACAATGCTGTTCAAGAATCACAATCATATAAAATCTAATTAAATAATTCCAGAAGGGATAATATTACATGCAAAGAGTTCAAGATGGAGAGCAAGAATAATAATACTGAGCATAATTTGTCTTTCCTAAAGACAGATTAAAGATCAGTAGTAACAGTTCAGTGATAAGAAACTGTAGTTAAACTCATTTACAATACAGATCTCCACTGAATACAAGCTATCGTGCATAATAAGTTTACTATCCTTTCATAAATATGTAAAGCTGATACAATGTTGTGACAGTTTTATGCTTTCTTTCAGTTCTCTTTAATAGCAGACATAAAAAAGACCCCATCAATTTTAATAAGTTTTGGAGAAGGTCCAAAGTGAGTAGCAGAAAAACTAATGGTGAGCTTCTTGGGAAAGAAATAAAGGAATTAAATAAAGCTAAAAAAATTGGCCTCAAATAAATTAAAAAGGCAAAAGTCAGCTTGAAGTTAATACTGAAGCTAAACATAACCCCCAAGTGAGCCTTGCAACAAGTTTTATGCTGGAAGGCTTGAGGAATAGGACAGTCAAATGGATCTATAAACTCACAAACCTGACCAATTATTTCTGTCACACAACCTGTGGATTTCCATGAAAATTAGTTACCCATCCTTTACCATCCCACACTGTAAGATAGTTGGACTTATTTTGCTCTGTCAGTTGTGGAGCCAAGTTTAAAGCCTCAGATCTCACTGTCTTCCAGTATGGAAAGCTAACCAATAATACCACACGTTGTTATTATTTCCTTCTTCTCTTCACAATAAATGCAGGTTTAACCTCTAAAAATGGTTTTATTATCTCCAACATCAAATCTGAAACTAATAATTTTTAGTATTTTACCAAAACATTGCTATTAACGAGCAGACCACAAGGCACATTTCTCATGCACAGTTTCTCCTCAAGAAGCTTTTAATTCAATAAGAGTCCCATGAGAGAAAAATTATGGGAAAAAACACTGTTTAGGAGCTCTTCAGGGAATAGTCACAATATAAACCAGTATCCAGGTACTTCAGATTGCCTTCCCCTTAATATACTGTCAAGGCCAAGTACTCTTGTCTTTTTTTTTTTTTTTTTTTTCCCTACTGTTGTTTAAATGTAGCTGAACAAACCTGATAAAATTAATAATGGAGTCCAGATGCATTGCTGCTGCTTTCTGATATTATAAAGTGCCCTTCAGCCTTTAAGGCCTTGTGGTGTTCTGGACTCATCCATCTCACTTTGTGAGGAGATAACTTGTACAAAGAAAATGTAACACCACCACCCGCTTTGGCAGTTCTGTATCTGCCCAGAGGCTTTTGAACTTCCATAATCACACATACTCAAAAAGTCACACAGAGAACCGGCAGCATTCTCAGCACATATCTGCAAACTCTGCATGCCATTGGGGCAGCACCTTCCACTTTGCCAAAATGTCCCGTGATGTCCCATGAAACAGGCATGGCAAAGCTCACAAGCGTTCCCTCCCTTCTTGTGCCACCATACCTTAGATTGATGGGGTTTTACTAAAGACTTCCCCCTTTCCTTTAAAAAATCCTTGGATTTACTTATTTATGTAAATGGCCAAGATGCTGCTTTTCCTTCAGTTTGAGGCAGATTTTCATTGAAAGATGGGGTACTATTTCCAAATACCTTTCTTATCATGCCTATGTTGGAATACAATGGAATATAGAATTCCACCATCATGAAAAGAGAATTCTCTGCTGGCAGCACAGCTACAAGTCCATTGTGTACAGGATAGTGTGTCTCTTGGCTTGTAAAGCAGGCAAGCACACCAGCCCTAGAATTTAGGCTCAGGTAGTTGTTCTTCCAAGGAAACACTCCACGGGCAAAAAGAAGGGCTTGGGACAAGCAGAGAGGAAAAATGAAAGGGATCAGGATCACTGAAAGCAGAGTAAAACACCAGAGCTTGTTTAAAACAGTCAGCTGATTTTTAAAAGCTCCTAGCTCCGTAGTGCCTCTCTATTGCTCCAAACTTATGAGAAATACACTGAATTGAAAATAGTTTAAATATTTTAGGAAAACATCCCATGTTTTTTTCCACTCTAAGGTGGGCTAGAAATCATCTAGCTGTTCCAGAAGATTTCAAGGAGAAATTAACAACACTAAGCATCACTAGAGGAGAACAGAGATCTCTACCTTGATTCCAAATGGATTAAAAAAACCCCCAAAAACCAAAAAAAGATCTGTATATCCATTGAGGAAAGGAGACTTAACATCTGCATTCCTTTTAAATCAAAGCTGACATTTTCAGGGCAGGGATTTTACAAAGAACCATCAAATGAAGGCAGGGGGAAGTATTCATAGCCCTTGCTCAAAAAAGCAAAAGAGAAAAGGAATTATTTTTGTAGTCTCAGTCACTAAGGGAGCTCATTAACTTATATAATTTAATTGTACCCAGCTGAAATGGTAAATATAATGATGGATTTTTTTTCTTATGGGTCATTACTTTTGTGGTTAAGTGATTACAAAGAGATATATGAAGCCTGTGGTGGTATTTAGCTTTTAAATATTGAATTTCTTTGCACCTCTAATGCAAAGTGGAAAAAGCTGATGCAGATTGGTTTTTTGGCTTTCAATACAATGCAGTTAAAGTACCCCTTGCAGATATTTCCCAGACACAATTCTGCAACATGAGTATCTAATAAATATGTTTTCCTGGAGGACTTATAACCCACTGAGCACTATTTTTTCTTTTGTTTCTCTTAACAGATAGTAAAATTCTTTTGCAAGAGGAGTGGTACTTAATTTTGACTACAAAGGACAAAATATAATGCTGGATACAAAGAAGGACAAGATGAAAACAAAATAAAAAAGAGCTTATATTGCTAGAGCTCTCGCTGTCCACAGTCCCTGTTTTAATTGAATATTTATCAAAATCAAAGAGTAACACTCAACTGATCTTTATTCATCTGCCCTCTGAGACACCACACTGCTAAAAGCAATTCCAGGTACTTTGCAGCAGCAGCTACAGCTGAGCAAATGCAGCCCTGGCCTTGCTGCAATAAAGGTTCATTATAAGATGTATTATTGAAGAATACACATTTCCATATAGAGAAAACCATAAAATTGTATAGAAAAACTATGTTCTTCTAGTGTTAGACCAGAACCTTGAAATTATAGCACTAAAAATTTAACAAATCTCCTTACATATGATCTGCCTTTTTTAAAAAAAATTTCTTAGCTGTCATGGTTCGTTGAGTTTCCAAAAAGGACTAAACTTCTGTGGGAGAAAGAAAGCAGCAATCAGCTAATGTAGCTCCCTTAATTTTCCAGAGAGCTAACTTAAAGATATTTTTTTCTTCAAAAATTGTGATTTATTTTCAATTGTACATGTTCAATTCCTGAAAACATGTTATAGGAGATGAATCCTAAAAGCACAGCAAGGTAATAAAAAGGAGTAACAAAACAAAACAAGCCCCAAAACAACAAACCAAAATAAACCCCAAATTTTCAACTTTTCTCCCAAAAGATAGTCCTTAACAAAGAAGTTTCTACTTCTAATGTTAGTGAGAATTGTACGGAGGTGGAAATATTTCAAATTGAAAGGGAATAGGTTTGCATTTCATTAGGAAGAAATTTTTTACCAGAAGGGTAAGGTGAGGTCCTGGCACAGGTTTCCCAGAGAAGCTGTGGCTGCCCCATCCCTGGAAGTTCCCAAGGCCAGGTGGGATGGGGCTCTGAGCAACCTGGTCCAGTGGAATGTGTCCCTGTCCAGGGGTTGGAACAAAATGGTCTCTAAAATTCCTTCTGACCCAAACCATTCTGACTCTTCAAACTTGCATGAGCTCCTCAGCCTAGCAAGAACTACTGCTTACAAAACAGCTTTTGTGAAAGCAGCTAGGATCAGTCTGTGAAACCTAGATGAGATCTTATCTCTTGTAGCAAGCTATATGGCAAAACCATCAAAGCTAGTTTGTAATGAGTATCCTCCACAGTGATTTGTTTGAGCCTGCACTTCCAGCTGCTGGACAAAGTCAATGCAAATTCAGTATTTTTTCCCGACACAACAGTGGCTGCTACATTTACAGCACTAAAATCAGAGCCTCCTAGGAACAAGTCATCCCTGACTCTATTTCCAGCCTCTTTTCACAGTATGATTTGGAAGAGTCTTATGGATACTCAACAGTGCCAATAAAGACTTTCTCTCACACTTGGTACATCCAGTCCAGTGAAAGCTTGTGCCTGTCAAGCTGTTTCTTCTAAAAACATATCATTTAAGTATTTAAGTATTCACTCTCTCACTTCCTCAATCTGGTATTTTCTTTTCTTAGAACCTGGTATTTCACTAGATATTCTCCTGCTTCTCTAGCTTCTTCTGCTTCACAGAGGTAGTTTAGAAATTTATCACATTTGTTTTGGCTTGTTTGGGTGTTTTTTTTTTTTTTTTTGTTTTGGTTTGTGGTTGTAGTTTTGTTTTCTTTTTAATATTTTCTTGATATTTGCTATTCTTTCACTACCAGATATTTCCATATGTAGCCACACATCTTCCCTTATCTCAAAATCTTGCAAGGTTATAATTCATTATGGGCTTTTCTAACACCTCCATCAAGTTTCAAATTACATTGCAGCCAGTTGAAACAAAAGAACAGAGTTAAAGCCAAAGCTATTCTCTTGCTGCGGTATCACATTCCACCATCAAGAGGATATGAAGTGTTTTATGTTCCTTGATCTTGTCAACGCTCTTGGGTTGAGATAGGAGGTTAAAGGGAGGTGACAAGGTTAAATGATTTGACTAACATCCCAAACAAGGCTCAATGTGATTATGAGCCTGCCTCAGCTTTCTAATAACATATGTAATGAGGGAGAATTGGAATCTTCCCACACCAACAGCTCATGCAGAAGTGATTTGTTTCTCTCTGTACCCTGGCCACAACAGGCATCCATATATTTCTTCTAAGAACATTGTCATGGCCCACTAAATTACCCCTGGGCAGTGCTATCACTGGTGTTCCACTTTGCCCCTTCATTTCTTTCTGTGACATTACTCTGCACAAGGGTTACCAGAAAGACAGATGAAGTAGGAGTAGATGGGTCTCTAAGGGGTGATATATAGTAGGTACATAATAGAAAAAAAACGAGGATGGTGTTGTAACAGGAATTTTCATTTCTTTCTCCTCATTTCCAGAAGAAATTCCAGACATTGGAAATTTATTGTGCCATGGCTATCAGGTTTGTATTTTGTTAGACTCTAACTTCTTTTCAGGGAACTTGACTCCTAATGGCCCTATACATTTTTTTTCCCTCGATTTTATTTTCTCTTTCACAATGGCAAATCCAAATTTTCAGTGGAGCAGAGAAATCCTGATGAATTCTCTCATGATCATATCAGATAGTATTTTTATTGACATCAAAGTCAGACAACGAAAAACATGCCAAAAATTGTTCAGGAGCACAGTTTGTGAATGGTACAGTTTGACTAGCAGAAAAAGCAGCTATTTTGGCAGCCAGGATGTTGGAGCAATGTCTGGCAGCTTTTAATGTGGGTGTAAAAGTTGTCATGTGAAGTTGTTTTCGACCTGATGGATTTAATAGTTCCTCAGAGCCATCATGGTCTATCACCTCTATGAGTATTAAGGGACTCCTAAATCCATGGATAGATAATTTGGCTGCCACACTTGCACTGTAAATCCACATCCTTAAAGCCTTCATTAAATCTGTAGACCATTTCTTAAGTGCAATTAACTGTGAGTTCCTTAAGAAAAGAAGTTGATTTGTTTCCATATCCCACAGACCCCATTATTTCCCATCATCCTAATGGAAATGAGAATTTATCTCCTGCAACTTGTTTAAAAGCATCTCCAATTGCTGGGAATTGGAAAGTGTTTATAACTTTTGCACTCCACCTGTGTCATTACAGAGTACTAAACAAAGAATATTTCCCCAGCTAGGTCCTAGTTTGGTTGAGCTTGGCAAGTTTAGGAAATATTGATATAGCTGTGGGACATATCAGTTTGTGGACAAACTTGTCCCATTGATTTATTAAATTTTGCACTGGAATACTTTGTTTCAACTGTGACAGCATAATCAATCCACTTAATCCACCATTACTACTGAGCAGCCAAGCTAAAATTTACAGTACGCTGTTAAAAATAATGAAAATCTGTGCATTTTGATTCATCACATTCTATCATGAAAAGGTTAGCAGACAGGTCAAAAATCATTCCAAAATCATTATTTCTAAAAGTTTCTGAATAATCACTTGAACAATATTACTAAATTTCTACTTGGCAATAAAATTTCTGATGTAAAGCTACCATGTCAGCTAATACCCAGCGATATAACTTTTCAACTGGTTTAAACCTGCACACAACACAAATTCATGATTGAAACAGCCCTAACAAGATATTCATTGCTTTATAATATGAACCAGTGTTTTCAAGAAAACATTATTTGCACAAATACTTTTCATTAAAGTGGTATAAACTTGCATAACTTGCAATACCTAATGAAATGAACTTAGATACTCTAAATTGTCACTGCTTGGGAAACACTGTGCCCCCTCAGAATCAAGTACTCACACAGCATGTAAAACTATCTCCTGTTGGTTTTGTGAAAGGAAGTTAATTTGACTGCATGAATAAAATAACTTACTTTCTTAATTAGACATTTTAATCAGAGATCCATTAGCTAATCAGAGCTAATCAGTGTTTCATCAAGACTGTAAATAGGCAACTTGGGATAAGATGGTCAGGACTCACAGGCTTGCATGCATAATTGGAAGCTGAGGACATTCTTTTTGAAGATTTATCATTGAAGAAGGACAGAAAAAATTGTCATCATTTTGATACACAGAAAAAAATTGAGTATAAGAGAAGTTATTCCTCCTCACCAGCAGCTCATTACAGTAATTCTGAAAAATGCATTTGAGAGAGAAAATTCAGATTCTTTTAATATTAATGCCTGGACAGTTAAAATTGAGCTTTAGAATTCAAACTAATGTGGCATTGGGAGGTCAGCCAGCAATATTACATTGCCATTTATGTTTAATCTGGGATTTTTAACGTTTAAGCCCTGACTGAATCTCTGCAAATGCCAACAGAGCTTTCATAGTGTGCTTTTCCAGGCTGGGCTTTCAGTCCCTGCCTCCTCAGATTTCTTATCTAAGGTGATGGTGAATATTTTTAAGAAATTAGTAAAATCAAAAGAAAACCTAGGCCAATAGTAGGAAAATTTGCTAGTTTGCTTTATGGATTTCCAGATGAAATATTTACAACTACTTTTGCACCAAAGTGTATATTTTTCAGAAGGAATACCTTAATAACTGATATTAACTGTAGTATTAACTGTGTAGTGCTCTGGCAAACACAGTTCACTCCTTCTCTGATACTTTAGGCTATCCAGGAAAAAAGAGATAGCAGAAAAATTAAGCAATAAACTATATGTAAGAAAAGATCCACTATGACTGTTTCATATTCAACTATCTCTTAGAAACTCACCTAAAATTTGGATTTGTTAATTTCCTTTTTTTTTTTTTGTTTATTTAAATTTAAAATATAAATTAAAATTGATGCCAGAAACAAATCAAATAGGATAAAAATTTTTCAGAAAACTGAAACATCTTTGGATAGGAAAGGGAAAAACCAACCAGGTCAATCTGCTCCCCAGCATGGGACAAACTGAGCAAAGCTTTTACTGATTTTCCAGGCTACTGAGGATCAAAAGGAATCCTATAATGCAGAAGGTGGAATTTAAATTTCTTCCTTATCACCAAAGTACTGTTGCATTAGAAAAAATGCTGGCATTTAATACTCAAGTTAGTATTTGCAAACTAAAACAAATCTAGTTACTTCAACAAGATGCCATATGGTCTGTGAATTTACACTGTGCCAAGTTGGAAGAGTATTTTTTTTTATTTCAATGAATGCCAGAAAACTATACTGAGTAGCTCAATGTCTGTATTGTTGAAACCCTTCACAGAAGAGTTCACCAGATGAAATTAATGGAAGACAAAGGAAATTATACAGAAGTTAAAAAGAAGGGGAAATGGGATATGGTTCCAGCAGAAAGTCCTTGTTAGTTAGATCACTGACAGAGAAGGAAAATGATCCTGCCTGAGTCTGGTTTGAAGCTGCCCCTGAACACCATGGAAAGGGGTACAAAAGAACAGGGCTGTGCTTCCTTGGTACTCCAGAGGAAAGTACCTTCCTCTGCCATAGCATTTTGCTCAACCCTGGAATTGCCGGGCACAGGTAACCAAGGGTGTGACATTGATTCTAAGCAGGTATTGGGAATTTTCTTCATTGGTTGGGATGGTGGGAGCAGCACTTATTTCCTGTGTTACATAACAAAGATATGGTATAAATAACAAAACAGAAAAACCCCAAACCTACACTGAACAAAACCCAAAAACTGCTTGTGCTCCACCCTCACATTCTCAGAAATTTCACCTTTAAAATGAGTAGGGTAATTTCTGATGATCTTAAAGCCCATCAATTGTTTGTATTTTTCTTTAGATTACATCTGGCACTGTTACTGAGCTTTATGGTATTACCACAAAGCATTTCAACACTTCAGACTTTTTATGTACTGCACTGCAAGAAAGAGAGAATACCAAAAAAATTACTCAAACGGCAACGAGGAGGCTGACAGAGGGAGGGAATGACAGGGAAAATTGAGGTCTGAGTTTAAAGGCTCATTGAATTTTCCTCAGCAAACAACATTAAACATTTTGTTGGGTTTGTTTTTTCCTTTTTGGTGATATGAGCAGTTTTTCCTGTAGGAACTACATAAACTACTGCTTCATTTAATCTAACACAGCCAAAAAGGGCTTTAAGAGGACAACAGGAATCAGATTTAAACTAATGGCCTAGATAAATCTTACTAATCACTGGAGCCACCCAGTTTCAGCAGTCTCACTGGGAAGAAGCTGCTTGCCCTCTTGTCTGAGAATCTTCCTGGACAGCTGGAAAGCGTCAAGCTTTATCTGGAACTCTCAAAATGTGCTCAGTGTATTTGTATTTACTGGACATCAGCACTGCTGTTAATGAGAATCTGTGGCTTTCTCCTGTGAAGAAATCTCTGAATCTGCTCCTAGTCTCCTTTACAGATGTATGCAAAATGTTTGCTTTCTTAAAGATAAGGTGGGAAAAGATATAATGCAACAAATGGGGGAAAAGTATCTATCTATTTCTATCTCTTTCTATTTCTATCTATTCAGGGAGACTGTTGTTTTACCTGAGAGTGACACAAAAGTAATCCAGATTTGATAGGTTTTCATAACCAAAACACAGGAAACATAAGTATGAAGAGAAGAGAAGGTAAATTAACTGCAAAACCTACTGTGAGGAAATAAAATTCCTTCTCAGGAAGAGTGAAAATAGATAGATCAGTAATTTCATATATGAAATGCTGTTTTCTCTTCCAGCTCCAGCACTACTCTTAGCTACAGTATTTCTCCTATTTTAACAAATGTGGAAATGCAGCATTCACATGAAGAGAACCTGTTTGATCCTCAAAGGTGATCAAATTAAGGTCTGGCTAAGAGGATTTTTTAGGATGAACAACACTAAGTACCTCACACCGATTATCCATTGTTCTTCCATCTGCTAATGGCCAGGGGAATATGCACTTCTCTAATGACTGTGGGCCCAGTCAATCTAATCCATGTACTTATCCTCTCTCTGTACTTGGATACTGCATTATAACACATGAGAAGATGAAAGGAGAGTTAGAAACAGCTCGAGTTTGTTCCACCCCATTACTTAGAAGCACACAGCCTTCCTATCTCAGCACCTGATGACAGCAGACAGTATATTGCCTCCCCAATAAGCACTAAATCAATAGAGGCTCACCAGAGCTGGCCCATTCTGCCCCCAGGATCTTCTCTGGCTGAGATACAGGCATCCTAAACTGCAATCCCCAGAAATAAAATAACAGTAAATAACCCGAGATGTAGGAACAAGATGCAGAAATTCCTTGGCAGCAGGGACTGCTGCAAGCTCCACTGGTATTTATGGTTCCAAACCCACAAAAACCTGGGCATATTCCAGCATCCCTGCTTCGGTAGGGCTCCTCTGGGCTCAGGGGGAGTGCCATTATGCAATCAATTTCATGGCTGGAATCTCAATACATATAATTTAAGCAAAATAAAATAAAATTGATGGGTCACCAGGTCATTTGGAAAGAATGCTTTTCTGACAATCAGTGCAGCCTGCCTTTTCTTTGCTACTATAATCTCCACCCTGTGAAGAAAAGGAATTAGAGCCATTATCTGTGTTTGTATTTTATTATGTATGGTCCTGAGTTAACAGCGAGTTCTCTTCCTGGGTTATCATAAAATATTACAGCAGTGTCTGGTTTTGCTACTGCAGTAAAGTGTCTTATCATGTTTTTTCTTACTCCCTGATTTTGTGGGTTTCAAACAAGAAAACCAAACCAAAAGAGGTTAGAAGTTAGCGAAGTAAACCATTGCCTAAGAGAAATATTTCATTTTCAGCTAAGCTGATAAAATATGATTTTCCCCTTTACATATTCAGCCCTCTTGTATATGCATCTATAGGTATATAGATGAGATGGACCTCTTTTGCCCAGACCCCTTTTGTCATGTTATTTTTGGAAGAGTGGTTTGCTTTTTGAAAATAAACTGGAAGTCAGATTAGTTTAAAATATATCAGCTAGCTTCAAACAAAAAATAAACTAAGGCAGTGGAAGAGATATCAAGGATGGTTTAACAAAAGTACTTTCAAGATATTCTACCCAACATATCCATTTATCTGTGGCCTTCAGACTCCATAAAACTCAGATTTTTAAAAATTACAGGTTTTTATATCCAAGTCTTAAAAATGCTCCTGTTCAAATATGAAAAAAGAGTATTTTAAAGAAAAGTTTGAGAACAAACCACACTGCTAAGTTCCCTGTGTGTTATAATGCCGCACCTAATATTCATGTCATTGTTTTCTAAATAATGAGGTAACTTCATGTGTTGCCCATTTGCTTACTATCACACATTCCAGGATATTTTAGCAGTAATTCATTTTAAGTGTGCTTCCCTCACCTTGCAATGAAATAACTCATCAGAGGAATAAATTTTTAAAGAATCTGTTTTAAGAACAATATGTTGAGATTAGGCCAAACATCTCTCATGAATAATGCAACTAAAATCAGAATTTTACATAAATGGTCAAAACAATAGACGTGTAATAGGTAAGTATTTTTATATCCCTAGTAAGAGAAGATCAGGTATTAAACAACTGTCTATTTTTGGTGTGATACATGTCTCTCATGCTGGAGAACAGTTTCCCCAAATCATAATGACAGTTCAATATTTCAACATTGAATTCTTACCCACCTACAGTTTAAGGAGCTAAAAGTAAATCCTCCTATTTTTCTAACTAGCAGCAAAAGGTCTGAACAGACTAAAGCCCAGATTCAACACCTGTCCAAGTAAAGAAAATGTCCTTCCAATCCCTGCCCAAAAGCTGCCTGACTGCCTTCAGTTCTTGTTTTCCACAGGAACAGGGAATGAAACAGCAAATACTCTTGGCAATACAGCCTGACCACTAATTTTAGTCTGAGAAACTCAGAAACTATGAAGCATTCCAGGTAAACCAAGACCATTAACCAGAATGACTTTTCTAGCTCAGTTTCATTTCTATGACAGGCCAAGGCTGACGTTGCTATTGTCTTTATGCCCACGCAGGGGAGAGAAAATATTTAGTCTGAACTGAGAAAAAATTAATATGAAGCAATGATGATTGAGTAGATAACAATTTCTAGGTTTTTCTGAGCTCCTCAATCTTGGATTAATGATATCGTCAAAAGACTATAAGCAAAACTAACAGCCAGGATAAAACTGCTGCAGAAGGCTGAATGTTCAAGCCTCAAGAAAGAGTTTTTCGAAGCAAACTCGGACAGTCTAGTACACGTCAATAATCACCAAAAAGCAGCAGTGAAAACAGCATCAGCAGGAACTAAGGGAGCAGTTTAAAATACACATTTTTATAACCTTTTGCAATCTAACTATTTTAATTATTCAATAAGAATTCAAAGTGGGAGGTTAATAAAATTTGTCAGTAGGTGTTCTTATCAATGAGCAGAGCTGTGAAGCCTGCATGATGGTCTATCAATAAACCAAGAGGGCTGAAATCTTTCATTAAATTGTAAGAAGAAATGTATGTATTTCAAGCCAAAATACTTATATACAGTAGGCTGATTTCAAGGGCAAACACAGTTGGGGCTGAAAACATTACAAGTGAGAACTAATTTTCAGCAGAAGCCTGTGGTGTAAAGAGAGCCAAAAGTAGAAATTAATGACTTTTCATGGCAGATAAAAGGTGTCTCCCCAGCCTTCACTAGAGTAATGAGCTAGACGTCTCAAAAAACTGATTTTATTGGCCCAACAGCATAGCTCCCACATAAAGGAAATTAATTTTGGAATGCATTTTGGTCTCACCTACTTGTATATGCTCACATATTTGTGACTCTGATAAAAGATCTTGCAATATGATATAAATTATGTGAATGTACATATCAAGCTTGTATATAAGTGAGTTTTAATTCAAAGTGCATTCAGGGGCCAAATGCATTTCAGTGCAAATTCAAGATGCTTATTTAATTACAAATATTGCTCTATGGAAGAGTGAATGCATCTTATTTTTTCATTTTTTCTTTTTTTTCAGTATTTTTTTATGCATATATTCTATATACCATTTGTAAATGTGGCTGCCACCTTGCATAGGGAGTTAATTTTTTAAAAATTCTATTTCAAATTAGAAATAATGTGCAAGGTGAATTCAAGAGTTTGGAATCAGGGTAGAGGAAACAGTGAAGATTCATTTGCTTTACTTTTTTTAAAGTAAAAAATATTAATGTGCTTTAACTAGCAGAGCTTTTATATTATATTAATAAATCTCCATTATTAAACCATGATTTGTAGAGATGTGAAGAAGGGATCTGATGTGTATCCATTTTACTTTGCTCTCAGGAAGCAAATACACTAATAAAAAGTACACTGAGACTTCTCATTATTTATACCTAGAAATCAGAGCAGGAAAGAAACTTACTGAAAACATCCAAGCAACAAAGCTGAAATTATTACTGCGAAATGGAGCAAAACCACTCTTTATTGCTCTCTCACCCCTCACACTTGTTTTTGTTTTTTTTTCTTTTTCTTTTTAGGGCTGCTCTTGCTTATACCTGCAACTAAGAGTTAACATATATGCCATGAGAGAGCTATATCAAAATATTGCATTAGGATGACATTTCAGATTGCTGTACAGCTCTTCTAAAATGATTAAAGTTAATTCTAAGAAATCAGAGTAATAGCTGCTATTAAAAACCAAACTCAACTCCTGGGCTTCCTGGAAAGTTTGACATGACAGATATCTGCAAGACATTAATAATACAGAATAGAAATTAAGAGACCTTGGATCTGTTCCTGGCTGTGATATAAATTATTTGTGTTCCCTTGGGAGCAGGACTAAACTTCCGTTTATTGGGCAGGCCTATGTGGAAGGATCCAGACTTGCATGATAGACTGAGCAAGGCAAATATCTAAAACTGTTACTTGCTAAGGTAGTTATACAGTGGTTCCTCACCCATAAAAGTGAGGAAAAGCACTTGCTTCCATGTAACCCATAAAATCCTCCAAAACCATATGCTTATCAGTGCATTTGAGCTGCTGAGGATACGTCCTCCTGTGAATGCTGCAGCAGGGCTTTCCCTCAAAGAGCTCACTGCTCCCGTCTGGGAAGAAAGCCAAACCTGAGTAAATATGAACAGTTCAGTGCTGAAAACCAGCTCATGAGAGAAGTGGAGGAGTGGCTGCCTGCAGCCCTCCTTGCAAGATCCACGCTGTCCACAGCCCAAAAATTGTTGATTGGCCATCACAGACATTGCCAAGAACACAGGAACAGAGCAAGGCAGTTTCCAAAACAACACATGGAGGCATGCATTTCTGTCCCCTGCTGAAATGATTATTGCTTGCACATTACAGTAATTCTACATTTTTCTTATTTGGAGATATTTAAACAGGAGGTAAAGGTCCAGAGTGTTAATTTTAAGGAAACCCTTTCCTAAGAAAATATAATGAAGTTTCAGCAAAATTGTTAAAAAAAACCAAACCTCCAAAAAACCTTATACCACTTGCTGAAATAATTTTCTTTGCTTTCCTCTAAGAGTTGTCCTGAAATTAACAGCATTTTAACAGATGTATTAGCATTGGATTAGCTCCTCTAAGTGTTTCCTTCCAAGCAGCCTCTCCTCCCATCTTTTGATAACCTTATTACTTATTTTGTGTGTGTGGTTTTTGCAAATTTCTGTGCCAAGACATGGTTATAACAGAGAAACAACTTTACAGATGGATGTTTTTAGAACAATGGCTGCAGCACAAATTCTCTGTTTCATTGTGAGTGCAACCTAATTTAGGGAAAATTTCTGGTTTACCTTCAGAGAACATAGAAACCTCATTCAATCTCAGCTCTTGCACTATGACTGTTCTCTGGTGGATGCAGCACGAAATGGTTACAGTAGAGAACCAGACAAATTTTGTTCTAATTTCCAGACAGGTTATTTCAGTATTGTCTTTGTATTAGAAATTGGGAATGAATTTTGAGTCAATAATACACACTTACAAAATGTTTTACACCACCTACCTGTCCTTTCTATATGCAAACGCTTACAAGGAGCATTCCTTCAGCAAACCTCTGAAAATTTTTATAAGCATTTCTGCTTATAAAAATTGCATATGCAGATGCATATGACCCATTCCCTGGAAAAGGACTCAAATGTATCCCAAAGGAATTTAGGTTTAACAAACCACTCCTCCGTATTCAGCAGTCCTTTTTAACCTCCACAGTAGAGCACCAGGGGAACAGCTTCCATCCCTAAATCCTGGTTAATTCTAGCTTTTCTAGCAGTGCAAATATGAAATACAAAGTTAGCAGAGATCCAATGGCTACAATCTGGAAAATAAGATAAGCTGAGTTTCTGAAACAGTTAAAATCACAATAAACAATTTCCTAGAGGCATGACAGCAACTGAAATCCCCAGAGTGGTTATCTTCTTGTGGATATACTTGGACTACACAGGAAGTTATTGGCTGATAAAAAAAATTCCTCTGTGAAATTGTATAGCCTCTGCATTGCAGGAAGTTGTCAGCATTATCAAATTGCTCTCTCTGACATGAATAATAAATCTATGATTCCACAAAACAGTTCAGTAATGTCACTTATATTTTTCTGAGTTTTATAAGGACCAGATTCTCTTTTAGTTTGTGTTCTGGTGTAAATTACTCCAGTTCTAAGTTCTGTTATAACAAAACCAAGAGTTCTCATTACTGTGGTGAAAGTCATATTGTCAGCAAGGAAATCAGCCAACAGACAGATTGCACAATCTATTTCCTCTGAAAATGGGAAATATTATCCCTGATATGGACATAATTTTGGGATAAGGACTCTACCTAAGCAGTGTGGTGTGTTGGGAGCACAGCCATCCACAACTCCTCTCCCTGACAAAGGAATCCATGGGAATCCAGCATTCCATCCATTTAAAGCAGAGCTCATACTGAGTCTTGGAAGCTGTACTAAGCTGGATAGTTTTATTTTAGTCTATTTTTCACATAAGAAACACTTCCATAAAGTTTGTCAAGAAACAGATTGCAAACATGCAAATTAAATCTACCAAATTTCTTGAAGAGCACAGAGAAAAAGAATTGATTCTATGGTCCTGAATACTTTCTTCTTTTTTACAAAATGTGAATTTAACCACAGGAATTTGTAAAATGTTTGCAAGAAGAATTATTCTGTACTTGAAAGTTCCACCAAATGGGAGAAGCAGTGAGAAGACACTAGGTAGCAAATATCAGTTACTCTGTATATCTACTTGCAATCTTACTAAAAAAATCCCCAGCTGAACCAAAAGCAAACCCTCCTCAGAGACTGATTTTTTGTACATATGCCCTCTGTACAGGCAGGGTTTATATCTCATTAAACCATTAAGAAGGTTCTTTTCTGAGATTAAAGGAAGATAATCAGCTTTGAATTTTCTCCTGAAAACCAAAGTCAGGTCTAAAAGCCATATTGACAATGAACCAGACACTCATTCATAGGAAATACAATAAATAACACAGGTAAGGCAGAAGGGAGGTGGTGGCCACACACCAGTATCACTTTACTGTTGGGAGAGCTGAAAATACATCTTTAGCTACACTGTCTTCCATGCACTTTAATTCAAGAAGTACCCAAACAGAAATTGCTGGTGGGTTTTTATGTTATGATTTTTACATCCTTTATTTACTTCCCGTAAAACTATTGCCACTTTCCTTCAAGCTCCAAATTATTTCAAAATGTGGCTATCCTATTCAGAAAGTGATGTTTCATTTCAAGAGCTCCACATGTGTACAAGCTCACATAAGCTTAGTCAATCCAGCCTTGCACCCATTTTTCAAAGCGACACGCAAAAGGATCATGAATGGTTCACATGGAAAATGACTGAAAGGTTTTAAAGGAATTCAGTTTCCAAAACTTTGGTAAGAAGCAATATTTTCTAAAGATAATTGCAAGATTCTCCCAGTTGCATGACATTACGTTCCCTTTTCCCTCCTATTAATCATGACTAGTGTCCAGTAGTATTTTTAGAGAGTTATGTGGAAATGCAGGCTGCTCCTAGACCATGTTCTCTTCATCACAAACTCTCTCTAAATTCTCAGCAGTTTGGGATTTTGTTCAGAAAAAACAGCAAAGAAGCTATCATATCACCCATTTTTATCAGACTCCTAGCTTACTATGGCAAAATTTGTACTACAGTAATTTC
>VRYO01001681.1:14901107-15042353 GCA_009812075.1 Sialia sialis | reverse complement strand
TATGCTATGTCCTGCAAATAGAGTTCTTCCTGCATTGGGATGTTCAGTTCTGGAGACAATGTTTTAAAACCAAACCCCAGAGGAGCTCCCTGGGCTGGAATCAACTGTAGGTATTCTTTGTCCTAGATATAATAGATTTTTTTGTACATTAACAGAATTTATTTTTAACTACTAACAGACACTGACTTTTTTATCCTTGTGGCTTTTATTTATATTAAATTTAGAAACTCCTAGTGTTAGCTAAGCTGGATTTCCTTCCCAGCCTCTGAAGGGCAATTTGGAGCATCGAGAGACTAAATGATGACACGAAAAACTTGGCATTTCTAATAAAGACACATCAAAAGTGGAGAAAAAGAATGTTTAATGTAAATGTTTACAGAAATCTTCCCTGTAAATTATTGAGTGATGTACTTTGCTACTCTTTAAGTTAAGTTGCCTTCCTGTGCCTTGAAACCCCGTTCAAAAAGAAAATCACGTTCTGATCAGAAACACAGTTGACCAAAACACTCTGGAAATATTTTTGGTGGAGGAAGAAGAGTGGGGAGGGAAGTGCATGTGCATACTGCATAGTAATTCTGGGGGGAGTTGTATTCTTTCTTTAAACTATGGTATGGTAATTTACTTGCCCATCTGTAAACAAATATCAAAGAACAAGCGAGACAAAGAAACTGAGTAACTTGATTTTTTCTGAACAAATCTGGCTAGTCTTTGAATTAGCAGCCTAATTTATCTGCTAATTCCACTTCTTAATCAAAAAGCTGTCTCCAAGTAAGACATTAGCATATATCATCAGTTTGTCAGCTGGAGAACAAAACACTAAACCTTGTTTCTGTCGTATCACCAATGTTAACTGAGTGTATAAATCAGAAAATAAAATGTTCAGGAATACAAGAGAAAAACATGTAATGCAGAACAGAGCAAATAACTAAATTCTTGTAGTCACATGAGAAAAAACTGTATTCTGTTCAAAGCAAGGTTTTTACTGTTCATATATTAAAATAGTTTTGAGAGAAGGAGATATTTTTACATTTGAAACATATAATAATTTTAAATCTGAAAAATACTGTAATTAGCACTGCTTTCTTTACTACCCATGGTAATGAACTTAATGGAACAAATCTGTATTTCCCAAACTGCTCCAGTTACATCAAAAAGAAGCACCAAATTCTACGACTGCCCTATTTTTTGTTGCTTAAAAAAGAACAACAACTACTAGTAATATCTGTGTTCATCACAGTTTCAAGTTGGATTCAGGAACTGTGAGATGGCCTCTTTGGATGCTCTGCATTATTTATTTGGAAGCCAAGAACAAATCACTCATCTAGGCAAGAGCAGATAATAGAGAGCAATAATGTGTTACTAGATATCCATCATGCTTTAACACTGCTTTAAGTACCTTAGACACTGACACTTGTTGGCCCATCTTCAATATTTTAATCTCAACATGAACGTACTGGAAAATGAAAGAAACTGAAATGGGCTCTCTTATTATTACATTGTGACCGAGAGCATTGGTTAAGTGGCCAGGTGAGGGGCTGCTCTGGCACATCCTGTGAAACCAGCTGCAGGTTTTCCAGGAGTACAAATACCTGCTATCATCCCACCTTATATAACATTTTTGTATTTGAAGGAACTAAGCCAGAAAAACCACCCCAACTTTAACACAGAAGTTGCTGTTAATGACAAATGTTCACTTTGTCCAACTATATCATACAACTTCAGTTAATCCTCAGAACTTCAAGTACATTCTCATTTCTCAAGCCATTTCTCTTTTGCAACATCTGAGTCAAAAAGGGAAATTATTTCAAGGTTTTCTGTCACCATGCTGCTCCTTAAAGGCTGAAGCAACTATAAAGACGTATTTGCAAGATATAAAAGGAACTAACAGGGAAAATGAGAATCTCCTCCCAGGACTAATTCAAATTGGCTTCTGTGGATGGATGTTAATTATTGGGGATACTCTCATATTATTCTTAAAGTTGAAGAAGCTTATGGTCACAGAGTTCAGCTCCAATTTTTGTTACAGCATCCACTCTTAACAGCAAGATTCCAGACACAGTAGATTTCCCCACACTCAGATATATGCTTGAAATTTAGATAACAGCTTTGTTCAAGGTTTACTAAAAAAGTCATGAATGGTCAGGTTAATTTTCAACATCAAAACCTGAAAGGTGTTTCTGATAAATTCATCAAAAAGTTCCTATATGCAGACCAGTCTTTTTAAAAATTAATATAGCCCCTACAGAGATTAATGGTTAGAGTTCTTATCTCAAAATTATTTCTACTAGCCTTGGTTAATAATTATTGCACTCTGTAAGATCTCCTAAGAAGTCAGCAGTCTTTTGATAGCAGATGGCAAGTCACATAGTGAATCTGCAGTTTTTTCAGATTCTTTATGTAGTAACCATAATGTCCTTTGTGTAGTGTGTCATTTCATATTCCTTGTAACTAAAATCAGTTAAACACACATTAGAGTTCTGGACATCTTGCTCAATGTAGTTTTGAAATTTAGTGTTAGATGTGCTGCAAATTTCCTCAAGAAGTCCCAATGGAACACTAACTTATCTTACACTTTAAGAAAAGTAAAAAAGAACTTGCTTACCATGCATTTTTCCATTTAAAGGATTTTTTTGTAAGGCTACAAATGTTTAATTGCAACAAAAAAATGAGGAGCTAATGCACCTCAAGCAATCTCAAAAAAACAAGCAACTTTCTGAATTAAACGGTTCTGGAAATTTTGGCAGCTGCTTATGTGTTGTGAACATGGTATCAATCTAAACTCAGAGTTCCAAGACAGGTTTTGTTTTGGGTAGGTAATGGATAGAAAATTCTAATTGAACCAGTTTGCAAACCTAACACACTAATGTTGAAATACACAGACTCAATATATCTTTCTCTTCATTCTTCCCATCTTTCTACTACATGTACTTCTTTCTGTTCATGCAGGCACTCTTTTAAGAAATTTGACTTCAAATTAAAAAAAAAAGGAAAAAAACCAAACCCCACACTTCTCATTGCCTACACAAACTATTTAGAACCTGCTTATACTTTGCTATCACTTTTCTCATCTAATTGATTGCTTCCATATAGACTAACTTTAAAAATCTTAGTCTGTAATTATTCCTTTATTTGCAGTGCTGTCGAAAACTGCCACATCTGCTGCAGTAAAACGCAGCATATTGTGAAAATGATTTTTTAGTTTAATCATTACATTTAAAAGTTCGACTTTTATCCTTCTTGAACATCACAGATGACCTTTCATTTAATAGAAATAAAAGAACGTGAAAAAAAAATCTTACTTGCCTCCTAACAACAAAAGTTTATTTAATTTATTTCTCTCCCGCCTTCCTACAAGAAAGCAGAAAATTATTACCAGCATGGAGCTGTATGAATTGTTCTGTCATGACAACATGGGCTCTGTTTGACCTAAGGATTATCAATAACTGAGTTTTGGGAGCATTGAGATCCTCAGAAGAACTAATTTATTTTTAAATATTCCTTTTGCAAAATAGCATGAGGAATCTTTTATTAATCTTTTTTTCCTGTATCTTCTTTGTTACAGGAATCTCTCAGCTATATGGTTTTTAATCTGTAACCTTAAAAAAATGCAAAAAATGCACTACATTCTCTTAACAGGGGTATTAATGAGATACAGCTATAAATATCCAAAATACTTTGTCCAAAGTCAGAAAACACAAGGCAAATTTTCAGTGGGTATTTCCTGAAGGAATGGATAACATTCTAGTTTGCTCCAGCGCAGACAGTGCTATTCCCATGTTAGCCACCTAACAATATTATTGTATCCCTCTGAGGCATTACACAGCACTGTATGCTTCCCAGAGTGGGATTTTGCTTTGGGCTTTTGCATTTACATAATTCATTTTTTAAATCAGAAATCCACATAAAAAGTTTATTTGCAAATGCAACTGTTCCAAGCCAGCCTAGATGACACACAGGGAGGCAGCTAGGGGAAGGGATGCTCCTTTTCTCCAGACTCCTCAGGCTGGACACCTTCAGAAAATAAAGCATCTCTCCCTCCCATTGAAACAGTTAATTTAGGCTGGAAATGGGAGAACACTGGGGGGAAATGCTGTCTCCTGTGCTGCTCTTCCCAAAATCCCAGGGAGAGAGAAGTGTTTGCACAAAGATAAAAGTGTAGTTTCCAAAACAACCTGGCTAACACTCTGTTTGTGCCCTCTAAGCAAAATTGGTGCAGAATTGAGGTGCCTGTGTGGATCAGTGGACCTGCCCAGTATTTCCAAGTTGATTCCTGTCCCTGGGTTTTGTCCCTCCAGTTGTCAATCAATGATTACTTAGGCTTGGCCGTGTTGACCCTATGGACAATATCAAACATTTTTTTTGCCTAACACAGGATTGAACATTTGCAAGTCTTCAGTACAACTGGTTTCTGCAAGAGGGATCAATGACTTTTATCAATATTATTTCTACAAAATGTTAATGATATGAATGACATTAAGTCACATTGATCCAAACACAAAAAAACATTTGTTATTAATATATCAAGTATATTCAGGCCATATTGCTGCTACAATAAAGGAAATAGATAAATTCAAACATTGCAAAATAATAAATTGCTAACAATCAAATTAACAAAAACAGATAAGCATGTGTAAGATTTCCTTTATCAGCTGGTTTGCTTTGGTGAAATTCCATGCTGAAAGATTTTTAACCTTATTGTTTCAAAATGTAATATATTCATTAAACAAATATAAGAAGAAAAATTTAAAAAACTCAAACAAATAACATAGTAACAGGTGGACACATTTTTCCCTGTCCTGCCTTAGTAGTTTTTTGTATGACTTCTCCCACTCTGATTTCAGCATGAATGTGACTATTATTATAAGACAACAGCTCAAGGCCCCTAAAAGATTTTTTTCTCAATCTATTTTTATTAAAATCAACATCCAAGATGCTCTAAAGGCATGGCAAGTTTTCAATATGAAGGAATAATATTTTTTCCAGCAGGTGCAGTCACTCCACAGTTGTTGCTGGTTGGATGCTTTTGCTCATTGCACAGAAAGCTTACAAACAGTTAAAAAGGGATGTGAAATGTAGATTTGTGTCTGCTGCATGCTCCAAAATCTGAACTGGGGGGTTCACACATTAAGTTGCTCTTGTGACCAAAAGTTAGAGTCAGGAGATCTTAGAGCTGCTCTTGCAAGATAAAAACCTTGAGCTACAGTGAAGCTTCTCAAATACTTTCTCCATGAGATCACGAAGGTAACCTGACTCATTATCTGCTTGATGCTCAAAATGAATTCCAGCATTTTCAAATCAAAGAGTCCATAAGGCTGACAAAGCACTATCATCACAAGGCATTACAGAGTCATCATTGTTACTGCTGTACCACAAGGTCTCAATAATGAAAAAATAAAGATCTCATTTTGTTATGCTAAAATAAACACTGAAACAAAGTAAATGGCAACTAGCATGCAATAGTGCATAATTTATCCACAGTTACATTGGGGTTATTATTACATTAACAGAGTTAGAAAAATCACCCACTACAAACATGACATCTACTGTAATCCAGTCAGAATTTCATACTTAAAGGTATCATTTGGGGAGCAGGGAAAATAGTAAATTAATTTTGAATACATAAACATTCCTAGAAAATGCTGTTATTTCACAGACTACCGCTGCTTTCCTAGGCTTACGTATAGAGTTGTGACATTACACATTCAGTATTTTTGCTGCAGAAGTACACTACATTAGCATAACCAATCTCTAGCTAAGAAAAAACCCTAAAACACCAAAATTATTTTTTTAAAAATGGAAGGAAAGCATACAACCGGGAAAGAATAAAAAGCAGAAGACATATTATTATGGTCTGAATAATGTCACATTCCATTATTGATTAAAATGATTTTACCATGACATTTCATTCATCAGATTCCATTTCTCATTACACACAAACCCTTAATATTTATCAAGCTTACACAAGGCTTTTCTCATCAAGCAATGCATTTCCTCTCTCCCCTTTAAAACTAGGTTATATTATGTTGAAGGGTCTACACTGTCTTTGAACTCTCTCCTTCTCACACTTGACCTCACTACCATCACTTTTTATCTCATTATAGTGAATGTTATTAAGTATTTATGTCTAACAAGGTGATTTCAACGGTTCATCCTTTTTAAACAATCCTGTGATCATTTTCTGTTAGCAGGAAATAAAGACATTTCATTAAATCAAGATCTATCTGTTACCACTCAGATTAATATTCTTTCTAGTCAGGACATTTAAGACCTTCACCATAGAGAATTGCAATGCATTTTTGGTGGTTAAAGATGGAATTGTCAAATCAGACATCCAGCATGCACATTAATTTGAAAGAATGATTTTATATTTTTACAGAATGCAGGCTCAATATATTTGTTAAAGGAATAGGTTAACTCTAGAATGCATTATACTGTTAATATAGATGCCTAGGGAAAACAAAGAAAACTGCAGGTGCATAAGAAGTTTGCTCTAGATTAAATAAAAAACCACCCTTTCAAAATGTAGGACATTGATATATGCTCCATATTAATGCTTATTATTTCTGGAAAAATATGTGAAGCAAACTCAAAAAGAGATTACCCTGGCAAGAAGTGGTGATTCTGCATTCTGTATTAGTAAACTTTCCCCAAAAAAATCATAGTGAAAATATGCACTATACAATTAAAAGCATGTAAAACCTCAGCTCTGATATATTGCAGCTCATGAAAATGCTCATATTCATTTCATTACCTTTTTGACCAAATATCATAGGATTAGCAATAAAACCATTTCACCTTTTGGAGGTTATCTAGAAGACAAAGTGCCACCTACTCTTAATACTAAACACAGTCCTGCTTTATCTCCACATTATTATACACATCACTGGACTTTATCACTACAAAACAGTTGTGTTTGCAGAACTTCATCAAAAAACCTTCCCTTTTTCTTCTCCTAAATAGACTGACAGACTTATGATCCTCTCAGTCTTAATCCTTAAAACAATTCACAGCTTGGAAATACTCCAATCAAACACAATATACTGACAGTCGGAAGATATATCAACCAAGGCAAAACAAACAACAGCATCACTACCCCCCCAAACCAAATTAAAATACACCCAAATTTCATCGGTATCACTTCAATGATTAACAAAATCTGAACTTTCAAAACCACTTTTTTCTTTTATAAGCAATCTTTTCTGTTTATGAATTTAAAAATGAAATTTATTCCAATATTTGTCCAGCTATGGTGAAGAACAAACCCAAGTTAAAATATTTATTTTTTTTACAAATGGAATCTTTTAAAAATTGTGAATCTATATATTTTGCTGTTTTTGAGATTGAGAAATTAATGTTTGACTAACATCAGAAATTCTCATCACAATAATCCATTTTAGACTTTGGCTTCAGGAACACAAAATAGTTAAAAAGGCTTAATCATTTCCCATATAGGCTGAACCTTAAACTTCTAAGTTTCAGTGCAGCTGGCCAGTTTCTAAGGTTTCCTCCCCAAAAAATCATAGCTGGAGAATGATGAAGTATAATACAACATGCAGCAAGCACATGGCGTGTAAGCACATGTAAAAGATATTGCACAAGAATTTGACACTAACAGCTACATTACTTCCACTCCCAAGAACTAAAACAATCACTTGTAGGAACCTGGCCACAGCAAAGCAGTGGTCGATAAAAGCAATCATGCCAGCTAAATTGTAGCTGAAGTCAGTGGCACAATTATTTTTGTTTTTAAAGCAGTGACATACCAGTGAAAACATTCCACTGAAGATGAAGAGTCAGGGAAGTTTCTATAAAGCAGATCCATCTGGAAGAGCAGCTGAAATAGTGAACAGAATGAATTTCCCACTTTTAGGTGTCTTGCATAATTTCTTAACCCTTGCCCTTAGATTTCAACAGATCTCTTCAGTCTGAGGCTTCCAGTATTTAACTACCAGCCCTAGAGAAATACCTGAAAAAAGGGGCCCAGTTGTCTGAGCCTCTTCAGACCCTACTTAGATAAATAAAAACGAACCATTTTCCCCACTGCAGTACTTCTGTTCTGCTTAATCTTTACCTTTCTCTTTGGCTCTCTTTTAGATTTCATCTGTTGATATTGCACTTTCTGCCTTCAAAATAGAAATTATTTGTATGTTGGTGCATATTTATGAGAAACAGCAATGTCTAAGAACTCAAGCTGTGAGGAAGTCTTTACCCTGAGATCCCCATGGTCCCTCAAAACTCTCCTCAGCTGTTGCAAACCCACAGGAGACCTATTTGTTTATGGAAGTATGCCAGGTGTTTCTCTTTCATAAATATTTAATTAATCAATCTTGTGAGGAGAAAATGCAGCCTGCACAATGCTCCCAGTAATGAATATGTGTTAGCTGTCTCGATTTTTTTCCCCTCAGAAGCTGATTAGTTATGTCATTTGTAAGAGAAAGCAGATCCATTGTATTTCAAGCAGGGAAGCAGAGCATGGTTTTGGGGGCGAAGTTTGTACCAAATAAGATGCAGAAAAAGGGGGTCTGTTAGCTGAAAGGGAATGCCACAGGCCAGTGGATTTGAAGATATGTGCTTTCATTTCATCATGATGAAGAGTCAGCTCAGAGGGATGCACAAAACCTGCTCACCTGGGTATGTCAGGTCACTTAGTGAGTCCTGTTCTTGTGGCCAGCCAGCCCCTCCTGAGCTCTGAGACCCTGTCCCCTCCTCTCACCCGTGAGAACCTTGGTTCACATCCCAGGGGTGTAAGCAGCACTAAACATGCCCTCATTTTTAAAGAAAAATAAAAGCATATCTGAGGGAATGCTGGTCACACTGATTGGCAAGTAGATCTCAGTGAGTATAGATTATCAAAGACTTTAAATTTCTATATATTTTCTAGAAGTAAAATTTCAATCATTTGGTTAGGAATATAATGCCCTGATGTAGAAAGACAGATACCAGCAGACCACAGTTTCGAGAACCTAGGATTGATGCCTGACGCTGCATGGTAAAAATCTGCTTAAATGGTAACAAAGAACTAGCTCTGTCACACATCTGCCATGCTCAGGGTTTGCCTGGGGTGGGTCTGCCTGGGGTTGTGCAGAACTAAATTAAAGCTGAATGGATGTGCTCACATAAGATTGGAAAATATGAAATAGTCAAAAAGAAATTTAAGGTCTGGTCAATGACAAACAATGTAGTGACTATTACAAAGCAAAAGAAGTCTCAAATGGTTCTTACTTTGTGTTTTACACTCTTCTTTGGGCCTACTTTCTTCCTGGGTAGCACACAATAGTTTTTTAGAGATAATAAATACAAAAATATAAGATGTATAATTGTTTTGTTAAGGGAAGGTGTGTAGAGGACACTTTAACAGGGGCTTAGTCCTTGGCAGTGCTCAGCACTGGCATCAGGGGTTTGGTACATTTCTTTATTCAGCAATATCACACAGTCATGATGTCTTACACTGAGGCTAAAACACAAAAATGACAGCTGAAAAACACAGTCACATAATCAGTGTCACTGGGGCCAGGCTTTTACTTGTACAGATTGCTACTTTGGAATTAATTAAAAAGGAAAAAAACCCCACAAAACCACAAAGAAAGGAACAACGCATTTCAGATTTTGCAAAAGGAGGTATTTTAGCAGATCATATAATGAGGCCATATTTTTATATCAATTCTCACAAGAATTAGGATAATAGTGACAAAAAAGGAAGTTTTAACTCCTGTGCTTAGACATTTAATGAGCTTTGTAGTGATGATGGTTAAAATTTTTTCACTATTCTTAATATTTTAAGATCTGTGGTGAGGAATGAACTACCATTGTCTGGCAGCAATATATTTCAGCCTTGCTGCATGTTTTGCAGACACGGCTCAAAATACAGTATTCATCTGGCTCGTGCTTAGGCTAACCTACTTGAAAATACTTGAATCCAAGAACTTCTTGGTTCTGGAGGGTTGGACAAAATTTACATCAATTTCTCTTCACAATTTTTGAGTTATATAAGAAAAGAAGAGTTAAATTTTTTATTTTAATTTAAACATGACAAGTCAGTCTATGACATGTTGGGGTTCAACACTCATCCCTACAATAACACATTTGTCCTTTTCTGGATTCCTTGGCTTTACACACATCATTCTTCTTCCCTTCTTTGTTTTCTTGGCACATTTCCCCTTTTAAATTGTAAATGAAAGAATATGCATTTCTTCTCATTTTCTCTCCACTCAGAGCCCACAAAGAGTAAACATGTAGAACCAAAGTTGTACACATAAAACCACAATCACTTAAAATACATCTAATTTTAAACAGTGAAATATGACAATAAAACTACTATTTCATAATTCCCTTCTGCTTTATAGAGTCAGAGTCAGTGTATGGTACAAAAATCTGACTTATCTGAGACAGATACCTATTAAAAAGGCACCTTAAAAAAGGTTGGCACTTTAAAGCACACTATTCATTAGCTGATTTCAGTGTTTCCTCAAGTGATTATTTAAAGGACCATTGAATACAAAATGATGGTGGCAGAATGATATGAAGTAGGATAAAAAGCTTACAACTGGTGACATCTTTAACTTGAAACACTTGACTGTACAAAATACTTTACCTTTCCCATAAATATTTCTTGCACCTATACAATGCAAATAAAAATGCAAAATAGACCCCACAAAAATATCTTGTGAATTATCTGTAGAAGCTCTTTCTCATTTAAAAGTATGTTTCACATTTACACTCTTGCACTTTGTGCAAAACATTAAAAAAAAAAAAAATTTTTGGAAACAGTTTTGCAATAATGAAAGGAGAAATCATAAATGTGACATCATCTTAAAATATAAAAAGAAAAAGGCAGCCTCCTGAAAATGACAGTATGTAGAGCTTTATGGCATTGATATTATCCAAACTGATGGGCTCTCTTCAGGTTAACGTGTTTCTAAGGTTTTGTGAGAGATATTGGTTGAGACATTCTTGAAGAACTGTCCCAGAAACCTGAAACTTCCTTACTGTTTATGTATCTATGCTGCAAAACACGATTTTTCACTGCATTCCTCCCCCCTGCATCTCTTCCAGAATATATTTGGAGTAGAGTTTAGACTAAACACAAAGGCTGACAGGCTTTTCCAGTGGCAGACAAAGCAATACTTAGTAGTAAGTGAATTCACAGACGAAAAGGGTACCTGTAGTGCTACAAACCTTCTAAGGCATTGCCAATCTCACCAGCAAACCATGGGCATGTTTAGGTTCACGTCTGACCATGTTAATTTGAAGGAGTCACTTAGAATAGGAAAGGTTATTTGATGACATACAGGATCAGTTTCCTTGTTATTCCCTCTTTTACTTTATGCATCTTGACCTTTTCCAGCTATCCCAAGAGGAAACTAATGTGATCTCAAAGAAACATTCAGGCAGTGGTATATCATTGCTCTGTAGCTGAACTGCACAAGGATTCAGTTACCATATTTATGTGGCTGAGGTTTCTTCAGGGAACTTCTGTGGCTCAATATGACTTTTGCAGACATTTGTTAGTATTGTTAACAGAAATACAGCCTGGGAATACTATATTAAAATATCAATTCCTTCTCAGAAACGAATCAGATAAATATCTGTCCAACATTACTACAGCAATAATTATAATCTCAAAGGGTGTAGTTGCATTATCTAGCTCCCCAGTGGATAAATTGCAAGGTCAGTTTTAAAAAGAAAATTTATCTGCTACTTAAAAATAACACAGTGCTAGTCTTGATGCAGTATGCCTTAGCATTCTTATGCACTTGAGTTTTGTTTCCACTTTTATCACTTCAGATAAAATGAAGATTTGATAAAGGAAAACACCATCATTGCCAGAGATGACATGCAATAAAATATATATGAAAAACAGGACATATTGGGAAGGAGATTGTAAAATTGCGATAAGCACAGCAATGCTTCCTACACATACACACAGAGAACCCCTCAATGGAACAACAAACAAACAACAGCAAAAAGAAAGGGGGTAGATATATAATGAAATATTATGCAGATCTCTCATAAATCCCCTAATAAATCATGCAGCCAGTGGTACTCCAGCTCCAGAAAGTCATGTAGCGTCATTCATGAGAACAAAATATCCATGAACATATATTCAGCAAATCTACTTTTCATTAGCAGCAGCAATCAGTGGACATGGATAGAAAGAAAAGACTGCATTCTGGCAGTCTTACACAGCTCATGTAATATTCTTTGCTTGGGAAAGAGGCTTAGCAGCATTTAGAGAAAGGACAGGAAGGGTAATACAAAGTTTGGTACAGACAAGGCCCAGAAGGACCAATGGTTTCTTTGTGGAAAGCTCATGCCAGCCAGAACTGAGTAAATAAATCAGACAAAGCCTTGTCTTTGCTAGAGTCACAACAGAGCACAGTAATTTAACGCCTATAAGGTGCACCATTTTGATCAAAATTTTGATTGAAACCTGGAAGTGCACCTTATAATCCGGTGCGCCTTATATATGGACAACATTCGGAAATTTGCCAATCTGGAAGTGTGAGCCGTGAGAGCTGCTGCAAAATAAAAAAAGGGTGCTCCTTATACACCGATGCACCTCATATATGGACAAAGTCTGGAAAAATGCCAGCAGCCCAGAAGTGCACATTATACTTCAGTGCGCCTTATAGGCATAAAATTACTGTAATCTGTCCCCTGGATTAACTTTCCATCAACTATCATTACAGAGCTCAGCACCTATAGGCTGGGCAGTGTCAGCAGCAGGTCACTAATGCTGGCTGCTTCTTAGGACAAATTCTGCAACTTGTGCTGTGCACAATGCTATAGTGCAACAGAAATCAATTTAAATCTGTTTCTGTGATTGTCAATATTGCATTTCCTGCAGCATAATGTATGAGGCACCACAACAGAAACCATGACATTCATAGCTTGGGAGGAAAGGCAAACCCATGCTGAATTGTACATCTACACTAGTGGACCTTATGTGGGTGGCTCGGATTCATAACCAATCCATTGCTTTATGTCACCCTACACTGAATCTAACAAAAAAGAAATTCCTCCACAGTGAAGAAGTACAGAAAGTGATAAAAATTGAAGAAATGCAGCATTGGGAGCCACAATACAAGAAAGATATCGAGCTATCAGATAGTATCCAAGGGAGAGCTACAAAGAGGGTGAAGGGACAGAGGGAAAGCTCACGAAGCATGGCTGAGGTCACTTGGTCAGTTCAGCCTGCAAGAGACTGAGGGGAGACTTCATTTTGCTCTTCAACACCATCAGGAGGAGAAGTGGAGAGGCAGGCACTGATCTCTTCTCTGGTGATCAGTGACAGGACCTGAGGGAATGGCCTGAAGCTGTCAGGGGAGGTTAGGGCTGGGTGTTACTGAAAGGTTCTTCCCCCAGAGGGTGATTGGGCACAGGAACAGCTCCCCAGGAAAGTGGTCACAGCACCAAACCTGACAGAGCTCAAGAAGTGTAAGGAAAACACCAACAAGCACATAGTGGGGTTCTTGGGGTGTCCTGTACAGGGCCAGGAACTGGACCTTGATGATCTGTGTAGGTACCTTTCAACTCAGGGTAACCCATGATATCTTAATTTTCCTCTGAATGCAACACACTACCAAAAAACATCCCATCAAACACATAAAATGTGGTGTAAAAGAACAATAATGAGCAACACTATCATTGCTCTTCATAACTATCAAAAAACCTTATGCTCTAAAATGATTAGTTTCAGAATCAATTCAACCTATTCTCAAAAAAGCTTTTCTTTGCAACTGGAACATCAAAAATTTATTTTGTTTCATTAGGAAAAGTTGACTTGTTTTTTTTTCCCCAGAAGTTGATAAAATCTGAATGGTTCACTTTCCTGGTACACTAAGAACATTTAAATGAGGCTATAGGAAGAAAGCTAACACAATATAGTTATAGAATGGATATTTTTTGAATCTTTGTGAAAGATTAATGATAGCTATAAAAAGCAAAGCTTACTGATCTGTTATATGACAGACAGCAGCAAATAAAAAAGCAGATTCAGGACTATTAACAAGTATAATTATATTCAGTCATTCCCTTTAAAATTGCTTAAAGCTCAGCTGGATTTAATATTTCCTTCAATCAACAACATGCAGGATGTGCGGAAGAATAAATTATGATTAAAATACAGACAATATGAAGCAAGGAGATGTAGACCATTAATTTAATTCATGACATTTTCAACACCACTTTTATGAAAGTCATGGATTTTATTCAAATGGACTTTATAGAGCTTTTGAAGTAAGCAGTCTTTGAAGTTCCTCCTTTATTTGTTGTTACACTTATCATGAAATGTCAAAGAAAAATGGTTTATTACTATCGGAGGTGCTTTATTACTCATTTTAGGGGGATTATCAAAATGAGAATCTCCATCCAAGGACAGATTTATCAGGTCATAAATTTTGCACGTTATTTTGATAATAAAAATTGGCATTGTAATTATCCATTTCCCCCAGATACTCCCTCTGGATGAATAAAAGCTGACAAAAACTCTACCACCTTATGAAAGTTTGACTCAGCCTACACTCATTTTTCCTGCATAATGAGGCAGGAAAATGAATTGATAAATATAAATAGTTAAAAATAAAACTTGATATTCATATATTCAGTATATATGAACTAGTCTCTGTAAAAAGTTCTAGTAAATTTAAAGAAACATTTTGAATTCTAATATGGAAAAAAGATTTTTCTTTCTAATTATCATTATTAGGTGGGTTTGAATTGTTTTTAGAGTATGACAACTATGAGTTAGTAAGGGGAGATAATAAAAATTAAAAAACAAAATCTAGATAATTGTGTCTTTCAGCAAAAATGATCAATTTCTAGAATAGTTTGGGAGAGAAAATATAGCAAAGAAAGAACATACCACTATTGTCAAAAGGATGTTTTATTTCTCACTTTTACTTCAGTGTCAAATGACATGGATGTAGAAATTTATAAATTTCTGTCCAAGGTTGACATATGGTTATTAGGACAGAAAAATAAGGAAGATGCATTCTCATTTAGGATTGAAATTTGAATTCTGAAGCACTTACTAATCTAGAAACAACTACCTTCTAAGTGGAATTCTGCTTCTGAAAAAGTCTTTTGCTATTCTTGGGTAGGAACTTCAGAAAGAGATTTTTCAAAGTGCGAAACAAGAGCTTAAAATTTCTTGAAGAAGTAAAGCTTATATACCTGAAAACTCAAAAATTCAGAAAGTCGGGTCTGTTAAGTCCTGTCAAAATTTTGAATCTCAATCCTTATAAAACTTTGTGGGCAAGAAGAAAAAATATTATGGTCTTCCCAGTCTTTGACAATTCAAGATATTTCTTTAAATAATGGCTCATTGAAAAACTGATTACATCAGGTAATTACATCAGGTGCTTTCTAAAGATCTACCACTGATTTCCGTTATTCAAATAAAAACTGAATTGCATAAACTGGTTTGAGAAAATAGCTATTTCACCCTCCTACACTAAATGGATGCCAGTCACTGTGAACAATAGATCTGTGGCCTCTTTTGGCTCTAAATAAAAGAAACATTGAGGAATTGTTTCTAATTAGGACATCATACATTAAATGCACTGCTGAAAGTCAGTCTTGCAGATTTACAAGGGCTTTCATACCAAGAATGATGATAAAGGTATAGAAAAGTATGTGTTAGAGTAAAACCAGTCCAGAGTACTTTTTAAATGGCCAGAAATTAAACTTTTTGTAGGAAAATATTCTGTCTAGATTTACCATGGCATTGCAAAAGTCCCAGTGAAATCAAGAGAAACATTTTTGCTGTAGGGTTCCGCAGCGAAAAAACCCACCAAGTTGCCTTTATTAGGTGTTTGAAAAACAAGCACAAGTATGTGTGAATGAGTGTATATGTATTTTGTGTTGTGAAACTCAGACCTTGATTTGAATGAGGGCTTTGGTCTCCATAGTTTCAGATGGTTCATTACAAAGTCATAGTAAAATTTGAGCAGAGATTCTCCAAACAAGGCACGGTATGCAATTTAGGTCCAAATCTGTTACCTGCTTTATGTTTAGTGCTGACTTTCAGACAATTCTCTTCTCACCACTGCCTGAAATGTCTCTGGGGATGGAAAATAGGAAGAAAAACAAGCATCCCGAATGTAAAGTCACAAAGCCTTCAACAGACTTCCAGTTGAAACTTTAGCAAGCATGTTGTTGGCAAACATTTACTTTTAGCAATATGCAGAAGTGTTAGGTTTTGGTATTTGGATTCTGAAACTAAAAATTGACCTGAAATGTGAGTAGATGGAATTTTAGATCATGTTTGTTATCCACTAAATAATTCATTGTTCCATTTTACACATGCAGCCTTTAATTAACTTGCTGACTCAGACGCACGATACTACTAATCCATTCATTTCCCCAAACCCACTGAAAAGTATAAAACGTGTGGGCACAAGCAAAAGACTTGGAGATTATTAAGGAAGAATTTTTAATCAGAAAACCCCAGACAGCTGGATCCTCTTCTCCCAGCTATGAAGACCAGATTGAGGACTGATTGATAACACCTGTTAACTACTGTCTTTCTCCTGAAGCTGTTGAGTTATAAGCCTGTACAACTATTTCGTCCTGACATACTGGTCAAAATAGAACAAATCAGTTAATAACAATTCTGACTAAAAGGTTTAAAGCAGCTGCATGCACCAAGCACCCACTTTCTCCCTGACTGGAAAATATATTTAGTAAAATAGCCTTCAATGAGAAGCAGAACTTGGATAATTTATACTAAAATACATATATATGTGTTTATATAGACAAATATATCTGAAGATTATGTATTCCTGTTACCAGCCAATTATGCCTTAAATATCTGCAAAAATATCCAACCTCTTTATTTTAGAATATTTAATTACTAAATGTTCTATTTTGTCTTTACAGATGACTTTGTACCTTCTTCAGGGAAGAAGGGCTTTCAATAGCAACTAACTATATGATAACATCACACAAACGTGATACACCAAATGAAGTTTTGGGAATAAAAAAAAGGAACTACTACAGCAGAGTTCCAATAGCTAATGATTTTCTGTTTCAGATAAGGTAGCTCATTTTGCTTGAAGACCTGTTTTGACCATATTACATGGACCTAAATTTCACTCCAGCCTGTTGCCTTGGCAAGGCTTTTAAAAGAAATGTATCAATAACTGTTTTCTGTGGACGAGCACCATAGGAGTGAGAGACAGATGTAATTCCTTCATTGCTGTCCCTTGATCCTAGTCTACATAATTAAGTATCAGACTAGATAATCCCTGAGGTCCGTTCATTATTCCAGTCTATTTAATACCAGCATATCACTCTGGGATAGGTTACAGTGCTCTTACAGCCCTTAAAATGTGTAGGTTAAAAGATTTACAAGGTAACTGAAGCTATGACCTCCTTCCTGGGGGAAGGGAAGAGGCATTAAAGGAAGAATAATTCAGAGAAATGTGGCTTAAGTGCAGCACTAGAGCTATAACCCCTCAAGTTATTTAAACCTTTGTCTTTTACCACATAGTCCCTGCTGGGTGAAATCTCCAGTTGGCCTAAAAGACTTAATCACCTCTGGCTGGATGAGTATTAGCAGTTCATTTGCATAAGTACTTGTCATTATCATTAAGTGTGTTTGCTTTCAGATATATTTAAGTCCACATTAACTCCTTCTTTCTTGACGTTAGGATCTCTCAAATTGGCAGTGGCTGCATTGTGTTTCCTCTGAACCGGTCTCCTACTCAAGACATATCTAGGACAGCTGTAGTCTTTAAATACTCATTAAAGAGAAACTATTCCATCTACTGCATGAAAAACTTAAGACACATATTTTTGTACAAAGTCAAGATATGGTCACAGAGAAATGAAAATACGGGCCCTAAAGCATAAAACAGTGTAGTAAATGGGGTAGAGTAACCCAGTTGCCAGGAACCTTCCTCTGGGGTTCAGAAATCTGTAGTTGTAATCACAACTACACAGATCACTGCAACAGGCAACATTTTAGTATCTGCAAATCAGTGTAAATCCAAACCCTAGGGTTAGGCATTCAGTCACTGTGTAAGAGATGCAGATTTACCAAGGACACTCAGGAATCTTGCATTCCTTTTCCATACATTCTGAGAAAACAGCTAGAAATACTTGCTTCTGTTCATTGTGTTGGCTGCACTCTCCCCATTATGGAAAAAATTCAGAAATAATTCCTTGCTGTGAGGGTGGTGAGGCCCTGGCACAGCTTTCCCAGAGAAGCTGTGGATGCCTCATCTCTGGAAGTGTTCAAAGCCAGGTTGAATGGGGCTCTGAGCAAGCTGGGATAGTGGAAGGTGTCCCTGAGCATGGCAGGAGGTTGAAACAAAATCACCTTTAAGGTCCCTTCCAAGCCAGAACATTCTGTGGACACTGTGAGGAGGTGGGACCTCAGGAGGAAGAATCAAAGAGCTCTCAGTAGAATGACAGTGCTGCTGTTTGGGGGTGGCAATGCCACCCTTCCTCAAAGTCTGAGCAACTCTGTGGTAATCCTGGGCATGGACCTTTGCAAGGATCTCTCTCCTTTTGTCCCAGAACATTTTGGACTTTGTAAGAGAAAGACAACTACCCCATGAGATGAGGGTACTGAAATGCAGGGAATGCAAAATGCTTCCCAAGACAGAGAGAGACATTATTTACCTGCTGATTATGGTAAACAACCAAGAAGAGAAACCTGCCTCTAAGGCTTACTTTATGAACTTCTAGACATTTTACATTGGTGAAAACAGAAGCAAAATTGAGATCTAGAATGAAATTAAAAACCTCTGATGAACATGAAAAGTCCAATAAGCTAAAGAATCACATCCCTTTCACTTGGTCTCCTTAAGGGCATATGAGTCCTGAGAGACTGTTTTTCTAGCTAATTTTGGAGAGCATCCATACTGAAAAGCTTATTACTTCGAAGAGAACAAATTTTCAGAATGAGACAAGAGTTTTAGCTAAAAGTGAAAACAAACTTTGGTGTTCCACTGCTTAGGAAAGCAGTCTAACAATTTAGCTACTGACATAAAGTTAAGGACTATGTAATAGTGACTTTACTCTAAAAGCATTTTAACATAGTTTCAAAACAAAAATTTTAAAAAATATTTAAAATTAATATCTCATAAACATTTTTCTTTTATAAGAGACTTCTTTCATCTGACATATTCCAGAAATGTTCAGACTTTACAGACTAAATGTGTATTTAGATACAAATCTGTGTAGTTTCCGATTGAGTTTTGCAGAAACAGAGACTGGGTCAGTTCTAAGCCTGCCACATGACATTTAACTTATTAACTGACAAGAACTTAAAAGAAACTTAAAAGAGAGCTTCTCTGGAAGATTAGACAGCTCTAAACATTTTGTCTCAACATCTGAGCAGATTTTTTGGACAATAATTTTTACTTCAGATGTCAGATCCCCAGATCATGTTTCCAAAATAACTGTTCACATCTCCTTGCTCTCCTCTGACAATGAACAGATTTATGCAGAGTCTGTTCTTCTAATGTACACAAAGCAATATTTCAGAACATTTCCTCATACCTCCTTAAGTCAGTGGTAAAAATATTCCTTACTTACTCCTGAAAACCTGGGTTACAAAACCCCTTCTGCTGCAGTGACAAACATGTGGTAATGACAGCCTCAGGCTTCCCCATGTCAAAGTTAGGCTACAAACATCTTGAAAACCTTTCTTGCATTTGCATAGCATGAGATTTTAAGCAAAAAGACTAATATAATCTGCTACTATATCAAGCTAACATATTATATATTCAGGTCACATTAATAATTAATTTCTTACACATGGTATAAAATACACATTTTTACATCTATCATTTTTCTTGAGAATAACGTGTGAACTGTATTTCTCATATAGCTTTATTTATATTTGTGGTAAACTACTTATAAACACATGTTTATGCACTCAGAATGGATGTTTTTAATAAAAGTTAGCAACACTCAGGATTCTTAACTCATTGTTTTCTATAATCTCACTATTAAAAGTCTTTTAGGAAAAGAGAAATCAAGTCCCTTAATAATCTGCTGTTTTATTTTTTTAATATCTCCTGTGCGGAAACATTCATAACAAATTTTAAGTTGGAAGGCAAAGGAAAACAGAATTGTTCAGAAATCTTAAACGGGTAAAGTAAACAAAGTGAATATCATTTGGTAGAAATCCATGAAATAGAATTGTAATCACTGGAGGAGTTTTATCAGTGTCTTGGGTGCAACATAGTTTAGCAAGTTTTCATATTTGTTTCCAAAATGGATGCATACAGTCCTCACCTCATGCAATATTTTCCTACAAGCAGAAAGCCTGAATTGCTGCTTACGTTAATGTGCACCAGGTCATGCCTGCTTTCAACAATTCATATTAAATCCACGTTATCTCTGCATGTACTTGTGATAAGCTTGTAAACCTGTAAACAACATTCATCAGAATATTCACAGCTGAAATTAATTTTGCATCTTTTCCACTAACCCTCTCATTCAAGGGTCTTGTAGAAATAATTTCCTGATAACGTCAAAATGTCACTCATATTTCCCAAATTTTAATGTCAGGCATAGTCAGTCACCTCACTTCCTGAAAATATCACAAAATACATTTTCAAAGCCAACAGGATCGAACATTTATAAATCCAACAAGAATAGGATGAAAAATAACACTAGGACAGAAAAATAACCAACTATGGCAACATGAATATTTCTACTTCCATTCCTGTTCACAACACAAACAGACCTCTGAACTGAAGCCTATGAAATATCTAGATGAGAACAGAACCTTCTGAAGCATTTCCTACTTAGGGATTGGAAGCAATTTTTATTTTAAACATTTGTTTCTAAATCTCTAACTGAGAATGGACAAGGTATGATAGCATAGCATGTCTGCCATTCTTAATATGCTCTAAACTAGTCAAATGCATCAAAGATAACTGTAAATGTGTGATGCATGAAAGATTTCCCATTACAAATGGTTTCTTTTCTATTTTAAAATAGAACTACTGTACATATGAAGAGTAGGTTTGTCAAATACAAGTCTATCTGAAAGACAGCACTATATTTGGAACCATGACATTCTGAATGGGAGCTGGGTAATTCTTATTTTTTTTTCATAATTTGATTTATTTTATTTTACAGTTAAGAGATTCGGTCCTAGTACTAGTACAGAAACTCCCATATGGGAGCCAGGCCCTTTGCTTGATTGAGACAATTCTTGTTCTGTTTCCTGCAGATGAGATTGACAAAAGACAAAATGAACATTAAAAAATATACATCATCACAAATATGTTTTTCTTGAAGTCAATAGCACCTCAGCCTACAGCTCACTATACACAGGTAAACAGTCTAAAACACAAAGCAGAAGACACTGGAATACTGCAGTACATTTTTTGCTTTATCTCTATAGTCATTAGGCTAAGTGTCTTGGAAAGAAAAACTATGAAGAGTATTAATTACCGATAGGTTTCTCCCCAGAATGCCTATGCACTTCAGTCTCTTCACATGTTAAGCTCTTCAGGATAATAATTTTTAAAAAGCTATTTTCTAGACAACAATACTAAAATAAAAAATAAAAACAAAGCACCATTAAGTAAATGGGTTTTTACCTAATGGCAGTTAACTTCAGTCATTAGGTAAACTATATTAATGCGCATCACTCCTTATGTCAATAATTTAATATTCCCCAAAATAATTTACACAAACACAAATAAGAATTTAAGAAAATAGAAAGAGGAATTAATCTAATGCTCTCTGAGTCAATAAAGGAGTCCTGTGAAGGCAGTTCCAGTTTTTACTCACAAAACACAAGGGAGATGAGCTGGGGTAGTCATGCATGGATTTCCAGAGGGAGAAGGGAGCATTAGGTTTCCATAATTGGAATCACCAAGTGCCACAAATCATAGTGACAACTGCCAAATTTATGAATTAGAACCTGGACTTAAGTCTCCCAAATTTGGATCTTGCTGCCATTAAATAAAAAAATTAGACTCCTAAGTACTGATGATATGTGCCATTAGATATCGTGTTTAGATTGATCATTGGTAATGAATTACATGGAATAATTAATACCAGTCAAAAAATCAGATCTGTAAGTGTTTCCATGCTGTCTACAAAAAGTCTCAGAATAAATGAAAGTTGATGCTGTGTTCTCTGTTTTGTGATGCACAGCACGGCATGACAATGGCTTTTACTTTGTCTTTAAAAGTTCACTCCAACACAAGAGAGGATGGAGTGATCCTGCTGCTGTAAATTGCCATAGTTACTAAGTTAAAGAGAGAGCTGTATTACAATATATTTAGAAAACCATGATATAGTTATCAAGAGAACAATGAACAGAAATGCCACGTAGCTAGTGCAGGAGTGGGTAACTGCCTGAAAAAGCTCGTGGCTTGGATGGGTGTGCTCTTCCCTGGCTGGATGGTTGAGCATAGAGGGTGATGAATGGAGTTGCATCCACCTGGGTAAGTCAGTCATGGTGTTCCCCAGGGCTCAGTTTTGGGAATATGCCGATTAAAGATTTATCAAGGGTTCAGTGCTCACTCAGTCATTTTGCAGAGGACACAGTTTGGGTGACAGTGTTGATCTGCTGAAGGGCAGAAGTCCCTACAGAGGGATCTGCACAGGCTGGATCCATGGATCCAAGGCCATGTGCCTGGTCCTGCTCTTGGGTCACAATAAACCCCTCCAGCCCTGCATGGGAGAAAAATGGTTGAAAATCTTCCCATCGTGAAAGGACCTGGGGGTGCTGGTCACAGCAGCTGAACATGAGCCAGCAGTGCCAGGTGGCCAAGAGGGCCAGTGGCACCTGGCCTGGATCAGCCATGGTGGCAGCAGGAGCAGGGCAGTGACTGTGCCCTGTGCTGGGAGCTGCTGGGGTCACACCTCAATCCTATGGTCTGTTTTGGGCTCCTCACTGCAAGACAGACATTGAGGGTCTGGAGTGTCCAGAGAAGGGCAATGGAGCTGGAGAAGGGTCTGGAGCACAAGTCTGATGAGGAGCAGGTGGGGGAGCTGGGGGTGTTTGAAGTGGAGAAAAGCAGGCTCAGAGGAGACCTTATTGCTCTCTAAAACTCCCTGAAAGGAGAGTCTGGTGGGGATTGGGCTCTTCATCTAGGTAACAAGCTATCAAAAGAGAGGAAATGGCCTCTGGATGTTTGTAATAAATGTTAGGAAACAAATTCTACATGGAAAATATTGTAAAGCTGGTCCATTGAACAAGTTGCCCAGAAGAGTGGTCACCATTCCTAGAGGTATTTAAAATGGAAGCAGATGTGACACTGAGAGGCATAGTTTAGTGGTGAACTTGGTAGCACTGGGTTTATGACTGTACTGGATCTTAGAAGTATTTCTCAGCCTAAAAGGTTTTATAATACCGTTCTGATCTTCATTTCTATTCTAATCTAAGGGGAGAGATCATCTCAATTCCTGCAAATTTCTTCTCTTTAATATTTTTTAGAATACTCAAGCTTAAACTGAAACTTTGGTAGTTTTTATTGAGAGTCTGATGAGAAAATGGTATGCCCTGATCAATAATACCAGTTTGAAAATTCTCTCTTTTTGTCTCACACCAAAATGTTGTAAATGACCACACCAGGAAAACACTACTGAATACCTGTACTTCTGCTTTCTACTTGAAAACTTTTGCAAAGGTGTGCAGTTCCTTTAGTTTCTTTAATTAAAAGGCTCTATTAATCATACTAACTGTAACCCTCACTTTGCCAGACTCCTGAGTTTCAACAATTAGGTTTAATTGTTTTTCAACAATGTACTCTTTAGAAAGCATTAGCATACAAATACATTTTCTTATGCAGCAGGAACTTTTCCATTGCAATGTCAGTAGGTTATTTTTATTATTCTTTTAAGGTCATTTAATAGTCAGTGCAACCACAAGGCCATTTTTCATCTCTTAATTTTATGTCTTTGTATCATTTGTAAGTATAAAATAGACAATTAGGATATTGTTGCCCAAGAATGATCTGAATGCCTGTTTATTCTTTTTCTTTCTTTAAAACTACTTTCTTTTCTATGTCTTCCATTCTTAGGCCAGTTCCAAATAGTGCATGTCTTGGTAACCTCTCAGGTTCTCCATCCAGTAATTAAAGTTTTGGCTTTTAAAGTAACAGAATGTGCTGTGAGGAGTCAACATAGGGTGCAACACTCAGCTTTTAACACAAAAGGGAACGGCACCATATTGTTCATAAAAGGTGAAAAAAACCCCTACTTTTTACTGGTAAAAAACCAACACAATATTAAATTGTCTTCTGACCTACTTTTGACTTTCCCTGTGAAACCTGTAAATGAAAGAAGTCTTAATTTCTCTGATGCAAAACAGACATTGTGATATTTGAGTCAGAGGGACTGGAAGAAAAAATACAGGTGTGTATTAAAATTCAGAGAAATGTCCTTGTCTGGGAGCCTACATCTTCCACTCGCTTAGTGCTACATCTTGCACTCAGCTCTGAATGTCAGATTTTCCACAGCACAATGACACTTCAAAGCAGCACTTGTCTCTCCTCAAGTAATGTGATGGCAGAATTAAAGGGATGATCCACAATCTGGTGTAAACTAGAGCTCATTAAAAATAAGAACACTCTCCATAAATTTAAGGTGAAAAGATATCTTTTATCAGGCTTTAAAATTTGCATTAGCTGTGCAGGAAGGCAGCATCTGAGCTGTTAAGCAAGAAGGCAGCTGTTTGGACATGCATGATAACGTTCTCTGACCTTGCTTCTATGAACACATGTGGGACCATGTGCACGGCCGTGCCTCAATCTCGTGGCAATATTGAGAAAATAGCCCCACAAAAACCGGTAATCGTCACGAGAGGTGGTGGTAGACAACTTAAAATTGTTTCCAAGGTGATTGCCTCTAAGAGAACTGATTAAAGAAACTACAAAGAGAAAAGGAAATCTTGTAATTCTGAGTGAGGAGCAGGGCCTGTGGTTCAAGATAGAGTTATTGAAGCAATACTCTGAAATACTCCAGCTGCTGCTATCTTTAAAGAAGTGAGCAAACAAAAATTCATGGTAATATATTAAAATGCAAAGATTTTTGAAGGACATAGGAATAAGGAATCATGTTAAAACTAAATTGAAATGAGCTAGTCAGATCCTTGTAAAGAGCATGGAGTATCTGAAAACAGCATGTTATAGGTTCAAGATGCACTAGTTATTAACCACTAAAATCAGTCTATGAAAACCCATCACAAAAAATCAAACTCAAAATTCTAACCCAAAGCAAAATCTAGAATGACCAAACACAGTTTCTAGTAGAAGTAAGACATGCTTCTGAATTAAGAGTTTAGAAATCAAAAGCAAGGAAAACGAAGGATGAATAGTATGGGGCAAGATTTCAAATCAAAAGGCAGACCAAAAAGGTCTTGAGAAATAATTTGCTAAGCTCATAAAATGCCTGTGAAATCCTGTTCTAATGCATTAGGAGCAGTAATCTGACAAGGACCTGTAAGGTTTAGAGATGGCAGAAAAAAAAAATTAAATAACCTCTTTGCCACAGGAAAAAAAAAATATATTTTTTCACAATTACATCATTCTTAATATAAATAATTGAATAAATGGTCTCAAACAGAAGTGACAGTAAAAGTGGCTTTAGATAAAATGGCAAACAAAATAGCTCGTTGTATGGACTCAATGGTGGTCATTGACTGTTTCTAATGGAACTTTAAAATACAGTTTTGGAGCTCCTGTGTGATGCATTTCACCACTTTTAAAAGCCCAGCCTCACACAGAACGGCTGAGTGATGAAAGCACCTGTGGAGATAATTTAGTGATCTGTGTCAAAAGTCTCAGTAAAGTCCAGATAAACAACACCCACTCCTCTGCCCTCATCCCCTCAGTCAGCTGTCTCAGTGTGGAGAGCTGTCAGCTTGGGGAGGCATCAGCTCATACAGGTGGCTTCCATTCCTTGGGCTTTGAGAAGGCTTCTGTGGTCGGTAAATTGCTGCTGTAAAGTTCAGCTGCCTGTTAGGTATTGATCTGGAAGGTCCATCCACTCCCCTCCTCAAGCTTTCCCTCTCCAGGGCAGGGTGGAAGATCCAACGCCCAGATCCCTGCCCCACACCCTCTCCCCCAAAATGATCACAGCAGACATCTCTTGGGTTCCCCCCTGGTGGGGGAACCATCCAAGGGCTGGATGAAGCTCAGCCTTCTCTCCACCATGCCCAGCAAGCAGCAATCCCTCCAGGGCCGCAGCAGCTTGGCAGGCTGGGCCCTCCATCCTCTGCCTCAGGGAGTCTCCACTGTGATGCTCCATCCCTTCTCCCTGTGCTGCTCTGTGCCACAGGTTCTTGGCTGGCTGCTGGTGCTTCCTCTGCATCTCAGGTGCTGACCTGATCTTCCTTCTGTGGCCAAAGCCCTGCAGCCTTTACTCAGGGGTTGAATCCCTCCTTCACAACCCCATAAGCACAAAACCTGCCTGTTACCCCTTGGGTATCCCTGGAGACTGAGACTCCCCTTCTCTCTGGAGTCTCAGGGAATCCCCATCTATCTCCTGCTCACTGCAATGCCCCTCTTCCACAGCCCTCTGCTTATTCCCTGTGCCAGAAGGGAATTGTTACTTCCCCAAGAAGAATGGGGAAGTAACAGCAGATCTGAAGCAGGGCTTTAGCAATGCTTGAAAATTGTACACGTCCTAACTTCCATATCAGGGAGATCAATAAAAAGCATTGGAAATGATTACACTTACTGGATGAAAAGATAAACTTAGTAGATGAGGGATGCAATAACCACCAGCTTTTATGGAAGGAAATAAATCTTTAAAAATCTACAGGAATTCTTTGGGGAAAGTAACTGTGAATAGATGAGTGTGATGAAGGCAATATAGAGCACATGGATTTCCACATCACTGTTGACAAAATCGCTCACTAAAAATTCCTCAAGAAAATAAGCTACAAAAGAGAAAAGAGGTATGACCAGGTCATGAACTAGTAGAGGTTTAAGAAAAAGAAAAAAATAGTTAGTATTTACTGTGAGGATAAGATCACTACTGAAGAGCCCTGCAAATCTGCTGTGCAAAAGCATCTTAATGTTCAGCATGTTCATAAGTCTATAAAGAAGAATATGGAGATGAACAAACTTGTTCTTATTAATGGTGGATTGAAACTGAAATGAACTATCAAAAGTCACAAATTATTCTCATGATACTGGTGGCCTAAGTAATATATTTATAAATGTAATAGAAATGTGCAGAGAAAACATCAAGTTGCTACCTCCCAAAAAAGAGGTTTTGAAGATCTTGTGGATATTTGGCCATACTTATCAGTTTAATGTTCAACTCCAGTCTGAAGGAGAGTTAATATCAGGAGAATCAACTACAAATAAAGAACAAGTACAAGGTTCATACCAATGGATAAATATCTTAAACATATGACTTTTGAATGATGCATGTTGCTCTGGTAGCTCAATTAAGGAAAAAAAATGGATACAGAACTAATGCAAGAAATAGAGAAAAGGGCTAAATGAAAAGTCAAAAAAGTTACAAAGTTTAAATCTTTAAACGCTTTTTGGAAAGAAATAACTCTGGGGGAAAACATGTCTGGTTCTACTGGCATAATTTCAAAGAAACTGATAAAATTTCTATGGTGAATAAATATGAAAGATTGTATCTTCCTCAGAATGCAAAAACTAGAGGCATCAACATAAGTTATCAACTGTTTAGAAAAGAGCAAGTACAGTCTGTTTTCTTTTATTTTTTTGCCACAGGGTAGGTAATTAAGCTGTAGAACCTTTCAGCACAGGATGTATATGAAGCAATGTGTTCAAAAGCAGTTGAAGGAATTCACAGAAAGTTTTGTGAATTATATAAAACACAAAGATGTGTACCTCAGCTTCAAATATGAACCTCTGCTTCAGAAAAGGCTGTAGCTTCCAAAATCAGAAGGTTATGGCACAGGAAAAATCATTCTGTTTTTATACTCTTTCCCTAATCATCGGCTAATGGCCATTTGCAAAACAGAAGGCCAGAATAACTGCACCTTCAGCTGGAGCCAGGATAGCTGTTTGTATTTTCTTTAAAATTAAAAATAAAATATTTCCCTACAGTTTGAAATCCTTTGCCATTCCAAAGTTCTCATTGAGATAGTTCGTTATAAATTAACTTGATGAATGAAGAGAACAGAGTTTAACAACATTTCTATGGGTAACTAGCCTTAGGTATTTCTAAGGAAGGAAAAGCCCTGCTTTTTATTAGCATCAGGAGAATTTAGATGCAAATCGCAGTCCATTTCTATTCTTTTTCTGAAGAAGAAGTGGGAATTTAAAAAGCCAAACAATTGATTTTTTTCTGATCTACACTTCTATTTGAAAACTATGAAACTCTCCTGGCAGCTTTCCATCCATCATTGCATTCCTAATTATCAAGGTGAACATTTAAATTTGATTTATCTACTCTTTACGTTTAAAACAGCATTTTCTCCCTGGATTTCAGCTAAACACAGCTGGAAATTCTAGATAAACGCAGCCATTTCTGATGGAGACCAAAGTGTCTCTCAGATGTTCCCTCAAATGTGCTAAAAAAGCTACAAACTGAGTCACTTCCACAGTAATGGGATTAGAAATAGCCTGCAGGGAAGCATGTGCCAAATGGTGCCAGCTAGCAAGGATTATAACAAAAAACTGTGACATTATAAAAATCCCTCAGAGTGATGCTCTGGGTGGTGGAATTGTGACTTGCCAGCTCAAAAGAATGTGCCTCATTAAAATGACAGGAGGATGCTGAAGCAGTGATTCGTGCAGAAACGTGATCCTCCTGATTGGTCAGTAGCTAGTTTTTTTCAGAAACCTTGTCACTTGATCATCAAAGTCATAAATGTCAATTAGAGCAAAAAAACCCCAGAAATCCCAACAAAAAAAACAAAAATGGTGAGAGGGCAAAATGGGGCAAAGGAGAGAGAGAGGGAATTGAGGGAATTGGAGGGAATGTTGGGGAGGGATCAAGTTTTAAAAGTTTGGGGCTTCTTAAAATTTCAGCCATAAGGAAAAATAATAAATATATATATATAGCAATATAACACAAACATTAAGGGCAAGCATGCTTTTTAACCCTGTATTATGGAAAACATTTGAAGAGAAAATGTTTGAATTAGCTCTTAGGTTTCTACAAAATTTCAAAGGAGATGAAAGCCCTTGTCTGATGAAGATTTAGAGGTTGCTCAGCATTTCTGAATTGTTTGTTTGGCACATAAAGCCAGAGAACACTTCTTAGGTCTCTGCTCCCCTAAGCCACCTGCCCTAAATTAAAGCTATGTAAGAGTGTGACTCCCTCTTCAGAAAGGTTTGTAGCCTGTAAAATGGCATTACTCCTACAACTTAAACCATATGGGCACTAAGGTCTTGAAATCTGAAAACTGTTCAGGCGTCAAATGCTGCCTGGAAAAGCGCTTGACACAATCATCCTCCGTGGAAAGGGAAAATTTACCAGCAGCTCAGCCTCTGGATGAACATCTACTCTTTTCCCACCTGGAAGTAGGCAGATTGGGTACTAATAGGAAGAGACTGTCCCTTACCAGACCCATATCTACATAGAAGCACTCAGCTCTGAAGTACCCGAGTCCAATCCTCCCCATCCTTGGATAGGGGAAAGGCTGAAGGAAAAGAATATTTTCACTTCAGCAAACTCTTTTCTTCCCTAAAAAGTGAGAGGCTGTATCCTGGTGCTGTTAATGGTATCACATAATAGGAGAAAGAGGAAAGAAGAGTGATAAAATTGAAAAACACACAAACAAACAAACAAACAAAAATCCCAACAAAATCCCAGCAAGAATCCTAGCTCACACCTATGTGCTTTACGATACTCCTGATATTACATTTACATGAAAATTTCTGATATAGGATGACCAGTGTTCTTTCCTTACAAGTCACCATACTGTATTTCCTGAACTGAAAAAAGAATGGCACTGTCTAATTTCTTTTCTTCAACTATAAAAAATACTTTCGAACAAAATCTTCAGGGAATCCCAGAATCAGATAATCAGTGCAATCATCTAGTCCACCCTCCCTGCTCAAGCATGGCCACCCAGAAACAGTGGCCCAGAACCATGCCCAGGTGGATTTTGAACATCTCCAAGGCTGAAGTGTCCACAAACTCTCTGGGTGAGCTGTGCCAGTAGTCTGTCAGGCTCACAGTGTGGCAGCATTTTCTGGTGTTCAGAAAGAACCTCTTGTGTTTCAGCGTGTGCTCGTTGCCTCAGTGGTCCTGGGAGCCACGGAAAACAACATTGGTCTGTCCACTCTGCATCCTCCTTTCAGGAATTTTTACACATTAATAAGCTTTCCACTGTTGGATCCCAGAAACCTGATGTTTTTGAGCTTTCTGTGCTTTCTGGCACTAACACCCTTGAGAGCACTGCTTTTGATCTGTGGCTTCAGAGAAAGCTTCAAAATTTGAGTAATGAAGTTAAAATCATGAGTGTGTACTTAAATAAAAAGTGTGTGCTTTCACATGATAAAAGGTTTTAAATTTGAAATTTTATAATACAAGATGAAAAATTTTAAGTAGTGTCTCTTTCAGTGTTCATCTTCCTTCTTCATAGTTTCAAGTAGCACTTTTTAATTAATCAGTTAGTGTCACACTGAAGGTCAAGAAAAGTTAGTTATTAAGTTAAAATAATTAATATAAATGTTAATTCTCTATTGGACTATTTTGCTTTAAGAAAACTTGTAGCAGCTGGATCTTCTTCTATTTTCCTCGCTTCTAGCAAGTGGCTAGAAGTGCTGCTGAACACTCCGTACTTTTTGGTAAAATTTAATAAACAACCAAGCCCAAACATTAAATAATCCATTTCCTTCATGAGTTTTTTAACACAAAAACAAAAGGCAAAACTCCCACTACTGTTAGACTCTACCCCAAGCTGAACAGTTCCAGCTCCTCTCAGCTTTTATTCCTACATAAGAGGCTCCAGCCTCTCAATAGTTTTTGTGGCTTTTCCCTGAACTCTCCCCACTGTACCCACATCTCTTGTGCTGGGGAGCCCAGACTGGTGCCAGCACTCCAGATGTGTTTCTCTCACCAGTGCTGAGCAGCGAGGAAGGATCACCCTCAGCTTGCTGGCAATACTTTTTCTGATGCCACCCAGCATGACATTAGCCTGCTTTGTGGAAAGGACATGCTGCTAACTGGTGATTGAATATGCAGTCAAAATGTAAACTAAGTCTCTAAGATCTTAACAAGAAAACAACGTGGAACCTAAGCTGAGGTCAACATACAGTTTGAACCTGCCAATGTCTTTTGATTTGTTTTTTATATGTTTATATATTCAAATTTTGGTTATTGTGTTAGCATTAGCTTTGTAAAAATTTCTTCTGGGTTTTCTTTTATTTTAGTTAAAGTAATCTGATGCCTATAAGGCGCACCGGACTATAAGGCGCACTTCCGGGTTTTGATCAAAATTTTAGTCAAAAGGGTGCACCTTATAGGTGTGAAATTACTGTAATCTTATCAGAAAAGCTCAGTTAGTAGCTCAGCGAATTAAAAATAACTTTTGAGGGGAATAAATTTTTCAAAATACTATATATGTTGACATACAGACCATTCACTATACTTTAAAAAAAATCTAAACAACAGTTCCTTTTTAAAAAAGCTCTTCAGTATTATACTGCTTGTTTACTTGAAAGCTTCCGCTCAGTGTAAATAACATGGAATATTGTATGTTCTAGCTGCCAGCAAGTCTCCTAAAATTAGAATAAGGCCCAGTTTCTTCAGCTGCAGAAACACAAGTGATATTCTACATGCAGCTGAACTGCAGAGCAGTTCCTGCAGAGAACATCCTCAGTGAACACTGTGTTAAAACAGCCAACTGCAATAGTGCTCCACTCCTATTCATTTGAAAGTCATCTGTTCCTTAATGTACTTTGTCTAAATATTTTATGAAATAGAAGTCAGGCATCTTAACTGGCTTTAGTTCTCCCTGTTGTCCTGTGATTAAATACTTCCTCAGTAAACTCCAAAGGGAAATAAGGCTTTAAATTTATGATTGAGATAAAGAAATAAACTTGGAGTGTGAGTCACTTGCCACTCTTCTGTTCAGGTGCTTCAAGGCATATCCTGTGCTTTATTAGGTAGGAAATTCAGAACACTGCCTTCAGCAGCTATGGCAGTTTATATCAGCCTCCCATGAAGGATGGTAAAAGTTCACTAGCATTTTATTTTGAAATATTCATGGTCTCTAGCAATACCTATCGAGACCTTCTCATCCTCTGGTTGTAAAGCATCTAAAAATTCTGTCTTATTTTTACATAATAAATATAAAGAAGTTTTAATGTTTTTAACTTCACTGGTGTAAGAGGGGTAAGAATCCTTGAAAAAGTTGAGATTGGTTCTGCAGATTCAGCATGCACAAGATGGGGAATGGATGATGGGAAGCAATCTACACTGATTCCTGTACCAAAGCTTCCCTTATTTTCTAATATTTAAGGTCATCTAGTTTTCCACATCAGAATAGTAATTATTTCTTAGTTCCACCTGACCTCTAGACTTTCTGACTTTTGAGTCACCAAGGAAGTTACATTATGGTGGATCCTTTCCAAAATCAGGAGTAAATAAGAGGAAAAGCATTTAGATGTCAGATGTGTCCTGTAACAGTACATTTAATACCTGTAGTTATCCCAAAGTCCTAAGTCTTTCTTATCTGGCCATTCCTGCTCGAGTGTTTGTACAGCAGCAAACACAAAACATCATAACTCTTGTCTACTAAAGACTAAACTTTGTCAGCAAGTAACATTTTAAAAGCAATTCCCACTGACCTTTTGAAAAACACACCAAACTCTTGAAAAACACACCAAACTCCCCGACATGATGGACAGCACCAACAAAATTATATTACAGAGGTCCTCTAAAGGTGTGAATTGTAGGATATGTAGATTTAGAACAAGACTGTCTCAACTGAGTGTGCAGGCAGGCACTTATTTCTCTGCTGCAAAGCATCAGGACAGGGGTTTTTTTTTTGTCTTTTGGGTCAAGCCTAAGTGGAAAAAAAATACTAGGTTTTAAGCGTTGCCATTGCCTAACCTTGCTAGGTATATGAAAAGGAAATAATAATGTTATTGCAATGAAGGTAATGAAAACTCACAAGCCTCAATTCCTGAAATGCCAGTGCAGGACACCAGATGATGTTACGTGCACTGGAACCACTGAACATGCTGTGGTTTGAGGGTCTGGCCCCTTTCTCTGCTATTGAACAGGCTGCTGAACTCCTGAAAGTTGAGTGCTCAGGATGAGTGCTCAGGAAATTGTGTTACCAGGGTGCTATAAAGGTCAAGGTAATTCTATATTCCATTTTTCTTTTCTCCACGTTGAATGATGGATTAAGAACTTCATTCTCTTATAAGTTACAGGAAAAGAAAAAAATATATGCCAGGGTAGATACTCCCTGATCTAAAAATGGCAGTGCTTCAGTTGCCTGCTGTGAAGCCAGAGCACCATATAGCACTTGATGTAGCAGTCCTACATATCTGTTAGGATAAAATATAGAAATAATTGTGCAACTACTTTCTTTGATCTATAATCCCAATTCAGTTTATAAAATCTGGTTACACTTATTCCACATATAAACTTATTTCACATATAAAAATGTGATCAGTAGTTTTAATTAGGTCTGTATGAAATTCTGAGGTAGAGATATTTATCAGATAAATTGTCAAACTATTACTCCTAAGCAATATTCAGAATCCCACTAATAGCCAGCAAGTTGGTACACACAGATATAGGAAGGCACATAAACCAAGGATGTAGTGGGCTGTAACTGTGAAATATTGCTGCTTGTTTCTGCCTCACAGATTTTAGATTAGCTCTTGCTGTCTTAAAGTACTGTTGAATAAAATGCTACCATGGAGTACTAAGGATTGAATTCTTATTCTAAAAATTCGTTCTGTATGGTAAATAATACATCATGTCATCTCTCTTCTCTCCTTCTCTCTTTAAACTTTTAGATATTATTTTATCTCTGCTTGCACACACACACACACACACATATATATATATATATATCCAGATTCATAAACTAATTGAGGATGCAATCGCAATAACATGAAACGAATAGAAATTTCACAATGACTTTCAGGATCTACAAACACAATAGTAAATCTGGCACAGAGGTTCTTTAGCTGCTAATAATAACAAGAATAATAAGAATAACAAGAATAATAAGAATAAAAATAATCCTAGAACCTCAGCCAGGGTTTTACAAATATAGGACACATACCTAGCTCCCATAACACCACTGGCTTCTCAAGCACCACTCCTGCCATACTTCTCCATACTTCTCCAATTTGAAGAAGTCCCCCTCCTGCTCTCCCTGGCTATCCCTGCAGTGGTGGCAGTACAATCAGAGCTAGGAATTAGCATCATTTCTGGTACAACCTCTGCCCAAAGCCTCAGTGCCCTTTCTCTGCTATAAACACCTTTTAGATAGGGAGTCATGCCAGAGATCTGCAAATGTCCTTGGGGAAAAGTAGCATGGATCATCTTGTCCACAGTAAAGTGAGAAGTTTATTCAACTGTTACTGCAGTCCTGGGTCTGCTAAACTGCTCTTGGCGTATGGAATCACATTAAGTTCATTCAGTCTGAAAGATTTCACGGATAATGGAGAGATCAACTCAATTTTTAAAAGAGGGAAGTCTAACCATATTTGAAATTGATAAATGGACGTATCTAAATAGCAATCACTGGTACAAACATGCTGGGTTTTCTGCATTCCAGATCAGGGATTTTGAGTTTTAAAAAGGCGTCATTTAAAAGAAGCTTGGTATAAAAATATTTTCATGTCTTGCTTAAACTGTTTATCAGAAATGTCACAAGCTCTGGTTGTGAGTAGCCAACATGGATATAAAGGTGATGCATACTGCACTGGTTTTTTTCCTCTGGAGCACAGAGAACTGAAGAAAAAATACAAAAAAATTTCTAGGTTTCAGGGTTTCATTTTAATTTTACCATAACCTTAGCAAGGCTCTACTACTATTAGAGAAAATTTTCAGATGCCAGATGAGAGGAGCATGGCAGAGATGCGAGGTCTTGGAGACTCTGGCATTCACAGCCTCTCCACTGACTCCTGAGAAACTTGTTCAAAGTTTAGAATTCATACACTATTTCATATGATGTCAGACAGGTTTCAGCCTCTTGCCTGATCATGGAAATCAAGCTGATCTGGGAAGTCTTAGCTACATATAATTAAAACAGCCCTAGTGAAGCTGCTGCTTTTTCATACTATGTCTATGCAAATCCAAGATTTGCCTAAAAATTGTTGTAATCTATAAACTGGATAATATTGCTCTGTATTTGGGTACCCTTATTTTTTAACTTGCAGGATGAAGTTATACAAAAGTGTCTCTGATGTAAAGACCTATTATTCTTGGCAATAACTGAAAAAGCTCTTGGGATTTCCAAATTTGTGGAGTGGGATTTTAAAAAGGTTGCAAAGATAACCTCTCACTCTGTGTAGAAAATATAATCTTGCAGGTCAGAGGAAAACATATTCTTTATCTGGTCATTGATATTGATTAACTCTATAACAGTCATAAAGCATATCAGGAAACCAAATACAAAAGAAATATCATTCATACACCTTGTGAAACATTTTTCTTCACAAGCAAAAGTACTGTGGATATATTTAAACAATCCATACCAAGACTAAAAAAAAACCCAAACCAGCAACAAATATTCTTGTTAGATTTTGTTTCCTGTCAATTCCTGAATACTACAAAATCAACAAAAACTTGTGTCAAAGGGTTGGAGTTTCTCCTTTTGTGTTTTCTCCATACATTCATGACCTATAACTTGGTTTAACATTACACTCTAAATTTCACACTGGTTAAACCTGCATTATGCAAAAGTAACGCATGGGATTCCTCTAAGTGAAAAGGTCACTAGACTACATAGCTGTGCTTTTTTTTCCACTTAATAATAGTGTCATAATCTTCTTTCTAATGAAAACACTTTTGAAAGGGAAAATAAAAAAAGGCAACCCAAAAAGCAAGATGTATGACTTTTTTAGAGAAGACACAACTTTTTCATGTTTATAAAACCAAGCAACACAAATAAAAAACTTATAGATTTTTTTTCCTGTTTTCACGAAGCTTTGTGCTTCACAAGGCAAAACTTCATACCTGCAATTTTTTCTGGTAATTTTACTTATCCTTCAACAATCATTACTTGTTTTCTCTGTGGATGCTCTGTCAATGCATGCATTCATGTGAGGTTTTCTGTTTCGACATGCTATAAACAAATTTCTAACATGCTAAGCCTGCACTGTGAAGTTTCTGATATTATCTACAGAAATGCCATTGTTGAATTGCAGCAAAAGCCTTGTCAAAAAGATGTTAAAGGCACTGGCCATGCCCTACAAATAACAGTAAAGAACTCCTGATCTAGTTTCATCACAAACATGTTCTTCTAGCTTCTAAATTGTCACTTGACAACTAATCATATTCTGACCTGAGGACTACATTTAATTAGAGGACAGAGACACAAGAGCATTTTCAATGTATGTATCCAGGCATTATGTCAGTAGCCATTTCCCCTACTTTACAGTGTTCACAATCCTGACAACATCACTTCCTAATGCGCTAATTAGAGCAGGGTTACTAAGAAAAATTATTTGCCTGGTCTGACATACAAAATAATTTATGAAACTCCTCAAATAGTCAATATAATTTTTAAAAATAAATACTAAAATTAATCTGTGTATAAAGCAAGATGCAGTGGAAGTTATGTAACACCATTTATTTAAAATATGAGTGAAAATGATCCAGCTAGATTATACAGTCTCTACTTCTTGCACATTTCTTAATTTTGAAAAATCAGCAATTATTGAAAAGTACTTGAGAGAGATGAATGTTTCTGTTTCTTCTGCGTTTTACATTACCTGAATCAATACTCTGTGGAACCAAAAGATTTATTTACAGCAACTGAGAATATGTTCCATAAGATAAAAAATTTGCATCTAGGAATTTGTCTAGCATGATAAATTGTCTGACAAGAACCGTTCAGCATTTCTAGCTTTCTAAATTGAATTGTACACACATATATATGAATATATATGTAGTATAGAGTCAGCAGAGCAGTTCAGAGTTCCTGAAATATTATGAAACATCAGATTTTACTTCCTATCTATCATCCTGGTTCAATGGCTATTTAATTCTAATATGGTCCAATGTATCTCTGTATTAAGCACCAGCCCTGCTAGAGTTAGTCAGAAGTCACAGGGAATCTCCACTAATGAATATCCATCTTTAGGGATCCTTCTGAAAAGAGTCTCAATGCTTTATAATTTAAATTCTACTGTTATAAGCAAAAATGGGTACCCTGCTCAGCTAAATCATTGTACAGTGGCAAATACAAGGCAGATCACCGATCCAAACAGGAAAAGCCTGAGCTTAACTTGGTACTATACATGGAAACCTAATTACAGCTTTTATTTTTTTAGGGAACTGGCTTTTAGGATATAAGTATGAGTGAGGAAAGGAGAAAAAGACTTCTGGCAAAAAGAGCAGCATGGTCACAGTTCTGGCTAAGAAGCAAGGCACTTTCATACTCCCAAGACAGCTACAGAAGTTATGAGATCATTGCCCTGGCTTTAATTCATCTTTGTTCAGGACTCACATTTTCTTCTTTCTATGCCAGGCAGGCTGCTGATGGGGGTGCTGCTGTTTGGAGTTTGAGGATGAGGTGATGCAGCCTGGCTGGACTCTGCCCAGCAAGGACAGGGCACAGGGCAGTGGCTGCTCCTGGCTCCCACTGCCTCACTGGCCACTTGTACCTGGGCTGGGCTCCTAAACTAGAGCTCTTTGCTTACAGCCTCCCTTCAAATGTGTAGCAGAAATAAGTCTGTTGCTCACCAGGGAGGCTTTACTTAGATTATTTCATAATCCCTGATTTTATTTCTGATAAGACCTTAATTGTTGGCAGGTTTATTGACCTTAATCTGCTCAATTTACCTCCCATGGCCTCCTTGAATGGCAATTTACAGAATTTTACTTCTGCTGGTAGAATTTCCAGAAAGAAATCTGCCTTCTTTTTGCTGCTTGCATAAATATGGACTTCTAGGAGACGGCTCTGGCATTTGTATCAAATAATTCAATTATTCACAAACTAAAACTTGCTGTTTCTAGGGACTGTCTGTTGAAGAAAAAAAACTTTCACTCCTCTTTTTATTTTTAATTTTTTTTAAACTTTACTTTTGTCTTTTTGCATAAAGCACTTTCAAAATGATACTCCAAAAATGCTTGTTCCAAATAAATCCCCTTAGAAAGATAAAGTGCAGTCCCTTTTATGTCACTGCAAGATAGAAGAGAAACTCGGCATCCATTTTTAACTCTTCTTATCACCAATCATCTCAGTGTAGGCAGACAATAAAGGAATATGCAAACCAGTAAAAAAGCCCCAAAGAGGTGTGCATGACAAACTTCAACTAAAATTTTGGAAAACAAGATTTCCTACTTGAAATTTATGCTCATAACTTAAACTATGACAAAGTACTCTTAGAGATTTGCTTCAAAAAACACAAGACAGAACACAACAAACCAGAAAGAACTATGCTAATCAAATGAAGAGGATATTTAAGAATAAATAATTCAAAAGGGATTAAAGAGATGGAGGAAGGTTGAACATGATGATGTTTCTGTTGAGCTGGTAACACACAGCTCTGTGCATCATAAAACATAAGAGATACAAAAGACCAAGGATATGAAGACTTATCTGCATGTACTATTTATGACTAATGATGAGCACTAAGATGAAAGAGAAAATTGAAATGTATTTGATGAGTTTTTAGATCTTTGTCCATATACTTTATGGAAAATTAGGAAACAGAAAGTTCTGCCAAAGGGGCTAAGGAGGAAATTATGAGGAAGTATCTAATGGAATACAGGACAAACTTTATTTTAGTAGAACTCTTCAATTATTAGGGAAGTGCAAGGACAACGAGATGAAGAAATTAACCAGGTTCCTATACAGAGAAACCATACATTGAATTCTTGAATTTTGATGCTGTGGTTCAAATGTGTGGGCTCCATTGTCCAGGTCTCAAAACAAAAATTCAAAAGTACAAAATAATTTCTATTGAAAATAGAAACTAAGCCCCAGTTTTTCCAACTACAAAGTCTACAGAACTGTGTGGTAACAAAAAACTACCATTAAAATTAAAAAAGCCAAAACACTTTATGCAGGTTTAAGAAGCCAGTCACAAACTCCAGAGCTGGAGGTCTCAACCTCAGTGTTTTGTTTCATAGTGTCATCATATCCAAATTTATAAATACCTTGAAATTAAGACAATTTCTTCAAACTTATGAAATATTTCAATTTTAATCCACCTTCTCTTTATACACACAGCTTTTATTTTACACTGAAATACCATAGTTTCTTGTCACTGGAAATGATGCATAGCCTGGGCTTAAATTAGGAATATCTATTTGTAGTGCTTCTCAGTTGGTCTTATCCAATGACTTGAAAAAGCTGTGATATGATTTCACACATGACGATGAAATCTGTTGGAAACCCAAACCTGACTTTTCTGTACAGAGTAGGAAAACACCTCTAATAGTCCCCATCTAAAATTGTAAAAAAAACATGACTAAAGCTGTATGGCATAGGTAAATACATATATTTTTTCCCCTCAATACATAGAAGATAAGTAAGAATAAGGCAACCTTGTAGTTTTAGGGGGAAAAAAAGGTTACAGAAAACTGGACAGAGATGAAGGTAGAGTGGCAATTTTAAGGGAAAGAAAACAACTCCTGGCAAGGCAGCTACACCCAGGTATTTGCCATGTTCTCATATGAACTGCAGGTTCTAGCACAGGGTTTCTAAGAAAAAATAAAAGGACAGGAAAATATTTGTAGAATGCGGGGGAAAACTTTTCTAGGCAGGTTTGAGTATTACTAGTTGTGATAAAAGAAGGTTCCTGATGTGATTTCACTCCCTCAAGACAAAGAGAAATTACAGTTTCAAAATGACCTAGAAAAGCCTGTACTAAAGGCATAAAGAGAATAAACAAATGTTTTTCAGATGACATTTCAAAAAAAACTTATTAAATGGGAAAACCTGAATTTATAATTACAGAGACTACAGCTGGAGACATGACATGGAGGGATGTTTACCTCAAGGAGGACATTCCTTATTGTGACATAATAACAAATTACACAGAAAATGGAAACTGCAATAATGGTCTAAGCTAGGCAGAAGGAACAGGATCTCAGGCTGCTGCTTCCTCCTCCTCCGGACTTTCTGGATGAAGTATGGAAAGCAATAATGTTCTCCTTATTCTGTGTATTTGCACAGGGACCACCTCAGTCTGCAGCACCAGATTCCAAGAGCGCTCTGGAAGACCTGCCCAAGCCTTTTGTCCAGAGCATGCTCAGCAGAATAAAACACCTGTATTAAATATATGCATCTTTATTCTTCACAACTGTTAAACTTCAGTTCTCAGTGGGCTTCTGCTGATCATATCTAAATGAACATTGCTCAAGTTTTAGCTTGTCAAAGGCAGTTGAATTTTTCCCCCATGGAACAAACTAGGATAACACAACTGTGATATATTTGCAATCAGAGTAAAGCCTTAACCAGACTTCAGCCACTTGTTTCACAGCATGTAACACAGTCAAATCATTGCATAACATTTCTGGAATTTTCATTTTCTAATTATTTAAGTATGCTTGCTTGAATTTCACAAAACAAATTGCCTGCGGGAAATACTTTAGGAAATCTTGTCTAAGCAGTTAAGCCTTAGATATGTAAATGCAATTAAAAACAAGAGGAGAGAACTGCTCCATTAGTGTCCTTCCAGAGAAGATTCCAGTAACTGTGAAATTTGTTTGTACTGTAACAGACTGATTTTTAAATCACAGACTCCCATGGAATGGCTGATGAAGAAAGCACATCTGGAGCTCAGCTACGGCTGGTTGCTCAGGGCTGTGGCCAGTTGGGTTTTGAATGTCCCTAAGGATGGAGACTCCAAGTTTTCCTCTTTACCCTGGGCACCAGGGACAAGAGTCTGGCTCTGTCTCCTCTATTCCCTGACATCAGGTACATCAGAAACACTGTGACAAGCATACAAGGCAGCAGAAGATTCAAGTTACATCAAGAGGACCAGGTATTACAGAAAAGAAATATCTGTGAGGATAGAAGACACTCCATCTGCAGCTGCACCCTGAGCTCCCTGCACTAAATGTGTTCCTCATCAACTTTAGTGCCTGAATATGCCAAGTGGCAAGAATAAATGATATTTGTTTTCTAACATTTCATTTAATCACCTTAATTAACATGTTCTGCTGCTTTTGAATTTTTATATTATGATTTAGATTTCACCATTTTGTCAAAATATTCTGTTGTCCAGACTTTCTGCCTACTAGATTGGCGGACTACCTTAAAGCCACGTTCTCTTCTTAGCTTTTCTTTTTCCATTTAATTTTTTTTCCCTCTGATTTTGTTTTAAACTAATGATGACAATGTTTTTGGTGATATGTTCCTAATGGTACCATCTTTCCCCAGGTGGTCATTTCAGCCATGCAAAAAAATTTTAACTATACTTATTTATCACAGGGTAAAAAAAAAAAATCTATCCTATGCTTCTCATGTTGTGTGACTGGGTTCCTTTCTGAAAGATTTTAGACCCAAAATAGATAATTGTTCCAGTGAATCAGAACTGTCTGTATTTTGATGTTTTGACAAGCTATTTTATTGTTACTGTCATACATGTCTTATGTAATAATAAGATCTTTTCAAAACAAGGACATTTATTTACTGATTATTTCATTCTTGAGTTTCATTGTTGATTTCTGTAATTTATTGTGTTATATATGTTTATGTTAGTTATATGGGCTCCAAAATATCTGGGGGCAGGAGAAACTTTTTTTGTGTAAATACAGTAATTTCACAATTATAAGCCGCACCTGATTATAAGCCGCACATTCGGGTAGCCGACGGGATTTGTCCGTATATAAGGCACACCCGAATATAAGCCGCATTTTTTTTTTTTCTTTTTAAAAGTGATGATCCATGTGCAACAAAATAACGAATTAGTAAGATAATCACTCCAGTGCAGGGTTTGGTGTCAGGTGCTCAAGTTGCAAACAGTTTTCATAGACCAGCGAAGCCTTTAAACACAGCTCCAGGCACCCTCCCCAGCCGGTTCTCACTTCCAGGTTGGCATTTTGCTGGGATTTGTCCATAAATAAGCCGCACCTGATGATTAGCCGCACTACTGGGGTAGGCTGGATACTTCAATGAAAAAAGTGTGGCTTATAATCGTGAAATTACTGTAATATTGTGACTTTATTCCAAATCCTTATACACAATGATATAATACTTTGTTGCAGAGCTTAAGGCAAATTTCCAAGAATGACTCCTTGACTAAAATCTGACAGCAAAGAAACCTAGCCATAAAAATGGAATATAAAATATTAACCCCTGTGTCCCAAAGGGAAAAATGGTATAAATAATTGTGAAAAGCAGAACTCTCTGCTGTATACAGGAATGAATCAACACAGACCAGCATTGTATCTGAATTCTCAATCATTTTACCTACTTGTGGCATTCAACCCATTGAGTTCTGGTTAGGAGGAAATGCAGTGAGCTCTGCAATTCCATGAAGAACAGGGAAGCAGCTGTGTGAAAAATCCTCATTCCTGTCTCTCAACTCTGTAAAGTTATTGTATTATTCCAGCCACTAACTAGGAATAATATTTGTTTTAGACTAGCCCACTATCCTGACTCTGCTTGTGATGCAGAAACAGGACAGAATCATCCCTCCGATTGCTTCTAGTTCTCCAGACTACCAACAAAAGCAGACCATGGGGCAGCTAGGATGGCTGGTAGTCAAAAAAAGATAATGAAGAGGGAGTTAGAGATCCACTGCACACCCTCATATTTGCCTGCCTTAGCAAAGTAAGCCAGCATTAACCCTTTAGTCTTTACTAAGCATTTTTCTCTGATTTTCTATAATCAAACAAGTTACATATATCTCCACTGCAATTTGAAATTGTCTGTACATCTAACTTAGGCAAATTTCAGAGAGGAATAGGAATTCAGGAGATAGCCACTAAAATAAGCAGCGGGTGAGAGGTAGTACCAAAGACAGGCAAGGATACTTCAGCCCTCATTTACAAACAAAGGAGTCCCTTTGTTTGTAAACAGGTTTTCATATTCTTAAAAATAAAAAACAAATAATCCTGGCCATACCTATAGGGCAATATTCATAATTCACAATGAGCTAAGAATATTGAATACTTTTAGTGACCTCTAATACTCACCACTCATGATAAGCAGCCTATGTTTAAGAATTGTATCTCTTTTGAGGCCATTCTATGTACCATTTGGAAAGATTTTCCTCTCGGCTATCGGATTTTGACTAATGTGAAGGGATAGAGAATAAGTTTAATATCTAAGAAGAACTGCATGTTCAGAATAGAACATGAGCAACCTTATTTTCCTATTGAAATTCCCCAGAATTTGCATGTGAATGGGAGAGAAGATATTATTTTGGTGAATAGATTGTATAGTAAATAATAACATGCATTTTATAACACAACTATCTTTGAGGATCCTGAAGCAATTGAAAAGCATCTTGAGACTCAACATATTGCTATACAAAAAAGAACTAGAAATTAATGTTGACCCACTGATATCCTGCTGTTCTCTCTTAGTTTCTTAATTTTTCTGCATAGCATAATTGTTATATCATTTAGTGTACCTCAGTGTTTTAGTCCTTAAAACTATGTAAGGCCCTAGTCAGCTTAATAATGGTAACTCTCGGCTATAGAAATTAAGTCATTCTGATCTGATTGAAGACCAGCAGGCTTCTTTGGGATTTGCTAAACTGGGAATTTGTACTAGAAGAAGCTGATCAGAGATGGATGTGAGTGACCCCCCCAGGTAAATACTGAGTGTGATGTCAGGAAAACCTGATCGAATAAAATCAGAAAAAATCAAACAGCCTTCTTGAAGCATGTAGGATGAAGACTGTTAGGAACACATGTATTGTGCTAGAGATGGAGGGGAAGTGGTGGTAAATGCAATTAACACACTTGAAAAATTAGAGGTTCTGAAAGAAGCCAAGACTAACTTTCTCAGCTCTGTGTGTAAGAATCAAACTGGTTGCAGCTGTACAGGAAGAAAAACCCCAACAACAAAAAAAACCTAATGCAAATATCTAAAAACTGTTTGTAAGCCTGAGCCTGAGAACCATGTGTTGAAGTATCACTATGAATTTCTAACTTTATAATGAATAAAAGATAAAATGACAAAATGAGATTAGTCCTTTAAAATATATTGAAGTGTGAGGAATTACATCTCATGCATTCTGAGAGACACTCTTTGGCTGCCTTATTTATTTATTGTTGCTAGTTCACGTTATCCCCCTTCCTGCTTGGCTATCTGGGGACCTGTTCAGGTTTCATATTGAAGGATCAATTCACACAGCAATGAAATACCACTGCCTCTTGGGGGGAAGATGACATCTGTTAAATAGCACCCCGCAACACTACACAACAGTTTATAGCATCAAATGCAGAACAATTATGAATTTAATTAGAATCAGAGTGGGATTTTAATGAGAAAAAATGCAATTATGCATGATGAAAATATAGGGCTAAGCTCCTTTATACTCACCCTGAGTTCCCTTACTACATAAGTATTTCCAAGAATTTTACTACCAGCAAGGGGGAATGACCTGCCCCATAGCAGTTACCTCTCATTTACCACAAAATAACTGTTCTCTTTGTGCTACCAGCATGCTACAGACATTAACAAGCTTCACTCAAACACCATCAGCTTCAGCAGATCTTTCACATTTTTCCCCTCTGTTACTACATATACCTATTCCTCACATGTTTAGTTGAATGGGCTACATCTCATCAGCAAAATGGCCACAAGGTTTTGGATATCAAATGATAAATTGTGTTCACCTGGAACCTAACTAATACTCTAAAACACGATAGATCAGCCAGATCTCTTGAGTGCCTGTGACACAGGTCTACAGGAGGGAGAGTTTTAATGCCTGTACACAAAATAATAATATCTAGCTGTAGGAGAGGGAAATAAATTAATTTTATTTTCTCCTATAGTGCTGTAGGTGATTGCCTGCATAACTGCTTGTGAATAACTATGAATCACTGTAATATTATGACAATTGTTTTTTAAAGTTGACAACAGAGAAATAATAGTATTGCCATATTGATAAATATTACTTTATTTAATTGCAAGTTGGCATTAAAATCTAATTGGAAACAGTTTGAACCAAGATATAAGAAGGATTTTTATGTGTGACAGAGAAACTTTTTTAGCCAGCATTGTGAAAACACATAAAAGGGGAAAGTTCTGTCTTAATTTAATGGCATAGAAAACCTCAGTCCTACAAGATGTTTAGTCTTGGTTAATCTGAGCTACTTTCCTCCTTCAGAAATGCATCTTCAATGTATTGGTCAGAGTTGTCATGGATTCCATGTTAAAATTAATACTTGGAAAAAATAATAAAATATTAAAAAATCAATACAGATAGCTGCTTATCACTGTAGTATTTGCCTGTCAGTAAGCAAAAGTGAAATTTGCATAATTATATCCACAGCTTTCTCTATGATGATAAGCTTTTCAATGTTTATTTCTCAAGCTATAGGAAGATTTGCCAGGAACAATATTTGTTTTTCTTAAAATTATTTTGGTTATGGTCAAGGGGTAAATTCAATATTATCACCCCCTTATAAAGGCTTTTCTTGAATAACTCATGTAAAAATGTTAAAAAATAAGAAGGATAATAAATAATGTCAACCTTTTTAACTACAGTTTGTTTTGGTCCCTATTGTGATAACAAAAAAATATAAACAATTGTAGATTGTCTTTCTACATTTCAACAAATATTGTGGAATTATTTCATCACGTTACAGGAATCTGATCACACTTGACTGAGTCCTCTGGATTTAAGCTAAATTTTCTATCTAGTATCATATAAAAATAAATACATGTCCAAGCAATCTGATGCTAGGATATCTAAGTTTTATAAAAAAGGAAATAAAATGTGCAAGGCAGTCTCTTTTAGCTCTTAGGGAAAGCTGGACCTTACAGTGGTGTTGCTGCTTTGCTGGGGTACCTGCCAACCTAAATTTTATTTCCTTCCTGATGTTTCCCAAAATAGTATCTCTTAGAGCAAACTGATTAACTTCCTCTCCTCCACCTAGCTATAAGGATATATTGAAATATAAAATACTCATCCTATCTTACAGAAAAGCTAGTAATGCCATGACCCAGTCCAGCACAAGCAAAACTATAATGTATCCATTTCTGATGTTGAATAATACAGACTTTACCTAGCTGCTATGGTTTTTCTTACACATAAAGATACAAATAAATTCTTACTGAGCTAATAATATTTTTTTGTAGATCTCTAAATGTGACACGGCAAAAACTAATCCAGAAACCTACTTGCTCTTTTTCTGAAGTAGAAGCAAACTCAACCAGATTCTAAAAAAATTAGTACCAAATAGCTTCTGGAAAAAGAAGAATTAATATTAGACTAGGCTGGCAACCTGGAACTATTAATTATCTATGCTAACTTGTCCATATGGTTTCAATTTTTGTCCTGTCAATGTGTAAGCTGAGATGGATAAAATAAGATTCACCTCATTCAAACATCACTCCTGACTTTACACATCTGAGCAAGCAAATTTTTTTTTTCTTTTTTTTGAGATTCAGTAAAAATTCCCCTGGCCCCACATTGTTCTTTTGAATTTCTGGAAGATACCCAGCATAATTTCCTTTTCCTTCTCAAGAGGGCCAGGAGCAGTATCTCCACAACGCCCTTACCAAGATGTCACCTCCTGAGATTTCCAGGACAATTTTACAGAAGCAGTAAATCCAGAAAACAGTGCTGCCTGATGAACCTCAGGTGTATACAAGCTTTCAGGCTTTCAAGGTTCATTCATCACTGGTTTCAAAGGATCCTTGCCTGGAGAGAACAGGGGCAGGGCAGTCAGCCTTAAAACTAAGGGAGAATTATCTGTGGTACTGACAAAATACTCCTTGGGAGCCTCTAGAGAGGCAACCAGTACGTAATGACAGTGAGTTAAGGGTGAAGAAAAGGAGGGGAAAATGTCTTTAGAGGAGAAAACAACCAATTCCAAACATGTAAAGCACTCCTTTTGGTGATAAGGAAAAAAGTGATAAAAGAAACTGTGTGCTGCATGTTGGCAAGCTCCCTGAAGTCACTAGCTCCTCAACATTCAATTACTATGCTTATTCTTAGTGCCAGATAGCACTCATCTGAAAAGAAAGGCTAAGGAAAAACAAAAGGAAAGAATTTTGGCACTAAGACACTCTCCAAATGTGAGAATTGCAGCTAAGAAAATGAAGCACTTGGATTAAGCTTTTCCATTAAGGCCTCTGCCGTTGCATTTGAATTTGAAGTGAAATCAAAGTCAGAAGATTAGTTATGGGTCAGCAAGAAGGAAGGAAAGGAGGTGGGAGTAGGGCTTTGTGCCAAGAACATTTTTAAATGCATGATCCTCTTTCTAAGAGCATGGGTTATTAACAAAAGGCAAAGAAAGGCATGGCTTAAACAACATAACGATTTTAGAGGAAATCCTACAAACACAGATAATTATATACTTGATCTAGTTCCTGAAGCTGCAATTTTAGTAGTTTTATTATTCTAAAGTACAATACATCATCAGATACTTTCCACAGTATAGTCATTTAATGTCTCCAAATTATAGTCTGCAAGCCAGAACTGGGGATTTGGTCTAAGTAACAGAGTGGTAACTGCAGGAAATGTTGTGATGGATGTCATGTCTTACAAGATTCACTTTGCTGAACTAGAGTGCACCAAGAGAAATGTTGTTACAGTTCTAAAAGTTTAATCTGTCCACCTCCTACTGTTTGGATGTGAACAACCTCTTGAATTTTATGATATTAATAGGATTGGTTTTTTTTTTTCTCTCTTTGCTTTCCTCCCTTTCTCTCCTCTTTCTTTTAACAAAGCCTGGGTACCAGCTGGATGGCAGGTTATTTTCTTAGAAATGGAGTTGGCCAAAGATTCAATAAAGACCTGGTGGAATGTTTAAATCAGCAAAGCTTGGTTCTCCAGTTACAGAGGGGGTAATATTTTTAATTCTTCTTATAGCTCAGCATCCTTTATTAGGGATTTCTCACTATGTTGTGCTAGTCTTAGAGTTAGTATTTGGCTGCAGGCTGAATCAAGCCCACATCTCAGTCTTTCTAAACAATGCACAACCCACGTAATATCAACCCTGAAATGTCACCATGTCTGTAAGAGACAAAGAGTGCAAGAGGGCCAAGGACAGAGACAGGAGCTGCTGCACGCTCAGCCAGGATGCAACAAGACCTTCAGAGAAAGGTAATGAACCAATTACATTCCTCTCACACAAGAGAAATGTCTCACACAGAATAATAAATAAACAAACACAAACACATAAATAGAAACCTTTTCTCAAAAATATACATGGCACCTGATGACAAAAAATGTAGGAAGAAGGGAGTTTGCTCTTGCCAGAAGCAGGAGGCTGCAGTACCTGATCAGGAGATTTCTGCAAACCCACAAGGATCTAAGTATGTTTCCTCTCTTCCTCGTTCATAAAAATTGGCCACAATTTTAAAAGGTTTATAATTCAAATGCAGAAACAGAATTCTTCCACATCCAACCCAACCCCCTCATCAATTTATTGAATCCAGCAAAGTGGCAGTTAAACAAAGATGTTGAATGAGAAACCTGGAAAGGGAAGATGAAGAAAACTGCCCTGGAAATAGGAAAAAATCCCAGCTCTTCTATACTAAGTAGAGGCAGACAGCTTGAGTCCCTTCTGCTCACTGCAGTAGGAATGTCACACCGAGCACTAATGACTGCTCTGCACTACACGAGAATGTCTCTGGGATGTGGCATTTTAAGTGTCAACTACAGCACTGCAGACATTCAGGCTTTGCCCTCAAAATATAAAATTGCTGGTACAAGTACTATATTTGAAACGTTCCCTGTGAAGAAAAATGAAAGGCAACTATTTACATCTCTGACTTTTCACCTGTTAATATGCCATCATATAATTTGCTTTCTCGTCATTGTCTTGTGCTGAAGCCACTAGGAGCTTGGAGATGAGATCATGCTGGAGCAGGCACACTGCAAAAGGGCCACAGCCTGTGGAGAACCCATCCAAGATTGCAGGAAAAATGAGAAATGAGGAGTGGGCAGAGGGAAATCACTGCTCACTGCCTGGACTGATTGTAGGCTCAGTGGAGGGATTGAGAGTAATCTGTCTAGCAGGGTTGTGAAGTAATGAAGTAAACACTAGAAGGGAAGATGGCAAGGAGTTGAGAGTGCAGTGATGCTGTGAATGTGGAAGAAAATGTTTGTCTCCTTTGTTTCCCAATACTGAAATAGATAATAAAGTATTTATGCTAATTGGCAAAACCAATTAAGTTAGATTCCCCAATTCATATCAGTTTTGGCTACTGGAGTACGTTGTAGGTGATTTCTGTCTACATTTTGACCCATGAGGTTTCCTGCTCCCATTCCTCCTATTTTCTCCCACCTTTTTTGTGCCTCTGGGAAGGAGAGAGAGTGACTGGTTTTATGGGTTCTTATGACTAGCTGAGGCAAATCCACCCTGGCTATCAGCCATAGACCCGTGCTGTGGCCCAAAATATCAACTGGCTGGCTCATCCTTTAGCTGAGCTCCAATGCTTTCATCACCCTGGTAAGGAGGCACCTGAACTGCTCCAGAAACTTCCCCTTATAGGAGGAGAAAGCAGTAACATATTTAAGAGCAAGGCAAGTTTCCACAAGTAAATCTTTGCTGTATTAACTCAATGCCATTAATTTCAACAATCCTCTTACACTATTCAAAATGAACATCCAGTTAACTTGTGTTTTTTTCCCCTTTTGCTGTCATTTCAAGAGATTTTGTTTGAATAATGTGGCTTTTTCACTCCAGTCCAGCATTTCATTAGGTTTTATCCCGCTGGAAAGCTAAACTATATTTCTGACAACTATCTGGATGTTAAAATGACTGCTGTAGATTGAGCACTGCAAGACTGCAAAGTGGAATTTGAGCAGAGATAAACAGGAAGACTAGAAGTAAGCAGGGTTCAAAACACAGCCACCTTCAAAAGCTGGTAGATATGGGGGGGAGAGGGGGGCGGGAAATGTGTCTGTGACTTCAAACCTAGCTTGAAAGCCAGAAAATTTTAAAAAAAGAGAATGTTAGAAGGAGAGAGCCTTGGGTAAGTGTGAGCTGAACAAAGAAATCAAAGTAATAACAACTCATTTTAGTTTTGGGAGTGGGTACCACTGATGTCTTTTTCAGATTCTTTGCCAGAGTCTACAAATTCCCAAAGGAGGCAGTCTCCTGGCAAAAAGAATATTCAACACTTCCTTCCACTTGTGTTGCTGGGTGGAAACTCTGGGAAAACATATTCATCCATTTTTTAATAGCACCACTTTGTTCTGTGAAGACAAGAGAAATGACAACAGTTGTTTTCACAATATGTGCCACATTCTGACAGATCAAGTTTTCCAGAAAAATATTATTATTTAAATGTTTTCTGAAATTTCTGACCTCATTTCAGACAATAAACTTATTCACCAGTCACACTGAAATTTTGCTGTGTTGAATTTCCAATCTTTTGATTTGAGTACACGATCATGCTGTAGAGGCTCTAGAAGTAACAATTTTTTTACATTCCTATTTGGGTTTCTACTCTTATGACACTAAACAATCTTAGCATGTGCAGTTCACATCAAATAGAGCCAGTTTCACTGGGACTGGGAACACCAGTAATTCCTCAGTGCTCAGAACAAAGGAGTTAAGTAATGATGACCCAGTAAGGGCCTGTAGGGTGCTGAAATACCCTTAAAAAAAAGAAAAAAAAATAAAAATCAGCATTTTGTGTTCCACTAAGTGATGGACGCATTTGTCTCAACAAAACTACATCCCACAAACCAAGCCTTTTATTTGCCATTTGTTTTTAATTTGAGAAAGCAGAAACATAAATACCTATCCAACACCAAGCCTGCTGTGCTTCACAAAGCATAACAGAATGAAAATTTCAGGAATGAAAGAAAAAGGGCAGAGCTGGCTCAGACCAATTACATTGCACTGCTAGAGGAGAATTCCCAATTTTCAGAGGACTTTGTGCTTCTAAAACCAGTTCAACACAGTCCAAGTTCACAAGACACAAACTAATTTCTTTTTCAGCTTTAGCACCATTAAGTGTTTTTCATAACATATTTGGGTGATGTGCATAATTCAGCCTAAAAGCAAAATATCTACATCCCAACACTAATCTCATGGACTGTGAGGACCAAGAACTCAATCTGCTTGACACAGCAGGAAAAAAAAAGAATCATCAAAACAGCTTACAGTCTGTAAAATTTTTAAACTAAGATACTGCATTTGAACTGCATTACTAATCACATCTACTTTTATTAAACTTGACATCCTGTAGGCACTGGAGGCAGTGGTATGTGAAGTTTTAAAATCTGTTCAGAGATTGTCTGATGGGGGAAGCAACACTCAGAAAATGAAGATATTTTAGCTTAATTTATGCAAAAGTGATTTAACTGAACTCAGCTATCAAACCTTCATGCTACTAAGTTCCGTGTTTTTTATTTTCAAGGATAATATATAAAAATATATAAAAGCATACTTTGGAAAGTTTTCTCTTTATTTTATTCAAAAGTGAAAGGAAATTCTACTGAGATTCCAGAGATATCTGTCCTGGATGCAGATTTATGTCCTACTTTCCATTACAACTGAGAGATTCCTGGATATCCCTGGGTCACAAGCACTCTGGATAACTGAAATCAATGAGGTGCAATTCACCAGTAGCAAATGCTTGAATTGCTATTCTTAGGAAAGACAAAGTTAAATGCACGAATAAAAAAGGACTAAAATGGGAACAGGGAGTGTTATTGAAGAAAAAGTCTGGACAAATGGCAGATCCATTAGGAACCCTCAATGCAATATTTAGGGAAGGAGGGGAAGCAGTTCTATTTGGTCCTATTGATAGCAGTAATTTGGGCACCTGCTGAGGTGGTGATTCCATTGGTGAGACCTCAGCAAGAGAACTGTGGGAGTTTCTAGCATTTCCTCAGGAAAGCTGGAAAAAGTCAGTCCAGAGAACAGCAATAAGAATACAAATTTGTTTAGAAAACATGACACACAAAAAGGATGAAAGACTGAGGTTGTTTAGTCTAGGAAATAGCATATTTAGAGGAACAGGAAAACAGTTCTGAAACAGCTAAGGTTATTTTCCATGTGGACAAGGAGAAAGTTAGGGAGCAATTGACTTGATCTGCACATAAGTAAGAGAAATTCCTTAGCTGTAAAAGACAACTATGCCCGGGAAAAGGTTGTCTAGAAAGAGCTTTGAGAATCTTTGAAGAGTTTAGGACCAAAAGTCAGTGTTGATACCAACATACATGATATCAGCATTGCCACTGACTGGTCTCTTTGACCATTGAATTGCTGAACTCTCAATATCTAGCCTTGTTTTCTCTTAATTTTATAATGACTAGCTCTGGTTGTTGCACTGGTCTCATTTTTTTTTGTTGAGAAGGTGAAAAGCATGATCTGATTACCAGGAATGGGTATTCCTGAGTACTGCCTTCCAAGTCTGCATCAAGTTTGGAGAGGATGGAGATGCTGCTTCAGAATCCAACCCTGAGCTTTGTTACCCAGCACAGAGGCAAAGCTATCCCACTCTCCTGCTTACAGCTGCAAGCAAGACCCAAATTCAGCCCTCTCAACATTAAGTAATTGGCTGTGAATTCAGATGAGGAAGTGGCTTTCTCACAAGGGTCTGATTCTGGCAAAAACACCTTCCTGCTTCTCCAGATTTATTTTTTTTAATTTCAAGGGCTTTTTTTTTTTCCTGGGGGAAATTCATAAAAAAACTGCTGAATTATGTAAAGGCCTCCTGGAAATGCTTAACTACAAATCATAAAACCCAAAATAGAAAAAAAAAGGTGGGAGGAACCCCGTCCAACAAAATACAAAGCATGTGCTGGAATTCAGGTGTGATTTTCTTTCTTTATAAACATAAAAATGTTGTTGGCATATGCATACACAAATCATAGGTAAATAAATTGCTGTTAATAATAAAATGCTCTGCAAAAGTACAATGGTTCCAGTAAATGTCAGAACAAATCTGCTCTAATTAAAAATTAACTGTATCATTAAAGTTATATTACTAGTTAATTTCTGAAAATGTTTAATTATTAGAGAGTTATCCCTCCAGCTTCCAGGGAAGAATTAGAAATATTGCACTTCTGTGTTTAAATCTTCCTCTGCCAAGCACTTTAAAGTTTTAAGAGGAATATATTTTAAGGCATTTGAGATATAAGGGCTTTGATTATTACATTATAAAGTCAATAAACCTTGTGTCATGGCAGATTTTACCCACTCCTTGGAATTGTCTTGAAACAGATTCTTTTTTTCTCCAATTTCTATGGGAAAAGGGGATGATGCCACTTGTGACAGCAGCAAATCTGTCCCAGAGCCTTTCTTGAGAGAAGCCTTGTCTTTGGCTCCAACCTCCTCCACATTGTGTGTCAGCTCTGGCACCAGCTCAGTAGGGCAAGCAACTTTTAAGTGAGAAATTATTAACACAGCCAGACTCATCTGAATTCAGCCTTATCACCTGATCTTAGATGCTTTCAGATTTAAGTTACGTGAGGATTCCGTTTGTTATAACTGCCTGCAGTTTAACTTGTGTAATTCTCAAATCTGCAAGGGTCAAAGCCAGAGCATTAGAGGCAAGAACTTATGGGTGTCTCTCTGAGCTCTGCTCTCTGATTTCCCATAAAAATCCCTCTAATAGATCTCCAATCCACAACATGGAGGTTTTTGGTTTTTTTCCAAAAGACTTCCATATCAGCAGATGCAATATGATCATTGTACAGAGTCAGAGCAACCTTAATCCAAGTCAATCAAGCCCTTTTTACAGCCAGCCAGATATTATAATAAAATTTTACTTGGCTATCTGTACAAATACATTCAAGCAGTTAATTGCCTAATTTAATGCACATAGTAAACAGACATTACTTGCAACTGACAGCACCAGGTGGACTGAAAATTTCTCATTCAAACCAGACATACAGCATGAAACTAAAATACAGAAATCAACGTAATAGCAGAGATAGTGCAGAGGAAAAAATGTATCTTAATTATGGGGTGTCCACTTTCTGTAACAGATTGTCCTCCTAATTCACCCCATCTTAATCAACCTGCCAACTTGCTTGGGAAACAAACCAGCAGCTGCACACCCAGAGCTCTCTTATCAGGCATACATGCATCCTTGTTTGCATGTCAGTTATCCCATGGTTCACTCTGGTGTCAGGGTTTGCACTGGAGGAATATAAAAAATCCTCATTGCCTAGAAAGAAAATATCCTGTCTGCTGTCAAGAATGACTACAACCTCAGGTCAAAGGATTAGAGGTTGGTATAAACAGCTTCCAATTCAGGAATGCAGTTGGTACTGTCCTGGCTGGGATGCTGCATTTCAAGGTACAGTGGAAATAGAAAATCAGATTGTGCATGGAGAAGAAGGTAACAGCCCCTTCTGAGCATCATCAAAATGTGTAGGTAGACTGAGACATGCCTGTCAATATGGGGGATCAGTAAAGTAGCAACCACAAGGGAAACCATGAGAAAGGATAACAGGGATAACCCTTAGCTAAGGAAAGAGCAGTATCTATTTACTATAAAGGCTTTAGAAACAGATACTACCTGCAAACAGAGATAAACCACCATGACATGAAAGATTTTTAAAGACTCAGAACTCAGCCCACAGAAGTAGCTCAGCAAATGTTAAATTCAAGGATGGTAGTTGGATTACTGCCATAAATCTCATACATCAACTAGAGGGGGGGAAAAAAAGTGTTGGCTAACTTGAAATAATAAGCCTAGATTTACATGAACTCACTTAGAAAACAAGATTACTTTAAGATTAGAGACTTAAACATCTTCTGAGATATAGTTGGAAAAGAAACTTTCATTTTGTCTTGTTAAAAGTGCAGCTAAACTAATAGATTTTTAAGGCATAAAATTAAAGCTTCATTATCTGAGAGTCATTCACATGTTTGACAGACTTTTTTAATTTTCATGAAGATAAATAAGAATTTAGAAGAAAAAGTCTTATATTTTCAAGTTCATAATAAATAAAACTTTTGTTAGAAGTTACTCTAGTGGTTGAGTCCACCTTTTCAGAACTTAACTGAGCACTCTGCTCGAAGAAGTGAGATGCATGGGCACTTTCTGGACAATCTTGAATAGAAAAAACAGGTGACATTGGGAATGAAGTACAAATCTTTGCTAAAGATCCCCATGGAGGACATAGGTTGGCTATGGTTGGTTATGCCACATGGCATAAGCTGAGGATGTAAAATGGATATAGCCAACAGAACTATGCTGGGAGAACAATGCCCATGAAGCAACATGCTTTTAAAAGTGCAAAAAGAAGAAGCAGTCATTTATTTCAATGGAGAAAGTGGAGGGAACACAAAGGGAAAGGAAGGGCAGGGCAACAATTTTGAATGGATTTGTCAAGTATTTTGGAGAAAAAAACCCAAACCAAAATGGCTTATTTGTACAAAGCTGATATGCTGAAAAAATGCAATCCTATATCTAGATGAGGACTTCTGCCCTGAAATAAGAGTATTTAAGTTTTTACAGGAGAGTAAAGAATGAGGTCAGCTTGGCATGTTCAGTAGCAATCTGTCTCGTAGGCAGACACTGCAACTTGGAGAAAGCTTTTCTGAACCTACTTTAGTTTAAAACTCCACTTTAATCCCCTTGTTTCTAAGGCAAGACCCAAACTGCCTTATTTAACTTCTAATCCACACTGCAGAGCTGTTCAGCCACTATAAAGAGTGCTTGAAACAGGCTACAGTAATTTCACAACTATAAGGCGCACCAGATTATAAGGTGCACTTTTTTTTGCAGTGAGGATCTGCATGCAAAGTAACAAATTACTAATGGAATTGCGCAATCGCAGGGTTTACTGCCAGGTGCTCAATTTGCAAACATTTTTCACGGATCAGCGTGGCCTTTAAACACAGCCCCAGGCACCCTCCCTGTGCCTTGGGCCCCAGCACTCCTGCCCACTCCCGGTGCTGGGTGGCACAGCTCACGGCTGCCGCGGCTCGGCTCATGGCTCACACTTCCGGGTTGGCAATTTTCCAAACTTTCTTTCCATATATAAGGCGCACCGGATTATAAGGCGCACTTTGGGGTTCCGATCAAAATTTTACGCAAAAGGGTGTGCCTTATAGCCGTCAATTACTGTAATTTGTATTCAGGCTTTCCAGCATACCTGCCAACATGGTTATAAAACATTCACATGCGCATGCACACATGTACCGATACCCACTGTTTACACACAGGCATATGGGCTCTGTGGCTGTGCAGCTGTGCACACACACACACATCTCTCAGGAATACTCTATGTGCTTAAAAATGCCTGTGCAGTTTGGCTTTTTAGTTCCTTAGCTACCCTAAAAGCTATTTTTTCCTTCTTTAATATTTTACTTGGGATGTGAGTCTACTAGAAAAATTCACTATTAAAAGTGAAGTGTGACTATAAAGTGAGCATTTGGGAATTTTTCTCTGTCTTTTGATGATGTTTTTCTTTGTACTGTTTGACTAACTTGCAATTTTGTTTGAATTGAAAATAAATATTTGCCTAAACCTGATAATAATTTTTAAATAGTTCTTATTTTATTATTGAAATCCATAATATCTTCTGTACATTTTCTTAACAATAGCAGTGACTTGCTGGAAATCACTAGCCTAACAGGGATCCTGTACCAAGCCAAAAATTGAGTATACATGATATCTGTTGTGGTTGATAGTTCAAGGTTGGGTTCTAGCGGTTAAATATTGCTTGGCATGCCTTTGGTGGGAAGGAAGAAACAAAAAGAAGCAGAAAAAAGATTCTCTTCTATTTGTTCAGTTCATATGGTATTGCATTCCCAGACTGGAAATTCACTGGTTTTACTGAATATATATTTTAACTTTAGGCAATATCAATAAAACAAAGCAAAATATTTTGAGGGGTGTTTTGTTTATTTCTTTGGGATAATGGGGCAAAATGCTGTTTGAACAGAATCAATGTGTAAAAGATGGCTTCCATCCTTTCAGAATAGCCAAGCTCACAGATCCTCCCCTCTCATGTGCTGGGATACACTTAAAACAAAATGTAAGTGCCTTCCTAGTTAAAACCACTCTGTCCTCTGTAAATAGAAATTTATTTTAACAAAGGCTTCCTTCAGTAATATAAATAATGATAAAAATAATGGAGTTGCCAATGTTGACTTGGTTCAATATCTGGGACAAGTATCCCCTTAGGTAAAGTCAGTAAGCCTTCTGAAGTCAGCTATTACATTATTAATCCTATCACTCCTGAAATGCTTTATTCCATTTATTACCTGTGTCAGCATGCAGCCCACCTTCACACCTCGGACTGGTGATCTAGCATCAGGCATTTCCTAATGGTGTTTAAGTGCAAGGGATTTAGTTTGCTTTACTTAGCCTGTCAGTCTTCTACACGATTTGCTATCCTCAGCTGCTGAAAACCCTTCCATATGGCTTATAACATAAAATGTTATCTTTGTACTTCCCAATATGCCACTTGAGAATATCTTGGTTTAAAGTTGTAGCTTCTGAAGTTAGGGTTTTTGTTTGGTTTTTTTTTAAAGAAGGCTGACTTTTACATAAAGTTCTCTTTTTATGGGGTGACATCCCCCCTTGGCTGCTGAGGATATAGCACCAAACTGAGACTGAATACAGCCTGAGAAAGGGTGATTTGTTTCCAAATTTTCTGTCTAGTTTTCTTTTTCTGATACAGGCCTAGGGGCATTTCTTTTCTAAACCTTAAGGCAAACAAGTGTTTTGCATTAAGCAGGAGTTTGGATAGGGATCTGTGACTCTTTCTAGCTAGTAATTAACAGGAGCAAATCCATTCCTTTAGGGGAAGATTCAATAGGTGAGCCACTCTATGGAGCATCTGCTTCTAGTCTCATGACAGGAAAAAGGCTGAGAGAATTTGTTTTCCTCATCCTGGAAAAGAGAAGGCTTAGGAATGACCTAATTGTGGCCTTCCAGCACCTGAAGGGAGCCCACAAGAAAGATGGAGAGAAATTATTTACAAAGGCCTGGAGGGACATGACAAGAGGGAATGGCTTCAAACTGACAGAGTAGGTTTGGGCTAGAGATTAAGAAAAAATACTGTGAAAGTGGTGAGGCACTAGTACAGGTTGCACAGAGAAGATGTGGATGCCTCATCCCTGGAAGTGTTCAAGGCCAGGTTAGATGGGCTTCTGAGCAACCTGATCTAGTGACAATGGGGTTGGAATGAGATGGTCTTTAGGGTCCCTTCCAACTCAACCCATTCTGTGAGAAATTGCTTGATTCCCCTCCACATAGCTCTCTTCCTGAGAGAAAGGACAAATATTTCATGCCAGTGAGGATATTCATAACTTCCTTCCTTGTGATAACGCTGATGGATCACCACCCAATGGTTATGGTGGGGTTTATGACAGAGTTATTATGCCAGGGAATCACTGTGAGCAGGAGCTGCCATGAGTGCATCTGCTCTTCCTTTATTGTGCTTAACCCCAGGCTCACCACATGGTATATTTTAGAAACTGTACTTCAGTAGAAATCACAAATGGGTGGCAAATGACAGTAATTATTTTGTGGTAATCATTAAATTCTTAGCCATAAAGGAAGTGGTGAGACAATGAGATGTTTTCAAAGAAAGTATGTAGATGCATAGTCCTGTGAAAGGCAGAAAGGAATGTTCAGCCAAAAAACAGTGTTTGGTTTAAGAAACTCATGTATGATTTGCAGGCAAAACTTCTGCTCCCTAAATGTGCAAGAACAGAATGTCTACAGACATTATCTGGCTTCAAAAGATGAAAGGTTTAAGACAATGCCAGCAGAGACTGTGCTTATCATGGTGGGGGTTTTTTGGGTTTTTTTTTTTGCAGAAAGTTACTAGCTCTGATATACATCCTATGTAGGTTTGAAGCAAGGACAAATTTTGTCAAAATGAGACTTTCTCAGTCTCTTACAGTGGCAAAAAACCTGAAATTAAAGAGGGCTTGCAACTTCCATTTGGCACTCAAAGTTGAATATTTTATTACTATTCCAATTATGTTTCAAGGTTCAAAATACTGTTAAAATATGCTAATGGAGACATTCAAGATGACAAAGGTTTCAATTGTGAAATCTGCTCTTTCTTTGAAAACTACTCAGAGTAAAGCAATATTTGGTTTCTCCTGATGTAGCTTTACATAGTTCATATCAACTGCTAAATCAAACGTCAATAATCCTTAAGGAGCCTATCTTAGTCACACTTTTTAATCAAGGTTTCCAATGTGAGCTTAAGGTCCATTTGTTCCCAGAATATAATGAGAATTGTACAGATCTTACACATTGCCAGGCACAGTTCAACACAGGGGTTTCATTTATGCTTATTTAAGCTACATTTTGAATGTTTCATATGAAAGTTTTGATTCCAACAAAAGGTATAGAAGAAATATGGGACTGGAAGCCAATGGATTTTTAGTTGTAGCTTTCAGAAAAAAACCCAAAAAAACTCATGAAAAACACCTTGACAGCTAAAAAAATAATCACCATATTTTAAAATCACATATTGTATAATATTTTCTACCAAAATGGCAGAAAGGCAAATGCAGACTTATAAATGTAAACCAGTTAATGATCAATGTTTTAAGCAGAATATCCCTATCAGATGATGATTCATTAGGGCTGGCTAAGTGAAGGAGGTTATCGATAATTTGATACCTCATATCCACTATCCTAATCATTATTGTCAGAAAGTCTATTAAAGACCATAGGTCATGGATCTAAAATTAAGTATGCCACAAAAAAAGTATTGAGCAAGGGAAAAGGACAGACATTCTTATAGATTAAGATTCACACTGAAATGCATTGTATCAATTCATTTTGCTAAATTATTATTTTATAAAATAAAGCTACAGTCTCCAGTGAAGCATTTCTCATTTAAAATGAATTGGAGGTGGAAGCTGAAATATTCAAACACATGAATATAAGTTGCAATATAAAACCACAACTCTTACTGGATTTTTATTCTGGTGTACATGGATCTGCCTTCAAAATGTATTTCTACTACGGATTATGCTGGAGTACTCAACAAAGCAGTAAGATACACTGTTGGACTTTTTTTCTTGTTTGCTCTTGAAGCATTCTAGTTTTTGGACAGCTCCACTCATTTTTCTCAGTATTCTGCTAAATGAGAAGTACATAGGGCCCTGTGCTCATATACCTTGCTTAGTCCAACATAAACAACATAAACTAGGTTAAAGGCGAAACCAAAGTATTACCATTTTCTTTTAAACAAAATAAAACATAGAAACAATACAAATATGATGTCTGTCGGTGTCTGTTAATACCAAGATTGTGAAGAAAAGAAAATCATGCTTAATTCTAGTCGAAAACAGAGATCATCCTCATCATCTTTATATTTCAGCCTATATCACTTAAAAACCCCCTTAGACGGGGACTCAAACTCATAGCATAATGTTTTCCACAAGCTGAAACCACAGAGGACAACATTGTCCATCAGTGCTGCTATGACAGCTTTTTACTGGCATTGTTCATAGATCCTCCATAGAGCCTCCTCTCATCCCTCCTTTCCACTGTTCTCCTGTTTCTGATTTCAACACTCAGATTTCAACTCTCATTCACCAGTGGCTGGCTACTTTGGAAAAGCCTGGATGTTGCCTGTCCAAAGAGAACAAGGACACTAAGCCAGGCTTGGCCAGGCTGAGACCAATGTGCCCTTTCTGAGGCCGAGGAGGTGACACTGCACCAACCTGGTGTTTTCACATGACAGCCCTGAGCTTCTAAATAAACATGTAGAGATTACAGATGTCACACAGGCTCGTGGCTGGCATTGAGGACACCAGCTGCTGTCTGAGCGCAGCCATGAGCTAATTCAGTCTTTGAAGGGAACTGTCACAAGTTCCAACCAAAGAAGAGGGTTAACCACAACAATTCAAATAAAATCTAGAGTATTGCAGCATAAAACGTTCTCCAAAGTGTGTCATAGCTCTCTGGTTTTCTGTTTGGTGAAAGGAAACAGCCCACGTGCCTGCCAAAACCCAGCAGCAAAGGTGGGTGGGAGTTGTGGGTGCAGAAGCGCAAGAAGCACAGGGAGATTCAAGCACGTGCTAAAGAAAGAGCTGGAGAAGTTGAACTAATGGGAAAACCAGCATTTTCCCTTTGAGTAAAAGTGATGAAATCAAGTCTCACATCTTGAGGGCTGAAAAGACATCCCCAGCTTGTGTAAATCTGTTGGAGTCATCAGGTGCCACAGTTTGGGCAACTATTTCTATCACTATTTGGCAAAGAAACTACAGGCTATGACGTCGGGAAATTTCCATCTGAGCCCCACAGAGTCAGTTTTGCAGAGGTCTGGGTGCTGCCAGGTGGTGATGATAGGAACTGAACTCCTCAGACACTGTGGATCTGGGGAGTGTTACAAACCCACAAGGCAGAGTGTTCAGCTGAGGCTGGACCTACATGCGCAAATCATGCAATGTTGAACAGGTTTTTTTATCCTACTAATGGGATTTATAAGCACTTTAGAAACTAGGCCAGTTTTTTGCTGTTTCCTCCTACAAAGGTTTCTATTCTTCAACAGGATGGTTGCCTCCAGCACTGATTCAGGAATGCCAGCTGTAATTAAAGACTTGGAAAAAACAATACATTTAATGGCTTATTCAGGCTGACAAGTGTTGTCCTACCTTGGGAATGTCTATGAGCCTAATAGGTGTATCTTTCCATTTGGATTTCCTTGCTGCATCATTTGATATTAGCTTTCTTCTTGCAGGTTTTTGAGACCTATGTTTAAGATAAGCACTTGGTAATCTTGCAATGAAATGTCACACTAATTTATTCACTGGGAATATTTTGCCAGCTACTTGTATTAACTCCCCTCAAAGCTAATTTAGATGCTTGTTTTCTGTGTATTCCACACCTGTCTATATTAATAATTGTGCAAGTGTCTGAGCAAATTAAGACATTTTACAGCATTTAAACATCCCAAAGATCTAACATTTTCTGTGAAAGTGGAGAGGTTGTACTATAATTTATGGACATTTCCCCATTAATCTCTGAATTGTTTTGGCAGCTACTGCCTGAAAGCAGCAGCTACCTGGCAAGGACAGAATATTTGTCAGGCCATGAAGGGTGCCTGCATTCACTGGAGAGATAAATGGGAACACTGGAATAGAGTTAAGCCCAGAGAAGGAAGTTCATCCTCAGACAGACTTGCCAAGCCTGTTTCTTTATAGCTTATGTCTCTCATTGTGGCTTAGCAAATACTGTTAAGTATTCTGTCAAAGCAAACTTACTTTTCCAGACAAGTAGCTTTGCAGAGCCCTAAGGTGCCGCTGCTAATACTTGAACTTGTTTCCAGTGGTGTTTTTTTAGATAAAGCATGCAGGTACTGCAAGAAAAAGTCCAAGATTTCTTAAAATGTGTTTTCTACTTCAAAACATTCTAGGAAAGCTTTCAGTTTTTTATTTTTTCTGGCCAGCTGTAATAAAAAGACAGATTATTTCTTTGGGTCTGTCATTTATAAAGAAGCATTTTTTCCGTGTACTTTGAGGGCAGAAAAGTATTCATCTTTCAAATTCCTATGGTTGTTATAATGGTACTCTGTAGAATCCTAATTCATACTCATCACTGGGCATGCATATCATGGAAGGCCTTCCTGCAACTTAGCTGCAAATTGTAATGTCTGGAACACATGATTATGGTGTTTAAGGTTCTTTGAGAAGAAAAGCTAAAAATGAAAATGAGAAGACTGACTTGTAGATATAATTAAAAATTTTAAAATAGTTATTTAAAATATTTAAATTTATTTATTTAAATAGTTATTTAAAATATCCTTTTAGGTTCTTACCTAGTCACTTAAAATATGTTCTAGTCATTAACTAAATCCCATTCAAGCCATAAGATCCAATCAACCATAGCATAATTAAGAAAAAAAGTAATCAGTTGAAAAAAGAATCTTAAAAGGAAATTTAAGAAATTATTTACAGAGAAAGGAGAAAAATTAATTCAGAAACCATGATTGTTTAAAATTGTGTATTATAGCTTTTCTTTTTTTAACAAATTATTAAAATTTGATGTTAAATAAGGAAACTTTGCAACTTCATTGCACTTTTGCTGAAAACTGACTTAAAGAAGGTTCAGTTATAGTTCAACAGAAGATGACAAAACACCTGCAAAGCTTCAAGATATCTTGTCTCATGCTAGATAAATTTATTTAGTCCTAATTGGACCTAAGGAAGCAGGTTCTCCATTGTTTTTTGCTAATCATATAATAATGATTTATAGCCAAGTGAAAATAAGACCACAGGTTCTCCACTGTGCAAATTTGCAGTGGTATTTTCCCAATCATAGTTAACCAGGCTCTAAACGTAATGTAATGCACTGAGAACAGCTGCTTTAAGAGACTCTCCCATACTCATGTATTTACAATCCAAATGCTCAAGTGGATTTCATGTAACAACTGTATTAATGGACTTAGTTACTAAACATTTGTGGATCATGTAACTGTTATGTCATTTTATGCTAAGTGAAGCTTAGTTGTAAGCCTCAGATCTTTAATCCAAGATCAACTCTTCCAGCTCCACAGAGGTGTTATTTGCATTATTTTCCATTTGGATCAGCCTGTGATCTGACTACAGAGTTAACAAGCCTTTGCCCTTAATTATTCTCCCTCCTCTCTTCCAAGTGTGGTTTTTTTCAGCCACCACAAGACAGTGAAAACTTTGTTTCTTATTGCACATTCAGTATCTACTAATAGGCAGGTCCAGTAGTGCCTTTTCCCTAACACAGGTTTGCAGCAGTAATGTGGCCTTTTGAATGATGAAGAAACAGAGAAGGAACTAGTTAACCTGAGAGACCTTTTTCACCTCTAATTTCTATGGGAAAAAAAATACAAAAAGTTCACTGACCTCATTTGCTATGTTTGCTGTCAAATAATGATCCTATTATGAGGTTATTGAATAAAATATTGAGATGCATAGCAATTATGCTTAGAAAATGATCCAATAAGCTCTTTGCATTTGCAAGTTCTATAGAACTGTACACTGTATGGAAACATTTGTATTTAAACTGTTAATTCAAGAGGGCTCTATGAACTCGCTGTGTGCATGCTTTGAAATCCATTACAAAAATCATTTTCATTATGTACCATGTGGTAACCTCAGACCCACCAAAATCAAGTACATGCTCTTACCCAAAGTGATCATAAACAAAAGTATAGAATATAAAAAAACCCAAAAAACCCTATATGAATCTAACAATGGTCCTCAAAAGAAAAATAAAAAAAACAATAATTGAATTGCATCCCATGAGAGGAAATTGGGCCAAAATTGATTTGGATAGCCAAATTTATTATTACATGAAGTGAATGTACAATGAAATTTGATTAGAGCAAGTGTGCCATCATTCCCTTTTGCAAGATTGAGCACAGAACAGCACAGCCTTGATGAAAGGAATCGATAGCATTGAAAGCAAAATTGGAGGGCTGTCAAATCATCTTAATTCCTATTTTCTGTGTGAGTGCAGTGAGATTGCTTGATGCACATGCTAATAACCAAATTAGTGCGCTTTTGACTAGGTACAGAGTTAAGCCTCTATAAAACTTAAATAATATTGCTAAAAGGAAGGAAAAAATCCCTCAAACCCACATGAAGCTGAGATGCAACAAAATACAAGTTGCACTTTGAAATTATAATTAACAGAGCTGCATTTCTCTCAATTTTGTAGACATGAGGATATGCAAAGGGTAACTTCACATCTGTTAATAGACATGCTTAGCAGCAATCTTCCTTCTCCCTGACTGGAAATGGAATCTATTCAACAGGCACACACACATATATGCACAACACACATAGCAAAAATCGACCTCTGAGGGTCTTTCAAATCCACAGTCAGATGTGCATAATACAGAATTTCTTTGAAATATTTCTCATGAAATTTCCTCAGAAAGTTTGAGGGTATTTTCAAGGTCAGCTGAAGCCATCCTAAATGTGAATTGCCTTCAAATTCTGCTTCCCCTCATCCTCCCTCACATTTCCTCTCAACCTCCTTTATGCAAAGCAAGGCAGCTGTTGATGTGGCCAGGAAGTGTGGGGACAAGGAGGCAAGATGACAAGGTGGCAAAGGTTGTGTGGCCATGTGTCACCCACCATATCTAGGGAAAAATTCAAGGCACACTCATAAATCTACAGATTCTTCAGCAGCAACCTGAGTTCTGTTTTGATTATATTTGTACTGCTTTTAACAGCTTTCCAGTGCCTCCCCTAGCAGATGTTCCTCTTCACACCCTGTGCATGCAGAACCCTCCTGAAGACCAGCCTGGGGAAGCTCAGAAGTACAGAGTGCCTCAGCAGCTACAGATTAATGATGTTCAAACTTTCCTCTGACCTTCTTAAAGGCATATTTGCAATTATATGCTTCTCTTTCCATCTTTGAGTAGTCCTATATTTTCACAAGAGCAAGCTTTGAGAAATATATTCTTTAAGTATAAAAAAAGAATCTGTGGTTGCAGCATCAGAGAAGCGTCAGGGCAAAACCTGAGAAAGAGCATCTCAGTAGGGAATCTGTGTCTCTGCTTGCCTTAGAACATGAACATCAGAACTGTCACCCAGCACCAGCACTGCATTATCCCCCACCCTTAAACAAATGAATCACACTGTTCAAAGAGCACAGCAGTACAGGGAGATTTTTAGGTATTCTGCTTCTATAATTAGTAAAAAGGTTGCAGATAAACCAATGGTTGAGGATAATGACTGAACCTAATTCTAGACTTTCAGAACAGATGGATCCAGGAATATGATGGGTTAAGCTGCATCATACTCTACACTCAAGCCAGATCTTGAAGAAAGTGAGGCTAAAGTAATTTTATTACTCTATCATAAATATCTAATATGGAAAAAAACCCCTCATATTGCGCTTATTAAGTAGGTTCAAATCAGAAGACTTTTTATAATAGTCTATAAGACAGCAAAAGGACCTTTTATGTACAGTTGCAGAAGACAATAAGAATGCTTGGTTCTCCTTTTTTTCTCAGAAAAAATACTGGTTAGTTATATCCAAATCTAAGATCTTTAACTGCACGTGTTTTGTACTTTTTGCCATTCTTTTCACTGTTTTATTTTTTTTTATCTGAGCTTGGGGAAAACATACTGATGGACTTACACATACAATATCTCTTAATTAGGACATTGCCTCTTGTGGAATTAAAAAAACAAACCTAACCTATCTGCTAATTCTATCCATATGACAGAGGAGTAAGGTAAGAGCACTAAGCATAACAATACAGAACAGATGGACAAGACAAAGATTTTCTCATGCTGAATCAAGTAAATGGACAGATTATATTGTAATTTATGAGACAATGCTGCTGTACTGCAAACCTGGAAAGTTATATAAAACATATGGAGGACCTACAGCTTTAACATTTGGATTTGGCTACAAGCATAATGTCCTTGATGGCTATTGTGAGCCAGGCACTTGTTTTTAATCTGTAGTTTCTCTGTAATCATAGATTGCTGAGAATGGATAATAATATGAAGCATTAGCTTAAAAGTCTATCAGCTGATTGAAGATGGTGTTTAGATTTTTAGGCCGTCAGGAAGTAAAACAATGTATTTATTATTTATTTTAAAATAAGACATGGAAACAAGCAGCCTGACATTTATTGCATTTAGAATGCAGCAATGCACTTGTGACCTGCTCAGCTGCCTCCATGTGGGTGTCTAGTGGGAATATCAACTTGTCAACAATCATGAGTTCAGGATGAACTTTTTACTCATTTTTATATGTACAGAAAAACTATCCTGTATAGTGCTAGGCACTTGCATTCCCACTCATACAATTCCTTTTATAATAACATTATCAAATGGTGGTGCACCAAAACAAGTTCTGCATTTCCCTTTGTACAGAAGCAGATATTTCTTTGCCTCATTGCTTGGTGCCAATACAGTGCAAATTGCTCCTCCCAGGACTCAGGGTGGTGACAGTCCATTAATAACCATCATTGGTGACACAGGCTCTGTGAGTATTTGAGAAGGTTCTAACCAGCTCCCAAACGACCAACATCTGGGCTTTCACTGTCTTCTCATGGATGAAGCAGTTTCATCCAGAACTTACAGATTAGCTAGGAAAACACTCTTTATACCACAATAAGAAAAAAGGCAAAACAAGCCAAAACCCAGCCTAATTCTAAACGTTCCTTGGGTAAAGATCTTTGGTAACCAAATTGTCCCAGAGGTTCATCTTAAATCTGCTAGAAATCTCATGTGATAAGAAGATAGTACTTTACCTGCTGGTCATATCAAATATACCTGGTGAGCTATTTAAAATAAAGAATCTCTACTTGGATCCTCTGAGTACTGAGGAGCTATGGACACTCCTCTTACAAAACAGCTGAGCTCCCTACATCACAATTTCAAGTGTAAGAGTTTATTGTGACCATTAACGGACATATTTTAGGCTTCTGTGTAATTTATTAATATGTTTTTTAATTTAGTGTGTCTATTATCAGTAGAAGAACCTTTTTTACCATGAAGTTGTACAAGTATTTATATGTATGAGCAGTTAACTTTTAACTAAAATGATGTTCTTTTGCTCCCTTAAGTTCAGTTAGAAATTACTTTTGCCAGTATTGTCATTAATTGTATTAGACCCATGAAGTCATTCAGTATCTTCATTAATTTAAAGTACTTCTCTAAACTCTACTTTTGAGCACTTCTCGATGAAAGTGATAGATGGAACAGTTTCTTTTGTACAAAGTCAAATTTTAATCTTGTGGTCAAACCTCCAAACAGCTCAATGCTTGCATCTCTTGCAAGAGCTGAAATGAAGGGCTGCCTTTTAGCAACCACAGATGGTACAGAAGAGGGACTATAGGGATGTTTGCTGCAGCAGACTGACACTGTGCCTGCAGAAGCAGTGATGTTCACAATATAGGTCTTAGCACATTGTGCAGGGCATTAGTATCCATACTTGAATATCAGGAATGGCAAACAAATGTTTCCTCTTACTAGCTCATTAGATATAGCTTGGGAAAATCAGAAAACTGAAAATCAGAAGACTGAAAATAAAAGATTTAGCAGAGGCTGTAGAAGCTTGTCCAATTCAGTATTTGGCTGTTCTGTTGGTAAGTCAGAAATAGAAATACTGTCAATTTTTTGCAAGCTCACTGTGTTCTCATCCACAGGCAAAACAAGCTACTCTGGGAAAGTAACTTCAGGTTGCAGTTGTTTACTCAGAACATTGTTAAAGCCCCAAGGAAAAGGTTCATTTTCTCAGGTAGCTTGGAAGGGAATCTCAGTGAAGCTTGCAGTGATTTGCAGCATGCCATGTTCTATGATGGCAGAGATGCAAGAGATGCAGGTTCGCCTCATAGCCTTGTGTTTGCAATGCTGTACTTTTTATGTGGTACAAACATGTTTGTGCTCACATAGCTTCAGCAATACCCATAGTGCTCTGATTTGTCTTTTTCCCCTAAAAAGGTGGAATGACAGTAGAGTTTCACTAGCTGCGCTGATAAACTTCTGTAATGCTATACGTGACTGAAGCAGAAATCCCTTTCTGAGGGAAACTGTTTCATCTGAGCTCTGATGCCTAATAATTTTTTCATCTATATTTTCAAGCTTACAACTGATTTTTTTTTAAAGCAGCTACCTATTCTTTTGGTAATTTGCAGGTTTTGTAGTCACTTAACCTGTTTTGCTATACAAATAATACTGTTGACATTTAGCTATGTTTTTCTTAGCCTCCCCTCAAATTTATGAGCTGGGAACAAGGCTCTGTCTTGCACATCAGTGTGGAGAATCAAACTAGTGTTCAGCTGTAGTCTTTTCTTCTCTTATAAAACTCATTAATTTTGGGCATGCAATTAAAAAAATTATTCACAAAGTTACAAAATACACTTTAGGCTTACTCAAGGTTTAGAAAAATATGCAGAGAAGCCCAACCTTAGAAGAAACACCCTCATTTCCAATCAAGTGCACACAGATAGTAAACGATCACTCAGAGCATTTAATGACAGAGGAGCTGGAAGGACAGAGCAGCAGCTACAGGTGCTGCAAGAACAATTCCTAGGATTTCTGATTCTCTTTCTTATGGAACATTCAGGCAGCACTTTCAGTTATCCAGATGCAAACATAGACTGTAGAGCATATTGTGTTTAAGCAACTGGAGTTTGCAGTTCTAAGGGTCTGGCAAAAGGTAAAGTCAGCACTCTGAATTTCAGAAAAGCTAAATTCCAGCTCTTCAAGGAGAGTAGGATCCCCTGGGAGACCTTCTTCAGGGACTACAGAGCAGAACAGAGCTAGCAAAACTTTAAGGCATTTCCCATAGAGTGTAAGTATAAGTCAGGAAAGGAGGACAAGAGGCTGGCATGGATGAGTCAAAACCTGCTGGTCAAACTAAAGGGCAAAAAGGAAGTGCACAGGCAGTGGAAGCAGGAACACCACAGGAAGAGTGTAGGGACATAGCTCAGTTGTGTAAGGATGAAATCAGGAAAGGAAAAGTATGGATGGAGCTGAATTTGGCAAATAATGGAAAGGGTAATAAAATGGATTTCTATAGGTGTGTGAGCCAGAATGGGGAGGTCAGAGAAGGTGTACTCCTTGGATGAGGAAGGCTGGCAAACTGGCAAATACAGACAAGGAGAAGACTGAGTTACTCAACTACTTTCCCCCCCCTCAATCTTCACTGTCAACCTCTATTTTAAAAATACCATTCAGGAGAAGTCCCCATTGACTAGGAAAAAAAAAATGTTGCACACATTTTTAAAAAAGGGTTAAAAAGGAAGATCCTGAGAACTACTGCTTTTTCAGTCTCACCCCTATGCCCGAGAAGACTGTGGAACAGGTCCTATTAGAAGCTGTGCTGAAGCACATGGAGGACAAGGAGGGGATTCAAGACAGTTTTACAGGACACTTTTACCAAGGGCAAGTCCCACCATACCAATCCAGTGGCCATCTATGATGTCTGCCTCAGTGGATAAGGGAAGAGCTAAGAATGTAATTTATCTGTACTTCTGTAAAGCCTTTGACACAATCCTCCACAACATCTGAATTGGAAGGATGTGGATTTGATGGATAAACTGTTTTGAGGATGAGGAATAGGTTGGATGATTGCATCTGGAGGGTAGTGGTCCATGGCTCAATGCTCTAGATGGAGGTGGATAACAAACTGGATCCAGTACTCTTTAATATCTTTATCAGTGGCAGAGACAGTGGGATGAAGTGCCCTCAGCAAGTTTCCAGATGACATGAAGCTGAGCAGTGGAGTTGACACCACAGGGGTGAGATGCCATCCAGTGGGACATGGAGAAGTTCTGGAAGTGGGCACCCATGGAACCTCATGAAATTCAAGAAGGCCAAGTGCAATGTGCTGCCCCCTGGCACAGGGGAATCCCAAGCACAAACACAGTTTGGGCAGAGAATGGATTGAGACAAGCTCTGGGGTGTTGGCTGACAAGAAGCTCAACGTGCTTGCATTCCAGGAAAAACAACCAGGTCCTGGGATTCATCCAAAGAAGAGAGTCCAGCATGTTGTGGAAGGTTGCAATAGTAATGAGCCAGAATACTGGTAGGAAACAAGTCATAAGGGCTGCTTTTATACTTTTAATATTTCAGTAGGATGAGTTGATAATCAAAACTCCACAAATCAAGTATTTACAAAAAAAATACAAATATGTAGAATTTTGAAAGATCTGTGAATCAAAATTTGTTATTCATTTATTTCCTATTATTTATCTGTTTCTCAAATGACTCTTCTCCTCACCACCTGAAAAAGCTTTAGGAAGTGCCATATTTCTTCTGTCACTAAGTCTGTCCACATATCTATGCATCGAAACAAGTCTTTATTAACCAAATATAGTTTTATCCTGGTAAAACTTTTAATATAAGTGTTTCATGGAATTCTCAGCTTGAAGAGAAAATATCTCAAATGAGTGTACATTTTTCATGCTTTTAGTCAGCACTTTGGATTACTTTCATCACCACATCTGTCTGATGTCTTATGAAGCTTTGCTCCATCACTGGAGTCTATTGTCACATGGAGGGTATGTAGGTATTACAGTGACCCTAAGTTAAATATCACTTACACTGTCATTCTAAGAGACAAAAAATAAAATGGCTGGGTGGGGTCAAGATAAATAGAAACTATCCTGATTTTCTTTTGTACTCATTCTTCAGTAATGTGCTCCTGAAATAATGTAAATCATTAAATGAGAACTCTGGTAAGGCATAGATCCATAAATATCATTATTTTCTGAGGTTTCTTTGTTTCATCAACAGGACATAGGGACAGTCCAGCTGCTCTTCCTTGGTAATTTTGTGAAAAGTTTGAATTACACAAAGTACACTCGCAAAAGAAAGCTAATGGGAAGCAATTGAAGAAATGGACTTGGCTTTCATAGTCAAGATCTAACTTCATGATCTGAGAGCACTAAAAATATCATGCTGTGGTTTTAATTTTTGCAGTTATTTAAGGCAGATATAATGGAAATCTTGACAGACATTGTAATTCCATTATCTACAGTCTCCTGTGTGTGAGCCAGCTGCCTTGCTATTTAGGTTCAGCTTACATAAGTAAGAAAGCAGCTATTCACCAATGATAATATTTATTTTCACTGTTCTTTTTCCTTGCATTTATCATCATAATATTATTTTTCTTTCCTGCCTGCTCTTAACCTCTGTGGTTGCACTTGGGATTTTAAAGTAAGGGATGCATTAGGACAGAGATTGGGTTTATATAGCGAGTTTGGCTAATAATAAATCCTCCAGATTAATAATGCTGCGATGCAGTTTCAGTAGATCTTTTCTGTGTTTTTCCTGTACTAGCCAAGCCAAAGTAAGATTAGACAATGTTAAGAAAAACAAGAGGTCTTTGTCTCCACTGGCATCCTCACCTAAAGTAGTTCATAACTTAATGCTACTGTTAATTGGTGAACATTCTAAAATATGTCAGGACAAGTTTAAATAGGAGGCATTAATTGGGATTTGTCCCATATGGGAATCATCCTGGGCCTGCATAAACAGAGATGAATGAAAAGGCTTCGCTCCCGTTCGAAACGTGACCTCTCTGGGCTTATTTGGGCTCCTGATATAACAGGCACTGAAACAGCTAATTAGCTTGGCACTGTTTCAGACAGCTGGATTAGAGTCAGTGATAAAATGCAGCAGAAGGCACCTCTTGGCACAGGTCCCTGTAACTCATCCCGCCAGACTGGAAATCCAATGGAGTAGAGGGGTCCTCCAGGCCGGGGTTGGAGGCTCCTTCTGAGTCCAGAGAAACCAAGCCATTTGTCAAAGCCACATTGAGCTGTACATGCTTATACTGCAGGAACAGAGCAATATATCTGCCCTAAATCAGCCCCAGCACTGGGCCAAGCTACTGTAAGTTCCTCCCCTGTGAGCAGATACTCTGCCACTCTTTGCAGAGGAGAGTTTCACAGACTCAAAGCTGCATTGCAATCCATGGGCATAGTCTCCACTCCTACCCTATTGAGGAGATCTCACCAGCTATGCTTGCTTTACACCAGGGAGCACGAATTTTGTATCAAACTACTTGGGAAATACACTGAACATTTTATGCCCCTGAAGTGATATGGGTTGCCAGCATGACAGGGAAATGTTTCAAAACAAGGGCAATACAATTCCTGGGGAATACAGTTATTGGGTAACTTGCCAGGATGAGATGTCTCTACATCAGATAAGAATAAATGATGGCAATATTCAGAAAATTATTTGGGGATTAAAAGAAAATTTTCAGTGACCATAATTTCTGCTCACTTCACTGTTGTGTGCTACCTCACAGTGACAAAATTTGAGAGAGTATTTTTTGAACAATATTTTAACTACAGTGAGCCATTCAGCTAAGCAGTAGTTACTTCTGTGTTTTACTAGATTTTTATTAATTTAAAACTTATGAATGTAATTGGAGAAATATGATACCGTACCAACACAGTAAGAAGGATCTTATTCAGTTATTCCATTTGACTGAGTCTGCTCTGACATTCTCATGTTCATATATTCTAATATATTCTAATAAAGCCTGAGTAGCCTTCTATTCCTGTTCTCTCTTTCATGCCCTTCCCATTCCACATCCTCCTTTGAAAAATGATATTTGTATGAGGTAATATATTTGCACATTTTGTGCATACAAATAGCAAGAACATTGAAGAATGTATTCCTACTGTAAGGAGCAGGGGTTTTAACCTAACTTGGCTATTATATGGCCCCTGAAATATATGAAGAGATTTAAAATATTAATCTTGGAGTTCAGCTATGGCAGGCTCACATCATTTCCCATCCACATTACATTCCCTATGATGTGAAGGGATTCATGGAGCCTTCTTTTCTGCTCTCATTACAATCTTTGTCACTAGGAATGAAGTATCCAAATTTTAATGCCTCATATATTTTGTCAGCTGTAGTGGTGTGCTATACTACTCTGACCTTTTTGATTGGCTTGCCATTTCAGTTCTCCCTATTTACAGCTTCATTAACCTGTGGGGAGAGATGGACTGGCTACCAATCAAGGGGCAGTCTATTGAAAAGGTCAGTGTAGTCCAACATATTTACAATCCCTCCACAAACCAAGTTTGTGCAAGTTGTAGATGTAAAGTTCCCCATTTAGGACAGCAAAGTAGCAGCAGTAGGAAAAAATGAAGTGACATGAATTCAGCCCCAAAGCCAGACATTCGGAAAATGAAAGGAAGCAGAAAAAAAGTTTCCAACTCAATTCCAGAGAAACACCACATTTGTTAACCCGCAGTTCTTAACAGAAAACATTTGATCTCAACTGGATGACACTGCCCAGATAACTGAAACCTACAGTCATTACTATTTTGAATTAGTTTTGAAGTCAACTCTAAGAAAAATACTGTCTGTTGAATATAATCCTGGGAAGCAAGAATGAAAACTGAGCAAGCTCTCTTGCACAGAGAGCTTTTTAAACAGGAAATATCTGAAGTTTGACGACATTCTTTGCTATAGACTTCACTAAACATCATCTTCCATATGAGAAAACATTAGTAATAGTTATGTAATTAATGACATTTTAAGATAATTCAAAACTGATTTATAAAACAAACTTCTATTTAGACCACAAAGAGATAGGACAAAACTTAGACTAAACATGAGGTTTGATAGCAGGGAGCACTGTGCTATAGGAGGCTCTGCCTTTCAGATAGGAATGAAAACTAAACTAATGACCATTATGATCAGTGAGGTTGTTTAGGCATGTTAATCTGATTGACCTGGCCAGACTCCAGCTTCTGTAATTACAGGCCTCTCAGAATACCTAATTTTTCCTAAATGTAATTGTTTTGTGGTGGCAGTGAGGCAGAGGAAAAGAGGCTCCTTTCCTAAGTACCTGAGTATTCCTACATGATGCAGAACAGAATGTTTGGTGTGAAAATACAAGAAAATAATTTTACATGTGAAAGTTTGAACTGGTCATGAAATTACCTGAGAAAGTAAGATACTGTGAAGAAATTTTAAAAAGCTAGATTTCCCCCTCAATCATCACAATGAATAAATAATGCCGGATCCAACTAATATTTAATCTATCTCTGTTGCAAGACACTACTTCTCTCCAGAATTAGAAAAAAACTGAATCATTAAAGAAATGGATAATTTAGGCATTAATTCAACTGTTTTGCACCATAAGGATGCCACTGTGTAAGGTTTTATTTCTTCAATCCATTTTAAACCATTCACCACACTTTCAGTCACATCACCTTCCCACAGTTATTACTAGTACATGTCCAGGGGCTGCTGTAAATTTGCTTCTTTATCAGTACTCTTTATTTAAAGCAGAATTGAGAAACAACTAATTAGTTGTGTTAATGCTTCAGTTTCTAAGCAAGAGAAAATTTTAATCTCAAAAAAAACCCCAAAAAATTGAGGTAGCTAAAACGTGCCAGAATGGTAAATTACCAGTAAAGCATGAATTAAATCAAGCATTAATTGCATCATGAAAGGTTATACATGTACTGCACTGTCCTTTGTAGCTACACTTGGAGTTTGGATGTGATCTCATGCTCCTGAAGAAGCCAGTGAGAGAATCCAAATACTTATATTTATCTTCCTGTTTAACGCATTGAGAATATTAAGGTCTCATTTATTTTGACACTGTTTAATGTTCTTCTACGATAGTGATCTTTCTCTTTCTCTGATTGGCACCAGCCCACCCTTTCATAAAGTATTTTCATATTTGTTGACTGTAAAAGATCATGGATGATGTGCAAGAAGCAGAGCACAATGGACAGTGAGACTATCAATGCAAACTATAAATAAACAAAATCTTAGATTGTAGTGACATATCCCTTATATATACATACACACACAAACACCAGGATTTGAACAAAAATCTTGTCATTGCATAACGTGTCTTTGATATGTTAGTCACAGAAAATAGTTTTAAGAAGTGCTATACTAAGTGGTCATTTTCACTTTATTTACAACAAATTAAAGCTGTAAAATCAATTAGATCTTATTGCTAATCAGAGGAATCTGCTCCAAAGAAATACTCTGACATATTGGTAACTTGGTAATGTGTTGAATTTTTGTAGGCCAGTAATTTTTCTTGGCTTGCTCTACATAAACATCTAATAGCAAAAGAAAAAAAAGTAAATCAACACAGTTTTATTGAAGTCTGTGTTGATTTAAGCCATCTGAAGTTCTGGCTCAGTACTGAGATTATTTGTTATTACAAGCAAAGCATACGTAAAATCTAGGATATTTTATCTTTAGAGGCTTGGCTGGAAATGTTGTTCTTGGGAGCATGAAGAAAACTGAAGACAAACATTTTGAACATAAAAAGAAATATTGCTCAGATTTAGTGACCTCTGAAGAAAAAACCTGATTGATTTAGTCAACTTAATTCTACCCCCATGGTTTTGTGTTGTTGCTTATCATACATACTCTCTTGCATTATAAAAAAGACAAATCCTAGCTTAATTAATTTTATAATTTATTAGTTGAAAGTATAATAATTATGATTTCTTAAATTCCCTTGATCATTATCTTCATTGAGTCCTACAAATGTTTTGGATACATGAGAAACTCCTGAACCTACCCAGCTCTCCAGACTCCAACTAGTAGTCAGTGGACTCACAGGAAAATCCCCAAAAAACCTGAACAACCAAAACCAAATCAAACCAACAGGACTTGCAATTGTTACTAAAGACAAGGAATCAGGAATTTTATTTTTATTGCCAGATCACAGCCTGCAGCCTGCTGGGGATAGCAGAAACCTGAACTGCAGAGGATGAGGTTCATGTCCATACACAGGTTAGCTACAGACATGGACCTGAACTTGCCTTTCCCAACACAGGTACCTGCAACTCTTTTCTTATCCATCATCATCTTCTCTACATGATCCCTTGGGGCTGCAAAGACACAAATAAAAGCTAAATACTGCTGCCAACTGCAGTGTAGACAAATGCCAGCTCCTGAGAGGAAGAGTGCCACAGCTGAGGACATCAGGGAACGTAAGAGAGGGAGGTGCTAAGGTACTTCAGAAAGACAAACATTGGTTTTACTTATTGCTTCTAACACTGCTTCTACCTGAAGACAACTTCTGATCTTTCTGAATAAATGAAAATAGTCTATACATAACCAGTTATTAGGGATAAAAAGATTTCCTGGCTAATGCAGGTATCTGAGTGAAGCTGTGACGCACGGGTTTCATGAAACCATTTTACTGATTTAAAATGAACTTCCTCCATGTTTCATAAACATCCTCACCCAGTGGTCCATGAATAAATACAAACAAACACAGACATTCAGGTTTCAAAGTTGGAGAGAATAGCATACAGAAACCATTATCATTTAAATGATGTTTTTCTATACATACATGGCCATGAGAGGTTAATTAAAAATGCACTATTAAAGCTGACTTTGTAAGAAGCACTCATTTAGGCCTTTGAATCAGGCCAGACCTTGAAAGCAATTTCACTTTCTTAATTGTAGTTCTCCATCACTAATACCTTTCCAAAATGATAGGCCTTCATTCTGTTTTCAAACACCTAGATAGATCACTATCTCTTGATTATTTTCCTGTTGAGATGAATAAATAAAGTAAGGTTTACTAAAGCTATCAACTGGATATCAGGCCGAAATGAGTTTTCAAAGTGAAAAATCTATTTAAGTTTAGGCAACACTCCCCCATCTCACTTATTAAAAGAACAAAGGTTTCCTTTAAGCACATCAAAAAGAAGGTAAACCTAAACCCCTTAAAAGTTAGGTACAAAAGGTATACAGAGTGACTGGGGGAATGAAAGGTGGGGTAGATCTCAGATGACAGAGGTGTGCCTACAAAAGCAAGCTGGGCTGTCAGCAGGAAGAATTCAGGGAACAAAGAGGTTGACATCCAAAGGGAGAACCATAAGAGCATTTTACTGTGATAAACTCTAGTCTGGCCCTGTGGACCCTGAAAGGAACCCAGTCCATGTGCTCCAAGAGCTGTTTTGCAAAGTAAAGTACTGAGGGAATGGGGAGGGGTGTTGTTTTCAGGAGGAAGCCTCTACTGTGAACTAAAATGCTTTTACACAGCACTGTATCCTGCATTGTGAATGGAAGAGAAATAGCAGATGTTCATCTCTCTTCCCCAGCGATGACAGAGTTTGTTTACAGGTCTCTCAAAAAGTCATTGCCACATTCTTTCTATTGCCATTCTGTATATTTAGCTGCTGTGATGCTCACAGAATGCAATGTAGACATATCTGACTGCAGAGCACCGAGCTGCTGCTTTTCCCCTCGGTGGAGGGTTGCGTGTGACCTGAGCACAGCGGTTCAGGAGGTGAACTTTGGGAGAGGCAGCAGAGGTGGAACGCATTAGTGTCACTTAGAGAAACATCAGACATTTTGGGGTCGTTTCCGCACAACCCACAGCCAAGCAAAATGCTGTGGGAATATTTCTTAACTGAAACATTTCACCAGTTCATTTCTTGGAGAAGGATTTTGTTTGAAAGAATGAAACACTGCTTAAACAGTTTGTCTCTAGGCCAAGGAATGATCTCTGTGCTGAGTGGGCACAGCACTTTACAGACTTGATGATTAAATTATAATGGCAGCATTTCAACAAAAGCAACCTGAACTGCTTATAGCAAAAGCAGAAGTGCAGATCATGCTAGAGATTCCTAAAAGATGAAAAGCATTTTGCTCATACTTCCTCTCCATCACAGAGATGAATTGAGAGACCACTAAGCCTCTGTATCTTCCCAATTTTACAGTAATTTCACTATTATAAGCCGCACCTGAATATAAGCCGCACCTCCCAGTAGCCCGGTAGACCACGGGATTTGTCCATATATAAGCCGCACCTGAATATAAGCCGCACTTTTTTTTCTTTTTTTTTTAAAGCGAGGATCCATGTGTAACAAAGTAACAAATTAGTAACAGAATCACTGCCAGCTGGGTTTGGTGTCAGGTGCTCAAGTTGCAAACAGTTTTTATGGACCAGTGAAGCCTTTAAAGGCAGCCCCAGGTGCTCTCCCAGCCGGCTCTCACTTCCAGGTTGGCATTTCACTGGGATTTGTCCATATATAAGCCGCACCTGATTATAAGCTGCACTACTGGGGTAGGCTGGATTCTTCAATGAAAAAGGTGCAGCTTATAATTGTGAAATTACTGTATGTTAATTTTTGTCTGCATTTCTTACTGATTTGGTTCCTTCTTGATCTCTATTTTTATACATATAGCCTGACAGGGACAGATATTTTTGGAGATTTGCTAAAAGGTAGATTTCTCCAGCATTAATAACAGCATGCTTGAAGCAGCCAAGATATTGTTAAAGAGAATTTTTGAATCAAAATATTGCAAAAAGCACATCTCTGAAGGAATTCACTGAGTCACCACATTATAGCTGCAGTTTCTATTGTATCTCTTTACATTTGTATGTCCACTTGAACCTGAATATCAAATCAAGTTTTAGAGAAACAGCATAATAAATATCTCCATGAAACAGCACAAATGTTGCACATGGAAAGCAGCATAAATATGCATCCCTAGCATTTGGAAATTCACACAAGCTGTGTCACACAAAAGATGGAATGGTGGTTATAACAACCAAAATCACAAGGAAAATAAAGGGTCATTAACTTGATGCTAAATGTGCATTTAATTTAATTTTATAATTCTTAAGGTATAAAACGAGAGTATTTTTAATGCTATATAACATAGCAATAAACAATGCTGTAAATTAAAATATATAAAATTTCAAGCTGAAGCTACCCATGAAACAATAGAGATTTTTTTTAAAAATTGGGATGACAGAAGACAAGAGAAAGAAAGGCAGAAGCCAAGAGAAGGGAAAAATTTCTCCACAGTTATTTCACTTTGCAAGGACAAAAAAAAGTCTAATTGTGAGACATTTGCCATCACTTCCTTTACAGACAGAAAAACCCACTTAAGCAAAGAAGGAAACATTGAAGCAAGCAGCAGAACTCACTTTCCTATTAATATTAATAGTGTCTAGGAATAAATTCAGTTACAACAACAAATTTCTCTACTTTACTCCTGGTTAGCTAAATAACAATATGCTGAGATCTAGGCATCATACAAAATTTTATGAATGGCAAAGAAATAAAGATAATCATGTGAGAATTAATAAATGTCCCCAGTGATTCCTTACAAAGGCAAATTATGACTGAACTACTTGTTTATGTGGAGTTTGTGATTTTACAATGCAAACAAATGTGAACTTATAGAAAAAAAAGACTATGATGGAGCAATAAACTGACAAGGAAATTTTTTTCAGTGTGCTCATGCTGCATACAACAGGGAGATATTACATGCCCAGATAACATAGTTATTTCTAGTGCCTCCTGCCCCACCAAGTGGACTAATAGTGTTATTTTTTATCATAAATTTGTATATTTTCCTTTCAGGACTAAATGAAGTATATGTTCCCATAGCAACAAAAGCTAATTCTTCACAAATTTAAGTCTGAGCCTTTAGCACCAAATTCCATGGAAGCTTACTTTCATATGGGTCTTTGAAATGTGCTATTAGACAGGCATTTTTAATCTGCAAAGCTCAAAGATGGAGGGGGTGGGAAGTCAGTAATCTATACATGGTATAATATTCACATCTCTAAATGCACCGTAAAATTTCTTAATCCTTCACCCTGAAAATCCATCATACCCCGAAAAATCTGTTTAACATGTCTGGTGCTGCTTTTTTACAAAATTTTTGTTCCAAAACATAACAATGGTCATTAGACAGTTTGACAGTTTCCTCATAGAGTGCCTTGTAAAATGTGATATTCAGTGAGCTCCAGCTTTCTGACAGGAGGAACAGCTATTAGGCAAACTCAGTTTAAATAAGTTAATAAATACTCTCTCAGCACATGAAATTAATAGGATCACAGAAGAATTCCAAGGACAACAACAGGACTAAACCAAACATCAACTCATGTTCTAAAATCTTAAAGAAAAAACTTGCTACACTGCACCAAGTTAAAGAAAGTTCATTTAATCAATCATCTTAACCATTAATTCATATCTCCCCCTTAAAAAAAATATCACATTCCACATCACCTCCACCCCTCCCAAAAGGCAGCTTGATTTCTCTCCCTTTGTAGCTGAAGATGTCCCTTCACCCTTCTCATGGGAAAGCTACCCCATGGTTTCTCCTCTCCAGCTCATTTTTTCATTTCAAGTCTTGAAAAACTAGGTAACCTCACTAATACAAATTGCTGAATGCTTAGCTGCATTTATACTGTTCTGTTATGAATTTTTTAAATTGCTCACAAAAGCATATCCTCAAAATTTATTCTAAAATGACACTATTCAGAGAATAATTTCTCTTTGTAGAAGATGAAAGGAAGGTTAAACCATGCTAAGTTCCAATTTTTTGGCTATGGGGAGGGGGAGTCTCATTAACCTTTCATAACCAAGCAAGCTTTACTAAATTCATAACAGATCAAATCCTCTTGTATTAGAGTGAGTTTTATATACAGCAATGTAACAAAGCATTTATATTAAAATGTCATGATTTCTCAGAAAAAGCATCTCCTATCTACAATTTAGATTGTAATGCTCATCCACTCCAGGGACACCCCAAATCACTACACTTCCATCTAATGACCTCTGTCCATTGATATTTGAAATATTATTGACACTACAAAGAAATTAAATACTTGGGAAATTGTATGGTCAAACAAGTATTCAAATAGAAGGTGAAAGTATTTGCCAAATTTTCTGGCAAGTGTGAGTGCAATTATGACTCATAATAACTGGACATTGACAAGTCAATGTCCAGCCACCTGGAAATTGCTTTATTTTACTTTTATTGTGACTTTTCTTCAGATTTGCTTAGTTTGGCCCAACCAAGGAAGGAACAGATCAGGGAACAACACAAAACCTGCAGGATAGCAGTGGATATGCTGACAGTTGTACCTCCATGAAAACAAGAAAAGACACAGGCTAGTCTACAGGAGAAAAACATGCATCATGTAATTCTCAAAAAATTGGAAAACATTTTCTTTATTAGAAGCCACAGTAGGAGCATAACCTAGTCAGCACAAAATAAGGAACAGAATTCCCATTGTGATGAATTTTGTCTAAAAAGGTTGCAAAATAGTAGCTAAGCAAATTTCCTGAACTGCAGCCCTAGTGGCCACCGTCCTTTATAAGGTGCTGAGACTTTCCACAGCCACAGGAAAACAGTGAACCAAAAATGGTGTTAATTGCAGTTCTATAGAAGCAAAATATTTCCCTTCAAGATGTTTATATAGCACGTCTCATCCCTTAAAACTAACAGTGACTGAAGGCTCATCCTCTGAAAAATGATGACAGATGTTAAGATTATAAAAATACTGATTTGATTTTTTTTTGTTCTTTCCTACTCTTTCTTAAGATATGCATGTTTTCATCTTCCTCATTATAAGAGTACTGCATTGAAGTGACAGCAACTAAAAATGTACATCACTCATGTCCCTGGTTTGGAACATTAGGAATGATGGGCACAGTTCTGGTCTCAAACATCTCGATAAATCCCACCATTAATCTCATAGCAAGGCTCTAATGTTTTTTTAGAAGGTGTTACTTGATGTATGCTTGCATTCCAAAGACCAATAAGCCTGGAAGACACACAGGGTTATTTGACTTTTAAAATTCATCACAAAGTCAGGCTTGCAGAATTATGCAGTGACACCAGGAATGGCCATTGCAAAGCATCAGCTGCTTTAGCTCATGCTACTATAATCTTTTTTGCATATCACAGGGTAGCAAATCCTGAAATAGGGGCTGTTATAGACTGGAAGCATTTCTGAAGTGTTAGCAATGTTTTAAGACCTAAAAATCAGTATAATCCAAACTATTTCCCTGGTTACATTTCAGCTCCTGTGTGCCAATTAAACTTTCCAGTCAAACCCTATAGAATCAGAGATATATTCCTCTAAAGCCTTTTACATTTTTACTCCCTTTCCAACATTCACTCCTGAATAATGCATTTAAAGGGAACTCAGAAACTCTTTAAATATCTCATCATCTTTTATTTAGAGACAGCTTAACATGAAAAGTCCTGTTAGAAGGGTTTGTTTTACATTTTTAAAGAGCAATATGTCCTTTACAGCCAAGCCTTAAGTGGTCTTACTTAAAAGCAGTATTAGCTTCTTTCATGAGTTTTTATTGGATTTGCACTAGTGGTAGTAAAAGCTGTTTCTAAATTTCTAAATCAGTAGCAATACCCTTTCTTCATCTCTGTTTGCCCTAATGCTAATATTTCTTCAAGCAAAAAAAAAAAAAAAGAAAATAACCCCCGCAAGCCCCCAACAAAGCACATAAACTTTTATTTCTGTATCTGATGTTTCCAGAGATGATCAATATGGCAATTTCCTGCCAACCCTGAAGGCTAATTACCACTCATTTTCAGAGACTGACAAGGCAAAAGTATTAAAGTGTTCTGAAAATAAGTCACAGAGATCATTAAAGAGCCCTAGAATACGATTCTTTGCCTTTTCCTTGGGAAAACAGGCATCTCATTATGGTTTATGTAAAGAAGTTGGGTGGTAGCACCAGTGGAATTGAAGTGGCTGGGGTGAAAGAGCAGTGACTCTGGAAAGGGGATGTTAAACCATTGTGGATGAATTCTGGGTTGTGTATTTGTAGCTGATTTCTCTTAGGTTGGAATGAGTAGTTGCACAGTAGATTCCTGTGGCAGGGCACATATTCAGGATACTCTGCTCACACTACTTGTTAAGAGTTAGAATTTACCTATGAGACTATTTTTTAGTGCCTCATAAGCATGAATAAAAATAAAATTGTTCATTCCTTTTGCAGTAAAATCATACTGAATGCACGTGTTCAGCCCACCCTCCTTTCAAATCAGATGGGTGTGCTAATCTGCAGATTTTTAAGAGAAATCTCTGCCACCTGTGCCTATATGTGCTAGTAACACTCCATATCCAGAATGCAACAGAATTTTTCTGCACTTTGCTGCAGCTGCCTGAAGAGAAAGGGTTGTCCTCTGGCAGCAACTTTTTAGCACTTGATTAAATATCTGTTAGTTATCTCATTCTTAAAATAAAAAGATTATTTTTATTGAAGTGCTCTGATGGAAGAAGAAAGCTGTCTTACAGAAGGCATTTGGCAAGGGATGGGTGAGGAAGAGGTAGGCAAGGCAGAGAAAAGGAATAAAATCAGACTATGTTTGGGAAGGAAAGAAAGCAAAGATTTTAATATGCCATTAAACAAAAAAAAAAAAAAAAAAAAAAGAAAAAAAAAAAAAAGAAAAAGAACCAACCCAAAACCTAATTCAATCCATGAGTTTTTGGCATTATGCTGTGCATTCCCCAAGGCATGTTTTTTCGGATTTCCTTTAGGATCACCCACAAGAGATAAAAGGTTACTTAGCAGAGACATTCACCACTGGCAGCTGAACATTTCAGTGCATCTTAGATTCCTGGAGAGCTGCTTCTGGCACACAGGTTTTCTTTGTGTCATGTGTTTAGTTAAGCAGGCAAATGATCTGCTGGATTAAGTGTGCTACTGGCTCTCATAGTGCACCCACAGATGCTGCTTGCTCTGCTATAAGGAATATTTGCTGCAGTGCTACTGGAGAGGTGTTGGCAGGTTCAGAGAGGGCTCAGGCACAGCCCAAATCCACTGGGTCTTTTTTAGGTAGCAAACTAGAAATTAAATTTCAAGGAAAAGAATATTATTGCTCAGATGTGTAACCCATTAGGAAAAAAAAAGGGAGAAAATAAAAGAAAAAAAAAAAGGCAAGGTTTGCCAACAAAAGTAAGGTGATCTCTGGTTTGAGATTAGCACTTGGGGTCTTTCAGAGAAAAGATTTGAAAAATTGGCAGGATAAAAGTTTGAAGGAAAACTCATGGGGACTTCAGGAAAAGAACGCTTCTAGGGATTTTCTCACAAGAGTATTAAAACAAATTTCCCATATCCATCTTGATTTATTCCAGCATAGATCCTTGATTTATCTGGCATCTCAGAGGCTCCTCGATGTAGTGAGAACAGCCCACATAAATAAGATGGAAGTTTCATGTAACATTGGCTATTTAAGGCAGCATTATTGCTGTCAAAACATGTATTTATTTGAAATGGATAAGTGGAAAGGAAATCCTTCTATTCTACTCATTTCATCCATCTCATAATTTCTAATTAAATGTAGCCTGTATCTCAAATGCTCTGGCTTTTGGAATTAAAGAACTGCAAGTCCTATGATAAGCTCTTCCCTCGCCTCAAAATCCAAACCATTTAATTTGCTTAATATACTTAAGTAATAGCTAAGTTGTAATTTAAAAACAGCAATGTGGCTCTTTTTTTTATTATTATTTATTTATTTTTTTCAATGGTGTGATTTGAAAATAAGCATATATTGGTGATTTTTTACAAACTACTGGAAACCTTTAATGTCAGTCTTGTATATCATTTCAAGACTCCACAAGCATGTAAAGTGGCTAGGTTTGTTATGTGGTATGATTATTTTCTATATCACAGGATAGATTTTGCTGAAAACCAGAGCCTAGTCTTTGTAAAATGCTGTATTTTAAATACACAGAGATAGCTGAAGGGAACAGTATGAGATCAGCAGGTGTTACAGAGACATTCTTCTGCCCTGCTATCAAAGCAATGCCACACTCCACATCTTCATGTCAAGCAGGTTAAAAAGAAAATATCTCAAAATAGCTCCATCCTCACCAAGTGACCCAAAATCACCTTCAAACAATTTTTTTTGCAAGATTATCATAAGTTAAACTTCCTGGACAGCTTTTAAAAATGTAGTCTCAGCAACTTCAACAGCTTCCTTTGAAAGACCAGCCTATGTAAGGCACTTGATTTCAAAGGATTTGCATTTAAATACACATCTATTAGAGTTCAAAAAAAAATATACCTAGCCCCATATACAAGATGATTTTACTTCATTTTTCCTTTTACTGGAAAACCTTCATTAATAAACCTGACTTGATATTGCTAGGAAATTGCCAATATCTTTGAAAGCAATACTGGAAAGTGTTCTGTTGTAAGGTTTTTTTGAATCACCATATAAATATGAGTTGCATGATCATGAGACAAAGTGAAATCCTGAATATTCTGAGTGACAGCGTTCTTACAAATTAATAAGTGCGACTTGTACAAACTATCAAAATGAGGATCCAGTTTCATAAAATACCAAATTATCAAACTGAGTAACTGGCACTTAGAGGCAATTTGAGGGCTCTTGAAGGATACACTAGGTGACAATTTGCCTGAGCAAAGAAAAACATGCAAATTTTTCTTATAGCTGTTCTAGAGTTGCATTCATCTCTTGAAGAATAGGCCCAATTTTAAGCAACAATTTTTGCTCTTTCTAGGAAAGGGCTGAATGGAATTAAAAGTCTCAAAACTTATTAAAAAACACACAAAAAAACCCCCACACAATGCGAGGGTCCCAGCACAAAAAGAAAACCACATTGGGTCTATACTTCTAATGAGAAGAGCAAGAGTTTTGTGTTTTCCAGTGAGGCAGGATAAGTATGTTTTACAGCCAAGAGTGTACAGAGCTCCAGTCCCTGCACCCCTCCAAGTCTGCACTGCCCCACTGTCATTAGAAGCTTTAGGGGCAGTTTAGTGAACATTTTGGAGCTACTTAGCATTTGTTTCGTGGAGATATATTTGAAATTATAAAATTGCAAACTGCCAATCACCTACACCAAGATAAACAGAAGCCAGCAAGCTTCTTTGAATGAAACCATTGGGCACATCCATTTGAAGCCAGGCCTCCAGTCCCAAAGCAGCAGAACACAGCCTGAGGCACAAGGCTGGCTGCAGTGGAGTCTTCCAAATCCTTACAGCCATATTCCTTTGGGAGCCAGGAGCTATTTTATTACACAATGATACGCACCATCACTACCAGTTAGTCTGACTTGTGAACCACATCTCAGTGGCACAAAACACACTGAGAGCACTTTAAAACACCCTCCCCAAACCAGTGGTCTTCAGGCAAAGGGAAATGGAGAACATGGCCAGAATGGACATATCCTGAACCCTGGGGAAATTCTCCCATTCAACTTGCTGGAAAAAAATTACAGTAATTTCACGATTATAAGCTGCACCTTTTTCATTGAAGAATCCAGCCTACACCAATAGTGCAGCTTATATTCAGGTGCAGCTTATTTATGGACAAATCCCAGTGAAATGCCAACCTGGAATTGAGAGCTGCAGGGGAGGGCGCCTGGGCCTGCCTTTAAAGGCTTTGCTGGTCTATGAAAAATGTTGCAACTTGAGCACCTGACACCAAACCCAGCTGGCAGCAATTCTGTTACTAATTTGTTACTTTGTTACACATGGATCCTCCTTAAAAAAAAAAAAAAAAAAAAGTGCGGCTTATATTCAGGTGCCGCTTATATATGGACAACTCCCGTGGTCTTCCGGACTACCAGGAGGTGCGGCTTATATTCAGGTGCGGCCTATAATCGTGAAATTACTGTATTCCAAAAAGGAAGCCATGTTAAACTTGAGGACACTTTTGAAGCTGATGGAAAATATTTCTTAAAGAGTGCAATCCATGCAATAGCTTTCCAGTTATTAAAAAATATGAAAGTCCTATATGTGCATAAGTGGCATATAAAGTATGAAAATCTAAGCTAATTATACCTATGGAAAGGTAAAGCTCAACACCAGTACTATCATAACTCCTGAGACTATGAATTGCTGTTAAGAGCAAGCTGTCTAGGCTAACCCAAGCCCCACCTGGTCAGAATGGCTGGATTCTAGCTTAAATTATTCCCAGCTGGCATCTGATCTGATCCCAGCTGGCACATTGCTACTTCTCAGCACACCAGGTAAGGATATGGCCATGAGCCCCACGGACCCTGACCCCCATGGCTACCTTGGCTAAGCAGCAAGGCTCTCCCCGTGCCAGCTAATAAGGTTATGTAATAAATCCAAAACAGCTGTGGATTAATTCATTCTCAGACTAAATCTGATAGCTTGAAATACTCTTCTTCACTGCTCTGGTTTAACCCCATCCAGCAGCCAAGCCCAACACAGCCACTGGCTCACTCCCCCACCAGTCGGATGGGGGAGAGACTCAGAAGGACAAAATAATTGATGGGTTGAGATCAAGACAGTTTAACAGGAAAAGTAAAAGCCATACACACACAAGCAAAGCAAAACAAGGAATTCATTCACTGCTTCCCATGGGCAGGCAGGTGTTCAGCCATCTCCAGGAGCACAGGGCTCCATCATGCACAGCAGTAATTTGGGAAGACAAATGGCATCACTGCAAATCTCCCTCCCTTCCTCCTTCTTCCCTCCACTATATACACTGAGCCTGATGCCATATGGTCTGGAATATCCCTTTGGTCAGTTGGGGTCACCTGTCCTGGTTGTCTCCCCCCAATCTCCCGTACAGCATGGCAGCACAAAAAGCAGAGAAGGTTTTGGTTCTGTGCAAGCCCTGCTCAGCACTAACAGAAACATCTCTATACTGTCAGCCCTGTGACCAGCACAAATCCAAAACACAACCCCTTACAAGTCACTGGGAAGAAAATAAATTCTACTCCAGCCAAAACCAGTTGGGGAAGGAAAACCAAAAACACCTAAATAAACCAAAGCAGAGAGAGAGGAGAAGAGAGGAAGGAATATTCTTCCACCTTGTCCTCTTCTTGTGCATAAACCATGCTATGAAATGTGAATTATTTCAGTTATCACCGTGTTGAAGAGTGCTGGGTTTGTATTCAAAATCCAACAGCTACCAGTGAAGTGAATTGATTCTTTACTTGTGCTCTGCTATAAAAATTGCGATAAATAATAATAAAAATACAGATCCTTTTCCTAAGCCTAAAGTAGGAAGAAGAAAATACCAGTAAACTTTTTACTGTCAGTAAAAGTCCGAACAATTAGTGGTATAAATTTATTCCTTTTAATTTAGCAGAACAGCAACAAAATCAATTTATTAGCCATACTTTTTCCTAGTAAAAAATTGATTGTTTCAAACTATGCATTTAAAATGTTTAACACACTTTTGGCAAGCATATGGGTTCTGATTGTCAAACATATGCTGTAAATTCATAGGCAGAGTCAGGGCAAATCATTTGACCTTCTTGTGGCTCAGACAATCCAGCTGTAAAATTAGATGAAAGCAGAACTGCAAAACAGATGCTGCTGCATCCAATTTGAGCTTTCTTGAGCAAGCAACATCTTAAGAGAGCAGAATTAATGTCGTGTATGAGTTGCAATATTTTATTTGATGCTTATGGGCACAATCTGTAAATTAAAATAAAAACCTGGTAAACCTTGCAAGCCTGCTGCATGTATTACATTGAATTTACAAATTGCAAATTTTCCAAAGACAGGCAGTAGCTACCTAGAGAACTTAGCTTAGTGGGCCTTTGGCAAGGAGGGTTTGCCTGGAGTGATTTGGGTACTACAGTCTAAACCATCTGTTACATCCACAAGAGCTTAGAGAGGCATCCAGAGAGAAGGCCAGGCCAAAGCACCTGACACATGCATGGATGTAGCTCATTTTCTAGGCAGCCAGCCACCCCAGAAGCTCTACCTGGAATTTGAAATTCTTCTTTTCTCTTACCAAGTCATAGGAAAATGGTCATATCTAGTTATCCAGCTTCTGCCAGGCTCCAGTGTTGGCAGCTGATAAGAGTGTGCTGCAATGCCCTATGCAAACAGCTCTGCCTTCTCTGCTAAGAAGAATCCATCACACCTATGTGAAATCACAGCTGGTGGAGCTTCTGAAAAGCTTAAAACCACAATTTTCTCCCTGGCTGGAAGGCAGAACCTCAAGAGGGGCAGTTGTAGACACCCACAAAGGAATACAAGTTGCCACCTTGCTGGTTTGGGACTTTTCAAGTTTATATTGGAAAAAATATTTTAAAAACTTGAAGGAAATTGAAAAAACAAAAACAAACCCCAAAAAACCCCATAAAACAAAAAAACCTCCAAAACTCCACCAGGATTCACATCCCACAAGTCAAGTTTGTTTACTTGTAATTTCAACTTGGAAATAAACACCACTCCTATTTCAAAGGCAAATGAGGAAACATGCCTGAATTTACACCTTATCTATTGACCTCAGTTTTTGGAGGTGTGAAAACTGCATTTGGATTCTTTACAAGAATGTAATTTTGAGCAAGAAAATAAAGGAAAAACTCTAAGTTTTACCTGAGAAAGAATGAAATTAATGTGTTGCATGTTTTTTTTTTCCTGTCCTTTTCCATCTCTTTACTACATAAATTGCTCGATGAATTCAGCCAGAACCTGAAAGCGTGTTTGCTTCACCCCCTTTTCCAAACCAGAAAGTACAGTAATTTCACTACTATAAGGCACACCTTATAGCCTAAAATTTTGATTGAAACCCTGAAGTGCACCTTATAATCCAGTGCGCCTTATATATGGACAAAGTTCAGAAATTTGCTAACCCAGAAGTGCGAGCCGTGAGCCGAGCCGCGAGAGCTATGCTGGGAGCTGGCGGGAGTGCCGGGGCCCGTGGCATAAGGAAGGCACCTGGGGCTGTGTTTAAAGGCTATGCCGATCCATGAAAACTGTTTGCAAATTGAGCACCTGCCAGAAAACCCTGCGATCATGCGATTCCGTTACTAATTCGTTACTTTGTTGCACGTGGATCCTCACTGCAAAAAAAGAGCATGCCTTATAGTCCAGTGTGCCTTATAGTTGTGAAATGACTGTACACCCTGCTCACTAAATGCCTTCCCTTTCTGGAAACCAAGCAACCATAAACCAGGTTCTGATGTTGCTGTAGCTGTTTCAAAGCCCTAAGTACCACAGGCTCCTCACTGATTACTCTGGGTCTAGGACATAATAATGTAATTAAGCACAACAGAGCCAGAACATTAAAATCAGTTTTAAGTTTTAGTAATGCTGTCCAACTGTGCCAACAGGTGTAGTTTTCATTACAAATAATAAGGAAAGACTAATAATTCCTGTACTATATTTTTGATGACAGCAAAGAAAATAAATTCTTCCTAAATATATTAACCCTGTTCTTACCCTACAGTTATAAAGCTGTTGGAAATACATTTCTCTTACAAACACTCTCATACCTTTAGAGCTTTTTATGAGGAAGGAGTTATTACATTAATTATCCTGTCATTCTGAAATTTAAATCATGTAGCAATATCCAGTATCACATCCTAAGGGCACATTATAGGCTCAGATAATTTTTTTTTATTGTTTCAAAAAAAGACCCTTTATTTTTTAAAAATTTGCATAAATTCTTGTCATTTTATCTAATTTGGTTCTTTCATGGAGCCAATCCATCACTTGGTTACTAAGATAGCTTTTGCAACTGAGCACTGATTTGCCGAAGAATTTATGCATATTTTATGTCTTCTTGAAAACAGTTTAAAGAATAGTGTGAATTCCCTGGAAAGCAAGTTGTAGAGAGATGAAGCCAAAGTCTTTGTTAATAAATGTCACAGTTTAATAAAATGTAAAATAAAGGGAGAAAATTGTAAGCTATATAACTAAAAAATTCTACTAGAAGGGCAAGGAACACATCACACTTCACCAATGAGACAAAATAATCTTTGTTCTTGCCTGTTTAGATTACATAAACCCTCACAAACCAACTTTATCTATTCCAGTGTATTTAAAAAAACAGTTTTGATGAAATATGATCCAACACTAGGTGTACAAAGATAGCTTCTGGTGAATGAACAAACAAAAAGATAGCATTACTTGTTTCGCAAAGACAGCAGGAAGGTCACATAGGTTTAAAATACACTTTAATTCCCCAACACCTTGAGCATAGTGGATATTTAATATTTGTATGTTTGTAGTTATCTGTGAATTTTATTTAAACCTTCATGTTTCTGTCAAACAGCAAAGATCTTCATTTGATACCCCAAGCCAGTCCTAAACTTTTAACATGAGGTTGAATGCCTCAAGTAGTTCAAGAGTTCTATAAGCGAAGGGCAACAGAATTGCATTTGCATGTAACAATATTTTTGTACTGGGCACAGCTCATTCAAATGAGAGGGAGACAAGAGGAATGACATCTTACTTCACATGATATAGAACTGCCTCCTTTTGGGGGAATCTTGGATTCTCTGTTCCAGCTCAGCCATTTCAGCCTTGGTATCTCAGTTCAAATATTTATCTGGACAGAGATTGTTTGCATAAGAGCAGTTTCTGAGGAACTATTCAAAGCCCTTCTCCAGCAGCTTCATCCTTCCCAGGAAAACAGTTTAAAGTACATCATAGGTCCCAAAGTCAAGTTATCTTTTTGGAGGGCCAAGGGATATATGGTGGCTGAGAAGCTGAATATAAAAGAGGCCTGCCCTGGCAAAACAGGACTGAACTTCACTGAGCACTTAAGGACTTAGTTCTTAGTGACTGAGTGTCCCTAAGGAAGCAAAGGGAGAGTTTGGGTGTTTGAGTGTTTGGGTGTTTCTCCCCATGGGAGATTTCCAAAGAGCTTGTGTGTAAGGCAGGCAATGACACTTGCACTTGTGTCTGGGGAAGGGGAGAAGGCAGGCTAAAAACAGATGAAGTGAATAAAAAGCAATATCCTCCTGAAAGTTTTAGGGTTTTCCTCCTTCTCCTCATAGTTTCAATCTCTTTTGTACTCAAAGCCTTAGACCCAGTTGTAAGGCTGTGCCTGAGAATCTGACGTGGAGCAGCACAAAGTCCCTTGGCTTCAGCTACATCTTGGCTGATGGTTTATCCACAAGACCAGCAAAATCTATATGGAAAAACAAACTATTTAAAGATAGAATTTAAGACTCTAAGGCTGACATGCTGAATTATTGGATAATCTTTGTTAGGAAGCACTGGTCATCTACAGAATGTGTTCTACCCTTTCTGCCAGAGAAGGCTGAAATGGGTGACAGAACTTCCATGCTGGCAGTGTTGTGGGTTTGCAGCACGATGGGTCTGGTTATCCTGTGGTGCATGGAAGAGAGCCAGGAAAAATCTTTCCTGTCAGCACTATTTCCGTGGGAAACATGAAATGATTTTGTTAAAGCATTTTTATTCCTGAAGAAGTTAGCCAATGAGCACCAAAAACCCCAGACACAAAAGTAACTTTCCCGAAATCAGGAATATGTCCAAGAATGTAGATGGTTTAGGAGTGCAAGTAAGTTACAGATTTCATATTCAAAGTCAGGGCAGTTCAACACGCCTTGGATATCTATATGAAAGGAGAACACACAGGAAAAGGTGAAAAGTAAGGAAAACTTCAGAAGAATAATTTCTGATATTATGTAAAAGGTTCCATCAGGAACCTCTGGAAAACTTCCAGCTGCGTGGCAGAGAATATCCAAACACTTGACTTCCACATAAGCAACCAAGTCTTTCACCATATCCGTAACTCCTTAGTCTCCTTGCTAACTTTTTAGGGATCTTGTAAATTACTATTAATTCAGAAAATTTATCTCAAATAGGATGCTGTGCAATATTAAAATCTTTTCTCCTATAATTTGGTAGTGTACAATATTACAGCAATCTTTTCAGCCACCAAATCAAAAGAAAAAAGGCAGACTGACTTTAATTGCTAAGAGTTCACATGGCTTTGGGTCATCTTTTACAATGAAGGTGCTAGAAAAAAATAAAAACCATGTCCAAAGATCTTTATTTCCAACTGACTGTAGATTTCCAATTATATGAATAATTAATAAAATACTTTAAAGAAAAATCAGTATAGGTTCAGAAATTAAATGCAGATTAAAGCTGTCCAACATTAATAAAATATTGAGCTACATAATATTCCTGAACTGAGTGGGGTTTTTGTCAGGAAGATAAGTTAATTGGTATTCTGACCTTTCACTTTTCGTGTTGACCTGAAGCTAGGAAGGACAGTTGTTCTGAAAGGAAGTGTCTGACAAGATGTTTAAATTTTTATTGTCTCAAAGAGTCTTTCACATTCTTAGTCAAATAGCCTGCAACAGAACTAAGCCTGTCTATGACTATCGAGTGCACTGTGGCAATGTCAAGGACTTCTTTCATTATTTATATATATATTTTTTTTGTTCAATTTGGCTGATGTTTGTTTTCCTGAGACCTGGCTGATCTCACTGGAAACTGTTCCATTTATCCAGCCCCGACAAAGTTCAGAGCCCGTGCACAGGGAGGGAGGGGTTGCAATCAGTGAGCAGAGGAGAGTTCTGAGCGCAATCGATCCCCTTGGTATGCACCGACAGGCAGCATGAGCATCACCTCCCTCCCCCAGCCAGTGTGCTTGCAAAATGTGCGCTCCAGAGATGGAAATGTTATCACAGCACAGGTCAGTAAACTATTGATGGGACTAAGCTATGTCTACTGATGTACAGGGAATGATGTGTGGCAGTTTGATCTGGCAAGGGGGCTCTTTGGTATGCCAAACACAGCTCTCTGCTCAGTGTTGTCTTTTTGGTTCACTTTACAATGCTTCAATGTCAAAGCTTCAGCAGACATGGGATCATATTGTAGGCATGTCTGCAGCACAGGTTTAAATTAAAAAATAATAAAAAAAAGAGAACTTTTTTTTTGTAAATTGAAATGTTAAAAATAAAATTAACTTCTAGTTTGTCACACCTTAAAGTGTCAGAGCCTTCATACAGCTCTAACTTCATCTTGTTCACAAATGATGACTTGCAATGACTAGATAGTCAAGTTTACTAATGTTCTAATTATGTCAGTGCAAATTAGATACACAGTAGTTTAAATTGCTTTGATAATGCCTGCAGGGTAACTACTAGCAATGAAAGAAATATCAGGTTAGACATCTGGGTCACAATGTGTCAACCTTTCCTAACAAAGTTGACTTTTTTCTTATGATTTTAGGTTTGCCATAATGTAAGTTTTAGATTGTAAGTTTAATTTGTTTAGGGGAGGAAATAAAAAATCAAAACACCTGAGAGCAATTTTATAGTATAGCATTGCATATGTATAATTTAATAATGTTTTCCCATGCACACACATGTCTGGTTCTCTTTTCCTGTGCTCTGTGTAGTGCTCAGCTGTGGATAGAAACTGATTGAAACAGCAGACTTCCAGAGTCCATCTCAACACTGCATGCTTGCAAGAAGAACCTTTCTTCTCCTTATGCAGGGACCAAGAGCCAGTTAATATGGAAGATCATATCCTTGATAAAGAAAGCAAAAGTTATTTGAAGTATTTCTGAGCAGCTGGTCAACTCTGACTACTTCCTTCATTCTAAAGAATCATACAACAGGGGCATCCACAGGACAAACTGCATTGTGTAGGTATTATGAAGCACACCCACCACATGCCACAAGGAATTCTGTTCCTTCCAATATCCCTCTTCAGGGCAAAGTGATTTCAGCACCCTTGTCTTCAACTAACTTATCTGCAAGTCTGGATTTCTAAAATATAGGCTGTCTCCAGTGTACTTTTCTTACATTTATGAACACGTGTTTGTAGGCATGTGTGCATGCATATGCATATACCTGTAGTCACACTGCCTGCAAGCATCTTTTACTATATACTTGTGATAAGTGCTAGAGAAAAAAAAAAATCACTTTATGACATCACATTCCCACTGGTTAATGATACTCAGCCTCTGAGACTCATTCACCTGTGTTTGCACAAAATTGAACCAGGCTCAATTTTCAAAAAGAGGTTTCTGGGGCAAGGATTTCACTCTGTATAAAACCACACAAAATCATTGTTACCAGATCTGCTAATGACAAGACAGCAGCAGATGGTATTCTCCAGGCAGATGCAAGAGAGCTATACCTCCGCAGCTAATAGAATATAAGCCAACTTGAAACCAGAAGTCCTGTGAAAATATAAGTCCAATCCTGAGCCTGAAATAATAAACCTTCTGGATATTCAGCATATATTCATTTTGACTGTGCTGGGATTGTCACACAGCTTTTGTAGTGTCCTGCCACTTCATCTGTGGCTAGAGAAGAGGCTGTGCCTGCTGCAGTCTCCCATATGGATATGGATGATAAAAGTGTTCAGCTACATCCATGATGACAAAACAGCACTAGGATGTCATGCTACACATTTCTGACACTCTCTTGATACACATTTGCCCTCTGCCAACCAGTTGCACCCAAAAAATATCCAGGGATAATTTGAGGGACTCTCATGGATCAAGAGCCACTCTCAGCAGGCAGAAGAGACCAAGCCATTCTGTCTGGGAAGAAAGAAGACCAGGGAGGAAAGGAGGGGAAAATCTGTGCTACATCTTTTTTCTGCAGGGACCCATGACAAGATTTTCTCCATCTATTTGCTATAAAAAACAGACCCTCTGAAGTCTACCTCTCAGACTCCAAAATAATTCAGAGATAAATTATAAAGAAAATAAAGATTCATCAGTACAACTCTTTCCTCCCTTATACATTTGAAGCAGTTATTCACATAATTATGCCACGGAAAACAAACAAGAATCAGATATGTGAGAAAATTATAGAGCGTAGCTATTATTCTGCTCTAGGGATCCAATGTAACTTATTTTGATGGACTGAGATGTTCTTCATATACAGTTTAAACCTTGTTAAAATGAAGTAGAACAAAACTAGATTTAAAGAGATAAGTCAGGCCATATAGTTGTTGTGATGTGTATTCTTTATTCAAAACTCTCTGTACTGTTGAGAAGTAGTCACTGGTTTTAATATTTTTGTTTATCCTTATTTTCCTTTTCTTTTTTTTCATGTGCCCACTTTCCTCACACACACATATATATATATATTTAAGACTTACCATAGAAAAATCACAATAATCTTTTTCTTAGAGAGTAAACCAGATGGTCTTGAAAAGTCCCTCCCAACACAAGCCCCTCTATGATTCTGTCTCAGCTACTCTCCTGTATGAGACAAGGTTTACAAAATGACCCATTGAAAAAGAAACACTGGGCACGTTTATTGGCTTCGAACAGATGGCTGAAAGGTCCATCATGGAAAGCATTTAAATGCTCAAAAAGGTATTGATTAAATGTAAACTAGATGGGCCTCAAGTGTTCAGATAACCCAGACATGTTTTAGGGAACATGGAGAAGATAAATTCAGCCAGAATATAGATGCCTCATAGAAAAAGTGGGAAACATATTTAATTCAAGTAGCAGTAGGCAGAAATAACTTGCATATTATGGTAAATTTGCAGACTCACTGAAATTTAATAATAATGTAATTTTATTTATTGCCAGACACCACCCTCTGAAACCTATTGCTATGATCTAGAATGTAAATTTTCCTCCATATGCAGTCAAATGGCAACTGTACAAGCCTACATTGTGTAAAGAAAACTGTGCAGTTGTGATTTTGCGAAGAAGTGTTGAGTATTGTGGTGGAAAGCAAAGAAGTGGATTTGCTGTGGTGCAAAGGGGCTCTTTACAATTTTGTTCTTTCTGTTCTGAAACTTCCACTCCCAGACCCCTTCCTTCCTACCTCACCAGACTGTCTAAAGCTCTTCCTTTATGTGAATGCCTCATATGTGGTAACTTATATTTGGGATTAGGTATCTGTCTTTGACATAGAGAGGTTTCAAATTCTTTCTGAATTTTACTATTTATTTTCATTTAAAAAAATTTAAAAAATCCAACAAACAACTAAGAAGGAGCCTGTTATCAAAATAATTCTAAGAAGCTCAGTGAGTTTTGTTCATATATCCTGATAGGGAGTACAGAAAAAGTTTTGATGGAGCTAAATGTGAATTAAAACAGCAAAAAATAACCAAAAGAAAAGAAAACAAAGCAAATAAACTAGAAAACAAGAATTTCCTGCACATATTTCAAAATCTATTTGGGGAAGAACAAAAACAGAACGGAAAGTTCCAGTCTCTGTATTTACTCCTGCATCGCAAATAATCTGAAGACTGCTGGATCTGCAGCTTGGATCCATCTACTATACAATGACTGTATTCTGTTAAATACATAAGGGAATGCTGTGATGAACAAGGTACTTTGTCAATTTATCATCTCTGTCTTGATATGCTTCCTTAAATAGCTGCAAAGTAGACCTTAGCAGTGAGGTTATTTCCACAGTCAAATTCCTTGAGGGATTGCACGAAAGGGCTGTGCAGGAGTGAGGGAAACAACCACAACAATAAAGAGTCAGAGCTCCATAATTAATATGCTAAAAGGAGTTCTGAAACTGATGTGATGGCCCAGCACTCAGTGCAAAGCAGCTATGATTGCCAGGAAGACTTCCTTGGCCTTTTTGGGGGGCTAAGTGGCACAAATTCACATTTTGCATAGGAATCACCTCAAAATAATTTCAGTGACCATTTGGTGTCACACTGCTTTAGTTCTATACCAGGGTCCTGCATATGGCTGCAAAAAGCAGCATACAACTTATACACTTGCCATCTGTGCAGGGCATGACTGTCATAAGAAATGCACAAATACCTTCTGGGGTGAGATTTCTTGGTGGTTATTGCATAAGAGAGACATATTTAAATGCACACTTTAATCTATATGGTTCTAATCCAGAACTGCTGGAAGTCAGTCCAAGAGGAATTCCATATTTTGCAGGCCCTTGCATTTAGCTAAATTTTGCCCAGTTGAATGATTTTAGGATGCCATGCCCAGCCAGACCATCCTACTACTCACTCCTTGCCTTTATTTTGTAATTATCAGGGCAATGTTAAAAAATAAAGAAAAAAGAAAAGGAAAGTAGAATGAAAGCACTTCAAACCCCCTAAATACATCAGCATTGATTAAATGCATATTGAACATATTGTACTTGAAGGGGAAGAAAGAAGTTACTGTGGAGACTACCCAGTCTTCTGTTTGCTGAGTGCAGTACAGAGGTAAAGAGAAAACTAAAAAGAAAATAAATTAAAAGGACAAAAATTCCCTGAAATTTTCAGTACCTCACAGTCTGAGGATTTGCAGTTTTTTGAGTGAATGTGATGTAGGGAGGCACTGTAGCTTGCACAAGCTCCCAAAAATCAACCCTACTCCAAGGAATTTACTGCCCAGCCAGAGTGCTGCTGTCTGACTGTACACGGACTGCTCCCATGTCAGAAAGTAGAGTGCCTTCCATAATTAACAGATAACTCTTGTCTGATAGCATGCCAAGAAAATAATAACTTTGCTACAGCAAAATGTAAAACTCTGTCAAAAGGAGGCATCTATCTGTTTCCACGAGTCCCATGGTGATTAGTTTGGCCCTAATTAACAGCAGCTTTCTAAAGTGAGAGATAATTGCTGGCACACATAACACAGATTTCAATAGCTAAAATGAGCAATAACGAATATTCACTTTGAAACCTGCCTGACAGAATGCTTAGACTACAAAAAGTTAAAGCAGTACCTTGACTACAGCTGATAAATGAGATTCCTTTACTGTCTTCCTCTTTCCATCAGTATTTCAACACTATCACTTTTAATGCTTCAGGTCTGGAGCTTTGTCTCTTAAAGTCAGAGATTTATGGCAAGTAAGAAATGTCCATATTAAAAAGGTAAAAGGAGGTTCAGATTATATCCTTTTCTGACCATTATAATTAATAGCTGGATCTTCAGTTGTAACTAATTGAATGGAGGTCAGTGTGTTGCCATGGTAATGTCCTAGCCAAGCAATTTTACCCATTTTCCAGTCTACTGCCCCTTTGCATAACTGCAAGTTATAAAATGTTTTAATTGCAAGATTTGCAAATGATGCAACATCTGGGCTGCAGATTTCCATATAAAGGAAGAAGATTAATGGGAATATTAACATATCTGTGCAAACCCTTGAAATGCTGAATATAATTACTGAACACCAGCATTTTCACTGATCATCTGTGTGACATGTAGGAAATCCATATAACTAAGGAGGAAAATTGCAGATGTGTATTTTCCTTCCTCTATGCCACTAGTAATTAGAAGAAGTGCCATTCTATTGCTGCCCTGGAATAATAGAAATATCTTTAGTCACTTCACCAGAATAACCATATAACTTCTGCACTCGTCCTGTTGTTTCATTTGATTAGATTTGAAAACAAGTCATGTTAGTGAACCTCACGTTCTGATCAGTGATTTTGAACTTCTAATTCCAAAAACACACCAACAAATAGCGAGTGACTAGCCTTCCCCTCTCTCTATCTCTAAACATATTTTTTAAAAAAACATAAGTTCTATCTAACTAATCAAAACCAAATCATTCCCCTAAAAAAGACACCAACATATTCATGTGGGATTCTAACATCACTCAAGAATCATACAGTAGTTGCATGAGAATAAGATTATTTTAAGAAAGGGGGGGAAAAAAGGGAATATTTTCATACACAGGCAAAAAAAAAGAAGAAAATTCGAACACACAATTTGAAGTATCAACAACAAAGCTAGTGTGTTTATATCCTGATGGACTGAAGAAGGTACAAACTTGCAGTCTGATCATTCTTCAGAGTGGCAAAAAAGCCAGGAGCTCTCTTGCCAAGACAGCTACAGATTCTGTTCCTCCACAAAAGCAGCAGAAAACTATTCCTCCTTTTCTCAGAATGCAGCAGAGTGGTCATGCAAAAGGCATGAGTGGCTTCCAAAACCATGTCAAAGAGTCAAAGACACAGGCAATTATAAGTCTCATCTGACTTTCCCCACTTTCCTTCAGCTATTGAAGGACTCAGCAAAATTTTCAAGAGGAATCGCATGATTTAAGATTGTAATTTTCATTATTAGAGAAGACTTAGATAATGAAGCAATTCCAATTTAGTATCCTAAACAATTATAGTGCCTAATTTATTCATTAGTCAATTAAAACAGCATAAAGTTCGAGGCTAAGTCCTGCAATTTCTGGGTACTATGAACTCAGCTCTGTTTAAGGTATAGCTTGGGAATTTGTGTTGAAATGCAAAATTTATTGTCTGTACGTTTGTGATGGGATCTACCATGGCTACCATTGGAAATATTTTTCCATGCTTTCTGACACTAAACCCATGGGGCTAAGAGCAATATTTTATCCAATTCAAAGATTAAGGCTTGTCAAATATTTTCCACTCATATCACTTTGCATAAATGTCTTCTAACACCAGCTCATTACAGTACAAGGACTAGTCATTTATACTGATGTAAATTTAGAATCACTCCTGAAAACCCTGATGAGGGCTCAGATTTGCTAAGCTAACATGAGCTCCTCTTGTCTTGGTGAAGGTCTTTGTGAGGGGCATTGAATCCCTCTGTTCCACACATCTGCACAACAGCCCCCTTTCCTGACTAGAGAAATCTCTTTGAAATACTTCCTTGACAAAAATTACAGGATATTGTAAATCACATTTTGCCTAGATTTTCAAAAGGAATAAGTCAACAACTTCTGGACCCTACAGAATAATGAAACAATTTTAAGATTTCCCACATGCCCACTGATGAAGATCTTAGTGATGCCTTTTGAAGATCTGCCTGATTTCAAAATGTGGTGGATTGACTCTGGCTGGATGCCAGGTGTCCACCAAGTCCTGCCTTTCCCTTCCTCAGCTGGACAGGGGAGGGAAGATATAAATAAAGGCTTGAGGACTGGAACAATGGAAGGGGGACATTGCATCAACCTCAGTAACACAGCCAAAATATAATCTTCAGAATGAGCTTGTGTTTATGTGACCAAATACAAAGGTCAGGGAGAGAAATTAGATGGAAATCATGAGAAACAAAAAAATTCTATATCAATATAACAAAGAGGAATAAAAATTAAAAATGCAATATCAATTAAACTAACAAAGAGGAATGAAAATTATAAAAAAATAACTATAAAATATAGATAAAATAATTGTAAAAAGATTTAGAAGATGGATAATGTGATGCAAAGGGTCTTGTAACGTGTTATTGTGCTCACATCATGATGGACTGTGCAGTCATGAAAGACCCATGGTGAAAAAAACTTATGCCTGTGAGCAGCCTTGGCATAATCAACACCTTTTTTTGAGCTAAAGTCTTTTATCTCACTAATGAGTTGTGCTATTCAAACAGCCTAAATGCTGTTGCTGTAAGTATATTATATGACTATTATTTATAAGGCATTTCTAGACACACAATTGCTTTTAATTCTCTAAAAATGCCAAGCAAAGATGTGATTATATGTGTCCCAAAAACCACAAACCCACTTTGAATATGACCAGATAAGACATTTCCTCTTCCACCTCAAGGAGCCAGCCTGGATAGGTCCCGGCAGATGGGACGAATGTGGCAGATGAAAAAAACCACCAACAAAAGAAACCAAAAGTCTGAGGCATGTCTTTTTCACTCTGCATCTCTGTGGGTGGTACAGGAATACACTGCTTCTTACACAGAACACAAAAATATAGATAATAATTTTCTTAATGATTGTTTTACTAAACTTTTAAATCAGAAAATCAAAGCCTACTCAGAAGGCAAGACTCCAGATCTCAACCTGATGTTCCCACTGTAAAAATAAAATCTCACTGAAAATATGATAGCCTGAGGATTTTCTACCTACCTCCACCTCAATGTGAGGATTTTGGCAAGTTCCCTGTCTTATTAATCATCCAGTCAGAAATCATTATGGGATCTAATAAATTGTTTATAACCAAAAGGGTTCCAGAATTAAATTAAAAACATAAGGAAGGGAGGAAAACCAGAGAAACAGTACAAATTTCTGTGGCATAGACCCCTGTATTTTACATTTCTAACACTTGTGGAGATATCTGGAAATCATGCTTGTATAAATGAAGCTTGACATTTGATTATTGAAGTACCAAAAGAAAGAGAAGCTCTGGGAAAAAAAAGTGGCTTAATAGCACTCTCCAATAGTTTCCTCTTTACAAAACTTTCTCTGCTCAAATGCTTTCTCAAATGAAGGTTAATTGTTATCTTTATTTGAATGCAATATAGGTTGTCTTACCTGTTTCAGTAAAATAAAAGAACTAATATGAGAACACAGGGCAGGAAATGTGGAAACTAAGTATGCATGACACTGATCTATAAAGGTATTTCTGTACTTAAGGTTTTTGGTTTCTCACAATGCTTTTGAAAATGTATTAAAAATGCATACCATGAATGAATCCTAATTTTATGCTCTAAATATTTTCTGGGTAAGATTATCTTTCATAAATGATTTTTTTCATATTCTCTTACAAATTTTTATTAGAGGAATAATTACGAGAAAAGGAGAGTGATTAATAAAGTATCACAATTCTCCCACTGGCATTTCTGGCTTCATCAAAAGTGTCATTTTTTGCATAATAGATTGACTCACACTTCAAGTGTGAAGCAACACTTGAAATTATCCATGCACATACTGATACATGTCCATATGTTTTTCCATCATCTCTCAAACAATAAGCCGAGGGCAAAATTCTGGTCTAGGAAACCTTCTAGAGTAATTCTTACATGTGTATTTTCCAACAAATGTTCCACATCATTGAATACCACTAGATAATCAGCAGCATACAAAGAATATCCCCAAACCACAGTTACCAGCATACTGTAACATGTTTTAAAAAATGCATGAGGTGTAGCAAAAATACAAGAAAGTTAATAATTTTGCTCCCTGTGCTATTCAGATTACAGATATTTTTAGGATGTATTAAGAACTGGTGGTTATGCACTTCACACTACTTAGCATCAATTGAAAGTGACAGGATAAAGAAATCCAACAGAAAGAAGGGCTAAAATTATCTACCCCATCACCTACTACAGTAACCTCAGAGAAGCAGTAGATGCTTTAGACTCTAATAGGAATGGAAAACAATTTGTCCATTTATATTTATCTAATACCAGACTTGCCAGGTATCTAGTAGGCAAGGTGTGATATTTAATGATTTAGCAGTAAACATATCAAAAAGTCAATTCTTACATTCATTTACCAAAGAACAGCCAGTAGTAGAATACAATGAAAAATATACTCAAAACACATTTTACTTCAAAGCAAGCTATTTCAAGAGAAAAGAAACAAAACCCAAGATTAAAATTAAATATTAAATTAAAATTTCAGAACCTGGCACATACATCAGCATACATCAGAGATAAATTGGGAAAACTCATTTACTTGTAGGAATCCCCACAATAGATTATAATGTTTACTTTGCCCCATTTCTCATCCTGTTTTGGTTGTTTATTTGTTTGTTTTTTGTTTTTTTTTTTGAGAGAGTGTTTGCTAATTGCAATTTACAGTTCACCAGCCTGGCTGATGAGCACTGGTTTTCTCAGGTACTGCAAGGAAATCAGGGGCTTGAAGCATGTGCTTCCATCCAAGGTGGGATGCAGGAACCCTGTGCCCCAGCCACAGGAGGATTTGAAAGCAACAGAATTACCCCATCCCCATGCCCTCTGCCTTCCCTTTTCCCCATCCCAATATCTGCAGCAGGCCCAGCACCTCCTCAGCACTGCAGCAACAAGACAGGCCACAGGGGAAGTTTAAAAACATTCTGGAGGGTCACCTTCTCCCCTTCTCATACTGCCTTAATTAAGGGTCTGGTTCTGCCATCTTCCTCTGATGACTTCATTCTCTAGGGCACTCATCCCAGAAAATTCAGATTTCACCTATGCTGGCATATAAATCTCATAAAGCAGAATTTGTTTCATATTCTGCAGAGTTGTGTATTGTGTAGGAGAAAAGTTGCTGCAAGTGCCAGTTATCCTTTAGTTAAAAAAGGAGTCATTGCAACATTAGAAAAAAATATCTGGCAGGTTTTTGAGGGGAATGTACACTAGGTCAGAAGTCATAGGGACACAAAGTGAGAAGCAATCAAAGTTTAAAAAGTACAAAAGGAAATAGATAAGCAAAAAAAAAAAAAAAGCTGTATCTGAAAAGACTTTCTAAAGCAAGAATGATTATTCAGGAGAATTTTTTTTTCCAGCCATTTGTCCATTCCGCTTCAGCTATGTCTCAAGGAAACAACCAGCTGTCACCAAAGATCATAGAATTACAGACTGATTTGGGTTTGAAGAGAACTTGAAGATCGCCCAGTTCTAATCCCCCTGCCTTGGGCAGGGACACCTTCCACTGTCCCAGGTTGCTCAGAGCCCCATCCAACCTGGCCTTGAACAATTCCAGAGGTGGGATAACCACAGCTTCTCTGGGAAACCTGTGACAGCGCCTACACTCCCACAGTAAAGAATTTTTTTTCTTAAACCTAATTTAAACTCTGCAAGAAGTTTGTATGTAGCAGCTGGAAAATTCACTACTCTTCTCACATATGGCTATCTGCTCTGGCGTGTGATAGTGAATGTTAATGGACAAAAAAGAAACATCAAAAAAAAGAGAAAGATATAATAAAATACTCATAAGGCTTTTGTAGTCACACCAGGATGGGCAGCAGCAATATCTTCCAAATCACTGAGTGAAGAGAATTATGAAACCTTTCTGGAAAATGGTAGCTTCTTACATTTAGGACTGACTAGATCTCGTCTGAATAGTCATTTACTGGAAAACTATCAGCCTTGATTCAAGATTTCCTAGAAGCTTACTGAGAACAGGTCATGGAAAATATAAGCATTCCAGCATTCAAAAATAAAAGGACATGAAAGAAACTGGAAAACAAATGTCATGCTTCCAACAAGGCCACTTATTATTTTGCTGGGGACCACGAAAAAGCAAAGTACATATTTGAAATGTCAAATATTCAGGTTTCTGCGCATCACTAAATAACAATGAGTATTAGGCTTATACACTGGAACTACTCTCTATACATATTAGTCTCTTTCTTATAAGAAAGAAGAAAACACTCAAGAAACAGTTCAAGAGATGAGACAGATCTTACTGTTGCAGCTAAGAAATACCTAATGTCCTCCTAATTTTGACCATAAAACACTGGCCTTTACATGACCCAAGTCATTCACAATGGTGCTAAATTAATGTTTGAACTCAATGATCTTAGAGGCATTTTCCAACCTTAATGATTATGTAAAAATATATACCTTTACAAAAACACACAATTCCCATTCTTGATGTAATTGCTCCTTTTGGAATGCAACTCATGAAAAATCTTTCCTAGATTTTTAAGAAAAAAACTCCAAACTCAAAAAACTCACCTGACACTTACACTTCTACTAGCAAGCCTCATATTTTAAGTTTGTGGAATTAAAATTATTATTTTTCAACCTGCTAGACTTTTTTACTAAATTGGTGGGAGATAGGCTATATGCTTGCCTGGATTATCCTGCCTGCTTCAGTCTCATATTCTAATGGATTTATTTTGGCTAAGATGGCAGACCTACAATGAAAACACAGAACACATATTTAGAACAACTGCTTACTAGTCTAGGCTTTATTAAAATCAATGGAGGCACTTTAGAGGGGGCAAGTGCATTGATTTTTGCCCCTGAAGGTGCCTATTTATCTTTCTTGACTAGAAAGGAACTTTGAGTAACTTGTTCAGACAGACAGGTTGTAGACTTGGGAATCCCACTCAAGGCACTTAGAAGCAGTCAGCTTTACCATATATTGTTTTCTACTCCATAGTGTATATTAAAGTTTGGTCATGCTCCTTTCCCTAAAGGTAGAGTGCAAAATTAGTTTGTTTTAAATCCCAAGTGAGGCTCCTATTACAAGTAATTAAAGTTCAAGTCACAATCTCATAAATGATAATGAACTTTGAAGGCAGAAGAAAATTAAATAATATTGGGAAAGCAATAATCAGACTGCTTGTAAAATTTATGATGTTGAAAAGAAAAAAGCCTGCACCATAGTGTGGCATCAGGGTGTTGAAAATTTTAAGTAACTCTATTTTTTTTTAGATGGGAAGCTGTATTTTTAATTCTCACATCATGCAGCACCAAATTATCAGCACAAAAAATATTTGACCTCGACATATTGACCTGGACAGAGCAATGCAGTACTCCCTCACAACAAATAATTTCTTCATTATTAAAAAACATCTAGGGTAGAAACTCTTATTTTAAAAAATGTCTAAATTGGAAGTTTCTTTATTTTTCCCTTGTTTGGTGGTTGCTTTGCTATATTCCTAATGATTACTCAGAAGTACTACTGCCAAATGGGAGATCACTAGGTTTGCACTTAGTTGAAGATAATTCTGTACTTGAGTGCAGTAATGTATTATGCTTTATATTGCAAAGAACACATTCTAAAAACGTTATCTTCAGCTAGAAGTTATTTAGTCCTTTTTTTGAATAACAACTTGTTCTTGAAAGAGGTCTTAGTGCCTTTCATTGGAGGCAATTATAGTTGATAATTTCCTCTCTTTCTCAAACATAATTTCTAGTTAGTTACTTGACAGTTTATCTATATACTTGTCTTCCAGTGCAGATTACAACATTTCAATTTCACGATATTTTCAATTCCATTAAGAGGTTCATTTGACATAGTTGTGAACACTGGTTTTTTCCTCTTCTCCTTGCATTATTCAAAATTTACTAAGAGAGAAAATACTATTCTCAAGTTCTTTTCTTGTTCCCTGCTTACAGACTTTAGTCACACAGAGATTTCAAATAAATATTTCTATGCACAACAGGAAACCAGATTTGACACTAACCATTCTATTACAGCTGAGCAGACTTGCTGATTTCACACCTGGAGGCAACTGATGCAACAACTCCATGGAAAAAAACTCCATTAATTATTACTTTAATTGTAACAGACTTAGGTTCACCAAGAATCAACTTCCAAACTGAAAACAACTAAACTTAGAAACTTTGCTTACTATCTATTTCCTAACCCTGGTAAAAGGAAGTTGTAACTTCTATGGTAATGTTAAAGAATAGTTTTGTTGAACTTAATGAAAAAGAACAGAGGAATTGTGTTGTTAGCTAAAGGAAAAGTGAACTGTGTCATATGTAGGTTTTAATATTTAATGAATCTATATGGCTGCAATCCATTATGGGACAATTTAATTATATGACAAAAAAGTTTGATAAATAATATTGTGGTAGGACATCTAATTCATTATTTAACAAAAAAATCAATTCCTCCATAAATCATATTCCCCCCTCACTCACACACATAGTCAAATACACACAAGTTTTTGAGAAGGCAAAAATCCAGACATCATACACCATTCATTTTCTGGCCAGGACAAGTTCAAATTGAAGTTTAATCAGGCCTAGATGGGAATGAACTTTATTTTTTTTTAAATGGTAGATCAGAAAATGTTTGCTGCTAGGTTTTTTTCCTCTGCTAGCTTCCCAAAAACGCTGTATAACTGGAAGGACTATCTTTGGTATTGAACAGACAAAGATTAAATAAGAAGGTTTCGCTCTTCTTAATCACACAAAACTGCTGTTTGAGTCAATGGGATCACTGGGGTGAGTGGCCAGGCAGAAGTGTCCTCAGGATTAGTGCTCAAGTTTAGGCACATCACAATCAATAACAGGCAACAAAGGAAGCCCTCCTGAAGGGAGCACCATAGGAATGATCTACAGAAAAGCAATTCTTCTTTCCTCCACAAACCATTCAGATAAAAGCAGTGTCAGGGGAGTCGCCCCTGTGGAAAAACAAAATTTCATCAGGAGAAAACAAAGAGAATGAGGATGTCAGGCAGGCAGAGCTGAAGGGGGACACCAGGCATGAGGAAAGGGACAAGTAGAGCTGCACTCCAAAGTCCTGCAATCAGGAATCAAGAGTAGGGGGAGATGACTGAAGGGAGCCTGTGAAGGAAACTGGGGATGAGGCACATGAAGGATTGTCAATCAGCAACTCTGAGATCACTGTCTGTGGTTCACATAATTACAGCAAATTCACAGTATAAGACGCACTGGAGTATAAGGCGCACTTCCGAGTTGTCGGCAATTTCCCGTACTTTGTCCACATATAAGGCCACTGGTGTATAGGGCACACCTTTTTTTGGCTGTGAGGATCCACTACCGGCTCCCCCCACGGCTCTCACTTCTGGGTTTGCATATTTCCGAACTTTGTCCATATGTAAGGCGCAGCAGCTCATAAGGCGCACTTCCAGGTTCTGATCAAAGTTTCAGTCAAAAGGGTGCGCCCTATACGGGTGAAATTACTGTAATTTATTAGGAGCAAATGCTTCTTCTCCAACAACTCAAAGTCTCCCCACCCTTCTATATGACTTGTGTTCATATTTACTGCTTTGCCATATGATTCCTGATATTTTGCAGCTCCAGCCCAAACAATACAACTCAAGGTCTCAGTGTTTTCAAGTTATGGACAATAACCCTAATTTAGTTCATCAAAATTATGGATTTAATATTTTGGCCCAATTCCACTCTACTTGCAGGCCATCTTTGAACTTGAGTATCAATCATTCATACTCTGGTATTTTCAGGAAATTTGTTTCTTAAAAAAAAAAAAATAATTATAAAACATACACTTACTGCTGTCCAGACTACTATTTACGTCAAGTATACTTATCACACAATTTAGGGCTGACTAGTTTGATGCTAATGCACTGAAATTTTTGTTTCATTCTGACAGCATTATCACTTTAACAACAATTTGTCACAGTGCTTTTGTTGCCTTCTAATTCTTTTAGCAATTGCAGTTTTGGTCTTGTACTTGATGTAGGGAGTTCATTCTCCTCGCCTGAATTTATGCAATTATTTTTTCATTATGTTGCATCTTGGCTTTTGCTCACTGGGATGCTCTTCTCTATCAAGGGTTTTGTTGTTTTTGTTTTTTAGTGGAGGTTTGAGGAATTTGTGTGGGTCCATGCAAAAACTCTCCTTTCCTGGGGTACTCTGAAGAAACTATTAGTAGTGCAAAAAAAAAAAAAATATATATATATATACACACACACATATGCACAAGCCAAGTTCCACTTACCAGAAGAGAAAAATGGAGCATTTGTCATTCCTTGGTGCATTAATTCCAAGTGTGAAATTTAGTAGCAATACTCTTCTGAAAACTGAACACCTAAACACTTCAGTTTACATAATTTTATGCCCAAAATATTTTAAAATTATTCAGATTCTAGACCTAGGTTTTTGGTCTAATATTTTGTCCTATTTTATTGGGTACTACATGCTTTCAGTTTTCTCTTGAATTCTGTTATACAGCTTATAATATTGTAAGTAAGAGAACAGAGAAATCCTTGGAAGTTTACTGCAGTAAAACATTTGCTTCATTAAGCATACTTCTGACTTTTCAAAATCAGTGTTTGTAAACAGTTTGCTTTGATTATTTCTTTCTTTATTCATTACCTAATCTTGATGAGCCAAATTGAATGGTTCCTAGTGTCTGCCTTCTCTACAGTTTAACTAGAAAATCCAAAATTATCCAGAGACAAAAGTGGTGCAAATGTTTGCCATTTAATCTGTATGTTATGTCTGTAATCAAAGTTTTAATCTCTTTTCCATTAAAAAAAAAGACATAGGGAAGCTGTGGTAACTTGCAAACAAATAATCTTATGTGCTTCGTGTGCCAAGATGAGTTGAGTTCTGCTCCTTCTCCAATCATATGAACAATATAAGATATTCACATTCTCAAAAAGTTAAAGTCCACTGAAGTGCAAAATGTAAAAAAATTAAAGTATGGTTTTACAGTATTTATATAGCTTTAAAAATATTATTTTAAATCTCATATTAAGGGATGTATTGTATGAAATCAAACATCCCATTTGTAACATCCCCATAAATACATTGCTTCCATTTCACTGGCTCTGCTTCCAGAACTTATTTCACAGTGATAGAAGCCATTTCCTTTTGCACCTCATCTTGCTCAAAGTAATTATCAACCATCACCTGAACACTCATTTGCATATGTAGTAGGACATTAAAAATGGGATTAATTAGCACCTGGATAACAAGGATGAATTCCCACCCTAGACCAATGGTGCAGCTGCACTGCATTCCTGAAGAGGGACAGCAGCATTGTTCCTGTGATCCACGTGTTAGCAGTTGGTAAAGTAAGAGGAATGATAAAAATTGTCATCAAGACTGCTTAGTGAATGGCATTACTAAAGGCACCACAACTTTTTGTCAGGACAAGAATGAAAGCATTTTCAACCATAGAACACCTGAAAGGAAAAGACAAGGCCAACCCTTGATTCTCCCCATGCAACTCCAGTACTAATTGCATAAATTACATTTCAGAGATAATAAATTGGTACATGACCCTAGACATGTATTTTTTGTAACAGAGCAAAACCTGAAAAACATTAGATGCACTGCCAGACAATTCAGGAAGTGAAAAGGCAAATTCAAATTCTCAAGTGTTTTTCCTAAGGAAGAAAATTATCTCACCACATAAGCTGCACCAACAGATCAATATTCTCAACACCAAAAATATTTACAAAATTGAGCCCAGTGAGCTACTAGATTTTTGTACTTACCTACGGCTGGAGGGAAGGTGAGCCTGACCTGAGTTCTAATTCCACTGACATGCATAATGACCCTAGGCATAAAGGCTTAAATAAATTGCTGTGAAAATCACAGGTGATAACCAAGAGGGTGTGCCCAGAGCTCTGCTAGGTTAAGGGAAGCTCTCCTGTAAGTGGTACAACCCCCATCCTAATAGTATGGGTGGTCTGTGAAAAAAAGAGTGCTTCTTTAAGAAACCTTCCATGAATATTATCTTTGTATGTACCTTCCCTTGCTCTATAGGAATTTGATTGGGGTCCAACTGTTATCTCAGATATGAATAATCTGAGGTAATTACGCATTGTACTCAATACAGAAAGATCCAGAAGTTATTAGTGCCTGATGAAGACTGTTATTAAAAGCACATTAGGTAAAATGGCAGCTAGGAATAAAATATCAAAGTTCCTCCAATGCATTTGAAGAGCGCTTCACTAATTGAGAACAACTTCAGAAATAAATGTGTCTGTGGGGTGTCCCTTAAATGCTGATTTCTGTCAAAAGAGACTTAATTTTCTGAGAGAGAGAATCTGATTGAGCAGCATGAGAGGAATCAGTGTGTCCTTGCATTGGAAGGCAACCAAGTGTAGAGCCTCAAAGCTTTTCCCAAGTGTTGATGCCTTTCTCCACAGACAATTGGAACATACAAATGTTTTTAACTGTTTCTGCATGTTGCATTTTTAGATTACTTAGTCCCATTTGCACATTTTTGACTCATTTCTATAGGAATATAAACAAGAAACCTGATTTTTGTATTGCAACTGTCTGCCAATTATTCATAACTTTTGAAAATTTTCCCCTTGTTAGTTCAAAGTTGTTTACCAAACCCCTTGACTGCCCATTCCTACACAGAGAGATAATCCAGGACTTTGGAAGAAGCTGATCAATAAGAGACCATATTTCAGGTACCCCATCAGATCTATAACTGGCTAAGGAAAGAGTTTTGTGGAAAATATTCAATTTGTATGCTTAGCATGTGAATATTCATTTATATTCTGAATGGACACTCTGAGTGCATTTAATTATTTCCTAGAGTATATATTTATTTTGCTTAATTTGGATAAACTACCTAGTTGGAAAACTTTGTTTCTATTCATCAATTTTTGAAAACAATCTCTGGTTCTAAATACACTGCAAAATTAGCGAGAATACTTTTTCTTTTTACTCGGTTGTGTGCTAATGATCTGGTACCAAGGTGCAATGTAGTGGTGTCTCCATCTTCAGACACTGTGGGGGTAAGAAACATAACAGAACAGTACTGAACACAAAAATAAAAGTAGCATGATGATAAAATATTAATGCTGTTCAGAGGTATTAATTCCAAACCATAGCTCATGTGTGATACCTCATTTAGGTTGGTCCTCAGCAATTCTGTATCATAGAAGTAGTAATAAAATGATATTAGACTTGTTTCTGTTTCTTTTTAGACTGGGAATTTAGATCTACTTTCCAACAGTTAATGCTTTATTATCTCTTCTATTACTTGTCCCTTAGTGCCTTGCTCCTAATTCTTCAACATGTTTTTCTATAAGGCAGAGATGGGAAGCAGCACATGGACATATTATTTGTATCACAAAAATGTAGCAGTGATGAAATAAAATATACAGCTAATTAAAATTTTGCTTATGAAGATAAGACATTTTATTTAGTAATTTCTTTTAGACTGTTGCAGTAGGATTAGAAATATAGGAAGCAACAGTGTTTCAATTAACTTCCTTGAAATTGCAAAGGACACTGGATATTTAATTTGGGGTTTAAGTCTTCTTTGTGTGTCTGACAAGCTGGCCAATATGAAGGCATTTCATGAAAATTACTGTATGTATCAAAGTTTTAAATTATTCATATGACGAAATGAAACGATCAACAAAACCACTGGATAATTAATGAAGTTGTCATCTTGACAAGACTAATAATAAGGTTCTCCTTGGTAAATAATCAGCAATTCCTCTGCTATAATCACAAAAGCAATTCTATTGTATGTATATAAGCTCATGGAATAGAAATATCAAACCTTAAAATCAGGTGGTTGAGTTTTGCCAATAGTTCAATGATTTTAAGTGATTTCTTATAATTGGTAGCTTATAGTCGGTAGCTGTTATGCATGTGAATTTACCAAGGAAAACCAGACATGGTGCAATGGGCATGGAAAATAATTATTTTCCTAGTAATATTTTTAGGAGATGTATTAAGAGGAAGCAACAGCAGTAATAAGATGCATATACCTACTAAATCTAGTAGCACTGTAATATGTGGAATGATCAGTGGATTCCTCCTACTTTAATTAAAGATTCTGTTGATTTAATCATACAGCACTGCAATAATGCTGTGTTGGATAGACGAAGACAAAAGGCATTAGCATAAGGCTACAGCAAGTCAGATGCTCCAACACAGCTCTACCAAGTGCCATCTATATTGCTGCATTTCAGGCTCCTTCCAACCCCATCTCTACTTCTGACAACGTCCTAAATTTTCTTCATATCTTTTATAGAAGAGGCCACGAAAAGCGAAAGAGTCCTGACAGTCTTTGCGTAAAGACTCTATCTCCTTATCAGCACCTGGGATGAGAAGAGGTGGCTGGAAAATATCGATTGAAGGTCCAAGGATGTACAACACCCTGTCTTTTGGACTTTGCCTTCTTTAGTTGCTTTTTCCTTCGATAATATTTGTAGAGTAATACCACAGCATCATTTGTGTTTCTGCTTTTCTAGTACTCTATGCAGCAGGTACACCAGAGTGAGTTTATCACTTTGCGTTGCAGTAAGGACCATCTCTCTGAAAAACCTGGGCTCTCATTCCATTTTGTCAAAGCACAGAATCTGTAGAAATAACACTGCTTATTACACCATTCCAACCTGCAAATTCCAAGTTGGACTGGGCTATGTGTACAGAGAGCAGTGTATATTTCTCTTCATCTCTGAAAAATAAAAGAAATGAGAAATGGTTCCAGTGCTCTATTAGTTGGCTATGGGCACATACTTTCACACAAAATCTGGATACCATAAACCCTCTGGGCAATGGCATTTCCATTTTGGTAATGAAGGTGTTTGGTTGTTATAGACAGAAAGGATTGGAAAGGAAAGGCAGCATATTCCAAACACTTCCTAAGAAAAAAACCCAAAAACTGCAACCTTTTGCCTTTTTTGAAGATCAGTTGTTAAAAATGTAACTTTGTCTTTCTCACTGATGAAAGTCACATCAAGATTTTAATTCCTTGTACTAAACCACCTAGGATAAAGTTAAAACTGAAGAATCTACCCTGCAATCACTACAGGCACTCCAGCACAGAGAGTCTGTGCTGTCCCAGGAACATCTGCTACTTTCTTCTGGGTAAAAATATGTTGTTTGTAACTTCTCTTCTGTCTACCCAGAGGCAGTGAAGGTTTTCCATTCCTTTTTAACTCTTATGTGGCAAGTTTTCTAGTCCCCACCAAGAGCTACCCCATGCTGCTCTCACTAATTGTGTGAACATTTCCAGACCCCTCTGCTCTCAATGTGGTTTGTCGATGTTCTGCACAGCAGAATACAAAGCAGACTTTTTCAATATTCACACAAAAACTCATAGCTTGTTACAACAAGGGAAATCCCAAACCCTTTCTGAAGGAAAATCAGCGTCCAACCAAGAGTGGCTGCAACAAGGGAGACAAGGGACAGGGAGGCTGCTGCACACATGTACCAGGATTTTGGTGCCAAGTTCCAGTGCTTTGGGAATAGGGCTGGGAGCAGGGATGGATTGAGCTTCCTACCAGGGAAGCTGCCATGAGCAGATTAACAGCTATGATCCCGCTGCACTGGGAACAAGTAAAGCAGAAATTTTGTCTCTGCTTTGTGGAAAGGATCCTGCTCAGCTCATCAGCTCAATTTCTGTTCTCACTACCACATTCTAAAGCAACAAAGATTTTATTTTTGTAAGAATACTAAAAATACTGGAGGGTACGTGCATTTGTGACGCTCATTCTTCTGAAATTTAAATATGCAAACATGATATAATGCATTTTGAGGGAGGTAAAGCCTCAATGGCAGCATCACTGTGTCAGACTCTCTTTGGGGATGTCAGGCCATCTAGTTGTAGTAGAGAAACAGTTAAAGCGACTTTTGCTTGGGCATTTCTTTAGGTTTATTTGTGAAAACATATTCCAAGCATGTATGCTAAACATGGTAACTTGGCATTGCATTGGCAAATCTGCTCCCATATCATTTGGATCCCAGATTTCACAACATCTTACACTCCACTCTCACAAAAAGCCAAAGGCAGTGTTTTTGTCAAGTGAGAAGGAGTGATATTCTGGGAGACAGGCAGCAGAGAATGCATAGCTGGCTGATTTTATTTGGAAGTAGATTGTAGGGATTAGGATGTGGGGTTTGATCTTTTACCAAGTGCTGAGGGCTAACAAAACCCACCATTTCAAGTTTTCTTTATTTCTTTAAACAATAATAGTTTCCTGATTGCCATGAGACAGCACACTAAAGTGTGAAATACTGTAGCAGCTGTGGTGGTGGCAACACATGTCATTTCTGTGCATAGGCTGAGATTTTTCTCATGAGACTCTTAAATAGATGCAATGAAGCATTCAATATACACAGTTAATATCTAACAGTAATTCCTGCATGTGTCTGTGTGCTATACTGGCAATATCTGGAACGACTGCCAGCTTTTACAAATAAGAGATAGGTATGACAATATCCTGCTAGGATTGAAATATATCCCAATCAAAACAGAAGGACTGATTATTTTTTTTTTCCTATGGTCTTTGTTTGGCATTCCTTATGGAGAAAGTAATTAATACAATGAGGCAGGAGGAGGACTGTCTCATGGGATACACAATCCTTTTGTAACTTGATTCAATTTTTTTTCCTAGCTATAATTCTTCAGTGAATGCTCCACCTTCTCTTACTTGTGTTTTTATTAACTTAGGGAAAAAAAAAAAAGAAACAGAAGAAGAAAGAAAAAGAAAAGAAACAAGAAAGAATGAAGTAAAATGACAATGACATTGTCAGTGTGACTGTAAACTTCATGCTGAAAATTCATCTTTTTGTGCATTAAGTGAATTCCTGCTGGAAAAGGGCAGCTGATCCTAGACATTATTCAGCAAGCTCCATTTGTATGTGCTTTCACTGGAACACATGCTAGTGAGATGGATGATTAAAATCTTACAAACCCTAGAGCTCTCCCCAGACTCAAACTCTGATTTTGTTCTGCAGCTTTCAGAGCATTTCAGAGCTAAATCAAAACAGTTGTGGCAGAAAAAAATGGAAGCTAAACTGTGTGCTGAATGCCACCCTCTCTTAAAAGAAGTGAAAGAGAGGATGCAGGGTGAACACAGAGCTCAGAGCTCACCTAAAATCTTGAGGAGTAACCATGTCACTGACCTCAGGATGTGGCTCTAGCATCACATTTTTTATCACTTTTTAGGAATCAAAGGTAACCTCTTTTCTGTGCCAAACTGATCTCTGATTTTAAAAAATCATGTACAGTATCTAAGCTGATACATAATTGAAAACTCTATCCTTTAAATTTCTCTGCTCAGAGAATTTGCTGTCTACTGCCTTATTCTCACACCACAATTTCAGTGGTCCCACTCGAGCCTATAATCCATTTGACTTCAGCTGATTTTAAAACAGTTAGAAAATTATTACTGGTTTGACTTTATATGTGTCACCATATATTTCAATCTACTTTGCAGCTAGCATTAAATATTATATTTCATTGTCTTAAATAATTCAGTAGTAGTAGTCTCTTGTGATTTTTTGGTCATGCCTTTTTTGGTGTTTTGGGGGCTTTTTGGAGAAAGTATTGAATCTTTTCAATTAAAAAAACCCCAGAAAACTTCTAAGGTATTTTTCCTGTACCAAAGGGCATACAAGTAACTGCTAAATCTAAAAATAATGCTCTGTAATGGGAATGAGCTGTCATTTTTCTGATTGAATTTTATAAAAATCCACATAATCAGAATGCTTATAAGGTTAAATTGGCACCAGTCCATTCACCACAAAGGATACAGACACCTTCATCACGCTTTTATTACCCTCTGTAGCTTTGTGTATTTCATGTGAGTGAAAAAAAAAAAAAATCAGATTTTGATATCAAACAAACAACAAAGTGTGGGTGGTCATACTCCAGAAAACAGTAGCTAAATGTTTTAATAAGCTGCTTTAATATTCAGCATAAATCCTTGGAATTGGGCCCATGCAACAGAATCTTGGGTGTCTGCTTTGTGAACTTCCAAAATCAGGAAGGCTCTGAGCAAAGTGATGTGCAAGACTGGTTTGGACTGCAAGTCTTAAGCATTCCTTGATAATATCTCAATGAATATTTTTTTTTTGTAGTCACACTTACTTAATAAAAAATGCACTTTTATTATCTAGCATGTCTGCAAACCATCTGTGAATTGATGGGGTCTATTGAAAATAAAAAAAAGAGAGGGAAAACTGAGCTGTCTATGAAAGCCCATTTTGAAAAGCCATAAAAGTAATAGGCCAAATTTTAGTTCTCTCTGATTTTTTGATCTTGAAAAGCTTCACTGGTTTCACTGGAGCTACACTGATTTTCATCTACTACATATCCATTCTTCGGCATATGCAAAACTTCAGTTATTTGCCTGCATTTTTCTCTTATAAAACTGAAACAGATTAAAATAAAATCTAAATCAAAGACATTCTCCCAAAGCCACTGAAATTGCTTTACCTTAAATCTGTTTATCTTTAAAATACAAATTCTACTGTTAAATTTTAAAATATGGTTGGGTTTGTATAATCATAAATCTGCCTAGAATGTTGTTTTAATATTGTACTGTTATTTGCAGATGAATATCAGTTAGGAAAGAGAACTCACTAGAGTCTGGAATTTTTCCTATTCAGTGTTGGGAGTTTAGTGGGCAGTTGCAAAATAAAATAATATTCTTTCTTGGCACTTCAGTCTTGGAAGAAAATAAAACATTTCAATGAAAGGATGCCAAAGCATACATCACTACCAAAACTGATAGTGATTTTGTAATCATTCTGTCTGTTTTATTGGCATGCTGCATTTCTGAGGGGTTTGTGAGAAATGCACCCAATGACAAACTGATCTCTGTCTATGAAAAATCAATTATTTTGACTGGATTTATAAAAGTCATTTCAATACGTACCAATTGCACATCTTATGAGGCTTGAAATGCACCAGAGCACAGCATTTCGCATTTAGCCAGCCAAGAAAATATCTTAGGCACTCTAGAAAAGTATTTCACTACATCTTCAAACACAGTTTTCAGGTCGAAGAAAGAGTATCCTAGATCTGGTTCACAGCCACCCTTCCTGGAAGGTCCTTCCCTGAGCATCCACATCACCCAGAGCTCACACGGGCTCCCAAATCAGGGCCAGAATTCTGCATACAGATGCTAATTTCCCTGTCAGCTGCCCTATTGAAATAATCAGTCATTCATAGACATTTTTCACTGGCACACACCAGACATGACCCATCTAAGTTTTTGCAAGAACAAGATCAAGGTGTAAATAGTTTGCAGAGTGATACATTTCGGTTTTGACAGGGATTTTAATATTAAATGTAAACTAAGTCCACATAAAAAATAGGAGAGGCAAATGAAGGTCAGGTTCTGAAATACTATATCTAGGAATTGAAATAGATGCCATTGACAGTATTTGACAGTCAATAAAGGATTACCATTCAGGTTCTTCAATTCACTGTCTCCAGCCTCTAGATATTGCTGCAATAATTCTTGCAAGTATTAAAATATATGTAAATGGGGCCTTGTTTTTGTCGTAGGTATTGAACCCTTTAAGTTCACATTTTCAAGTTCACTGTAATCATTTCAAGAAGGCAGTTACTGAAATAATAAATTTTCACACTGCTACAAGCTCTTAGAGACTCAATAAAAAGGCCAAGGCACTAGAAGACTCATGGCAGAACTGCAGGAACCCAGCTTCTGCAGAAAACTTGCAGAACAAAGTCCAATCCCCTGTTATTGCAGGTGGCCATCTCATGGAGTCTGTTTAAAAATAGGATTAATCTCCATTTTAAAACTAATTAACTTTTTGCCCCCGTGAATCCCAGTGGGAGACTATTTTCAAGCATCTTATGGCTCTGCCACTTAAAAACTACTTTATTTTCAACATACACTTATCTGCAACCATTTTCTACCTAGCAACTTCTCCAGTGATATTTTTCCTGAGCTCTTTTCCCACTTTACCCATTTTCTTTTTCCTGTTGATGGAGTTATAGAGAGCAATTGCAAAGATTCCAGTTTTTAATTTTTCACATTTTTTCTAAGGCAATATTTTCATCTTCTCCTCTTACAGTGTTTGTGATCTCTGGTTACTGTAGTAGCTTTATTTTTCATCTCTCCTAGTTTAAGTTTGCTGAACCTGGTTGAAGAGGACTGTACTCTATGCTCCAGTGAGAGCCCACCATGCCCTGCATGATGTCAGGAATTGTTTCTCTATTAGTAAATAAAATAAGGGCACATCATAGGCACATCATTCTCAGGGCTACATCATTTTGATAGTTCAAATATCCTGGTGATGCTCAGAGGAAACAAAAACATCCATTCCTCAGATATTTTCTTCTTATCATAGATCATGAAGGTCTTTCCATATAATAACTTTGTCAACAGCAAAACTTGCCAGTGCATTCTTATTTTTAATACTAAAAATATTAAACAATGCTGATCCTAACTCCTGGAGAATCCTGCTAACGAATGTATGATTTTTCTGATTTACCCATTATTATTTGGCTTTCATTCAGTTTCTAACTGCTTTACAGTTGCTATGCTAAACCCCTGTCCTCTCATGCTTCACTAATTACTTCACATCAAATGCTTTAGTGAATCCAAATAAAGCATGCACTAGAACTCCATTTATAAAATCATTTTGTATAACACATTAATACAACTTTTACAATCTTTTCCCCTTAATGTTTTGTATTTCATATATTTTAATCTCTATTTGTTCCAGAACCTTAACTACACTGATATGCAACCAGCAGGTCTGTTTGCTTTCATGTCTCTCCCGTTGAGGCCTTGGTTCTTCATGGTTCATCTGCCTGCAGAAGTTAATTTTCTTCATTTTTCAAACTCTGTCTCTCTGAAAATATTTATTCTTCCATTTAATTTTGGCTGAATGAAATAAACTGCTCAATTAGATACCACTGTGGCAACATTTATAGAAAGTAAAATGTTTTGAAAATAAAACCTATAGAACTGATCGATAATTTAAGTGAAGAAAATAGCAGCAGGATGCAATCTATTTCATGAAAGTCAAGATATTTTACTGATATATTGGAATATTTACCTGATTTTTACCAATATTTACCTTATTGATAGTGCTACAGATGATTCATATCTATTTCCAGATCTATCCCCTGAGAAACACCAAAAACTTTCCTGCCATTGTACTTCTCCAAAGAAGTCTTGATCTCAAAGTGCTTCTATTTAATCCATCCTTCCCACTACTCCACAGTCAATAATGATGTAGGTTTTCTTACTCAATCACATTTCTTCATTTCTGTCATCCTTAATAGCACATGAAACTTTATTTTCCCTAAAGAGAACTCTGACATGGAACACTGTGGGGCAAATCTGACTTTTTCTGGCCATCAGAGCTGAAATCTCTTCTTGGAGCAAACAACCCAGCCAAGCTCCATTACTTGAGGGTTTTTATCTTTTACTTTACTTTCCCTTTACTTCCTACCATGTGAGGACTGGACACAAACTAAAAAATGCAAAGAGAAATGGAAAGACAAGCCCCTATTCTCATCAGATCCCAGCCACAAGTTCACTCACGATACAGACACAGCAGCCCTTCAACACAAATCTGATCGCACCCGAAATCCTGCATCTTAGGTTCAAGTTTTGACCTTTTGTTTTTAGGCTGATGATAAGTTTTTCTGATTTATTTTTCTAGAAAATATAGGCAGACCACTGCAACTCTCTGTTTTATTTATCCAGCAATTGATCTAGTAAATTTACTACCTTATTTTGTCTCTTACACTCATTTTCTCTTCTTACATCCTAAACTAGATGCAGAGATTATGCAGATACTGTTGAATTTCTCCTCTCATTTCTTAAGCTAAAGATCCTCTTATCAACATCACAGAATTTGGCAGCAATACTGCTTTTAGACATCCAACAGAAATTATCAGTTTAATCAGAGATTAGGAGAACTATCTTGTAAAAGAATATAGTGCCATTGAGATTTACCAGTGAGAATTAATTATAATAAAAATTGTTTCAAATGACATTGGGAGCCCTAATCTTTATATTCCTATGTTGAAAAAAATTACGTACTAACACAAAAATAATATGTTCTAAAATCTATTGAATAAAAGGAAATATCAAGCTCAGAAATATGTTAAAAGCAAATCCTCAGGAGAAAATATATTAGGATGACCATATCTGAATGTTACATTCTGAATGACCTCTGGAGAATGTGTGCTGCTCAAAATAGAGTTAAGTACATGTCATCTAGCAAATGGAACCATTACAGAGACATTACACATACAGTGACACAGAAACACATGGGTTGCTAATTCCACACCCCTGTTTATAGCTGCAGAAGTGAGGAGATCTCCCGTGCAGAGTAAATGTGCCTCTTCTTCACTGAGTGAGCAAGGACCTCTCCTTTTCCATCTGGACGTGGGAATGGCTTCCACAAAGTCATCCCCATTGCTTGTACCCAGATTTCCATCCCCTTCTCAGGCAGGGCTTAGCAGCACTAGTGTGGGGGGCAGAAATGCACTCTGCCAAGCAACTTCCAAGGCAGGACAAGTGAGCTGTTCCAGGACTGCATCATTTCACTTTGCCTACCTTTCCATGCCTCAGGATTTGTTCAATGGGTGCCTAGTGACACACTGTGCTCTGCAGTCAATATGACTTTATCTTAATCTGCTGTGGAAGGGAAATGCACTTCTATTCCTGAATTGTCTTGGAAAACACAAATACATGCACTAAAACTTCTTCATAATTCTGCAACGGTGGTGAAAAATATAAAGAAAGCTTGGACTTTGTTGCTGAAACTGGTTTGCTTGATATATTTAGAAAATAAACAGTGGCTCCACAGACCACAGTGCTCCCAAGAAGCAAAATCATTGTCAAGAACAAATAATTGTATATTTGTGGAGATTTTTCCTCAGTAGGCTTGCCTTTGCGTCTCCTCTGGTCACTGCAGTATTTGGGGTTGCATGTAGCTTGTCTGTTTTCACAGACCCTTGCTCATCCCAGTACACCCACCACATCCTGACTGTGAACTGGTTCTCAGTTTTGACACTCTAAAGGAGAGCAGAAATGTTACATTATCCATAAGGACGATTGAGACATTCGTGGTTCAACCTGCATTCCAGGGGATCCCTGTTAAAGGAGGAGGGGATTTATTCAGTCCCATTCAGTATTGATATATACCACAAAGTGGCTAAAGTAATGATAATATAAATATTATGCTCATATATTCAGGCCATGTTATAGAGGGAAGCCATTTTAAGCCATTGGATGCAAAAAGGAATAAAAGAAGAAAACAAAATATTTCAACTGGTGTTGGATTATTGTAAAATTAAGATGGAATGACTAAAAAGGGTTGGCCTGATCATTTTATGGATAAATTTTGTTCTATTTCCTGAATGTTAATTCTAAAATAATATATTTGTTACAGACTATTTCTATTCACATACCTAATTAGAGCACCAATTAAAGTGTGCTGTAGAAAACACTGTGGAAAATGCACCCTCTACTGGCTCCTGAAAACGTTATAGAATAGTAGTTTGGAACTTTTCTAAACTATCTTCCCAGAAACTATGCCTAAAAGCAGAAAATTAATGACTTCATTTACAAAAGCATTGTTCCTTGGAAAAGAGCAGCTAATGATGTTCTACATACTAGAATTTATGAAAAGACACAAGCCAGAAGAATGTATTTAAGGAACACAAAATATACTGTTTTAATGAAGGACAGCACATTGGTGCAAAATAATACATTACACATATTTTATTGTGAATACAGCATAATGAGAATGGCCATGAAACCAGATTGGCAAGAGAAATGCTTCCTGTATCTCTGATAGACAACAAATTTATCTTTGATTCAGTAATCCTGCAGAGAGGAGGGGAGCATTATGTAGCCAAAAGAGAAAACTGAGTTTGGAGCAAATCAAACAATCACTGATTTTGATTCCTAAACCAGAAAGGTATGGCCTTTCTACACTGTCCTATTTCAGCAGCAAGACACAATTTCTACAGGTAGTACAGATCCAGTTTTCTCCCCAGCCTGTTATAAACTGGGATAACTGATCTAATTTCATTCCCTGATGACACAAAGAGGAGAGCCAGGTGTATCCATCGCACAGTGTAACAGATTTTTTTGTGCAGCAGTAGGTTCATATGTTCACTGCCTATTTTCTGCCATAGATCAGGCACCTTTTTTGCAGCCACCTGAGGTATTTCCCTCTCCAGCTGGTCACCTTGGCACAGAGGGGACAGGTCTGAACCCTCTGCAACCAAGCAGCAACTCTGCGTAAAGGAATACTCCAACTGCAGTGGGAATTTTATTTCTCAAAGAGCCTGGGGCTTATCCTGAAGCAACTCCTTCTATTTAAAAGCTTGTGGCTAAGAAAGGATGACAAGAGGAATCTCTGAGACATGAGTAACCCCTGCTGAAGCCTGGCAGACTGACTGATGTCACTCTGGAGAGCTGTCACATCAGGAGTGTACCCTCCTCAATGGGCTGTGCAGCTGAAGATGCTGTCTAATGATGTGTTACCACGTAATGATAATGGTCTTCATGGAGCTTCTCTTTAATGATCTGTGCTACTTTTTAATGATAATGGTCTTCTTGGAGACAGACTATAGCTTTAATCTCACAGCCCCACTGAGGGGGCTATACTCAAAGCATTACAACTGTCCATGACCTCGGTGAGCAGCCTGCTCATCTGTGGGTAGGCATCAGAAAGAACCTTCAAACAGAAAAGTTAAAATTCAAGTGAGAGGGTACAAGCTTTCCTCAATTAATGTTCCTCAAAATATTCCTCAAAAGAAAGATTCATATTTACATACTTCTATAATATTTATATATTATTTATATGCCACTTATATATATATATTAATCTAGTTTTCCTCCCCTAGGCTTGCTTCTTCTACCTCAAAAATTGCTTAAGGAATCTTAAATTTCTTTTTACAGCATCAATATGCTATGATTTTCAGCTGGGAAATGAGAGCAAATTGATATGAGCATCACTGGAAACTTGATATTTTGTTTGTTGGAAAATCATGGAGTGACACAAGAAATCTTTTGTGCTGCTTTCTCTCCTCCATTCCTCAGTGAAAAATTTGGCCAGATGTGGAGGGAGGATCAATCGTTCCCAGTACTTTTTTGTAGATTCCTAATCTCAAAAAGAACAAAATAATTGTAATTAGCAGAACTTTTAAGCAGTATGATAATAAGAGAGATTGCATAGTCCACAAAGACTTCCAAGAGTGTTTAATTTGATGATGCATGTCCTATCATTATCTTTTAAATAAAAAAGAAGAAAAAAACCCAAGAAAGATAAATCCAGCTCAACCACTCCCCCCCAAGCCTACAAACAACAAAGAAACCCCCAACATTCAAGTCACAACAGTTAATTAGATGGAAGAAAAAACCTTGCAACTGAGCTTTTTCTAAAATCCAGCATCAGTACTGAGACTGAAATCTAGCCATTTTCCCTACACTCAAATTTGTATCTTCTAATGTTTATAGGTGTTTTCCCTCCAACATAAAACTGAAAAATTATGACAGTATCTGAAAGATTGTTTCACAGCATTTCTGTACCAACCACACACAGAAAAACCCCTCTGCTCAACTTACTTAAAATAAATGACCTGAAGTAAATAAGAAGTGACCTTAATTCCTTTGCCTGACACATATCTGAAATAGTGTGGTCATCTAATCAGGCATAATAATATATCTCTAAAAAGAATATTCCGATGACTCCTTCAATATGCATAAGTGTAAATGGAAATTGTACAGGTAACCTAATAGATCTCAAGTTCAGCTAAGACAGTTTTACAAGGTGGACATGTTTTTCATATTTTAAGTACCTTATCTGCCTATTCAAAGTAAACAGCAGATTTCATTATTAGAAAATATAGAGTTTTCCCTTTTGCTCTATAGGAAATATACTACAATATAAATATATTTTATTATGAGAAAAGAAAATACATGTTTCCCTTGAAAGCAGATACTGTAGTATGTTTTCATAAGAAATTTAAAAGACAGACACTAGAAACCAATGAAATGTGCAAAGATCCAACCACTAGCCTAGGTATTGTAAGAATTTTTCAAGCTAAACCAAAATAAATTGGGCATCAATGAACATCTGTTCCATATTCAGTGTAAGTCCTTCTCTTATTTTACTCGAATAAAATCAATTTCTCTTAAATTTTGACTCATGTACCAAAGACAACTACAGCTGAGTTAGTTATCAATGTCAGGTCCATCCTTACTTTTATTTATCTTTCTTCCTTTTTGTCTGTTCAATGTTTCTATATCTAAAAGACAGTCTTTAGCATAAACTAAAAATGTTAATGTAGCAACTATCTGAGAAAACATAAAAAAAGCCCACGACTAATTCCATCCATGGAAAAACCCAGAGATTCTCACTCTTTTTAAAATTAACTTGTTTTACTCATGAGAAATTCACTTGAATTCAATTTCTTTTCTGTTGATACATAAGATCAAGTGAGAAGCTAAAATGTTCTGTGTACAGGATAGATATAACCAGATACAGCCTTAAGACTGCCTCGACTGTAGATCTGTCACAAAAGCAACAACAATATCTGTAAACTGATTCAGTCAAAAACTATTGATAAGGAGCTGCATATAATTTAATTTTTCCTTATTCTCTCTTTAGGTTTTAATAACACAATTTCAGCGATGTCAAGAATGAAACTTGATCATTTTGCATAGCTGGTAACAATGAAATACCATCAGAGTTTAATAAACCCAGCAATATTCATTCCAAAACTTCATCATTTCTACAACTTAGGAACTTTGACTTAGACATCTACTGAAAATAAAATCTGTCCTCATTATATTTTTCCCTCTGCTTTTGCTCTCTCTTTTGTATAATCACATCACTCTCTCAGAGGTATTCTCCAATATTCACTGAAAACTATCCAGGAGATGCTGTAAAGAGGACTTTATTATCTAGATAACTTATTTCCTAAAATTTTAAAAAGATGCCATAGTAAGTGGATAAAACATTGAGCTTCTTAACTTCATCGTAATTTTGAAGAACTAACTCTGTTGTGATGAAATGCCAACTAATTTTGACAGATTTTGGAGATTTTAAGAGACACTATAAGCAATTCTGCATAAAATACATCAAACTTCTTGCACATCAAAATGAGCCTTTGCTGCTGTAAGCAAATAGCTTCTAAAATTGGAATTGGTAGAGTAAGAATTTTATGTCTTCTGCTCTTGCCTCCTAGTACCTATTTTACTGCACATCACCAGAGGGAGCTGAATTTTGCAAGATTTTAGTACTGCTGTGATGCTCTGAAACATAATTGGTGTCCCAAAATACTTCCAGTGTTTCTTGAGCAGAACAAAGGTTCAGTCTCGTTCTCCACTGGGTCAGAGTCAAGATGTGCTTTAGGATATAAATGTTGCACTGGTTTCTCCCAGTTTTTAGCAGGTATCCCTACATCAGTGCTGATATTTATTAAACTGAGTGAAAAAAATACAGCTTAAATGATGGCTTTTTCCAGGGAAATTGGCTTTTCCACTGGGCAAGCTGAGTCAGGGAGAAGTGCCTGCTTTTGATGCCTGTGACCACTCACTCTCATTGCTTGCCCACATTGAGAGAAAGAGCTGCTGGCCAGAGCTGCTGCAGGAAGGCCAAAAGCTTTATTTCCTTCTGCTTTCACAGGGCTGCTTCTCACATGAAGGTCAGCAGCTGATGCTCCCCATCCCTGGAGAAGGACAGAGTGCGGTAAGGTGGCAGACAGCACTTCCATAAAACCCCTGGAGGTAACACAGTCACAGCAAGGGGCGGTAGGGACAGAAATCCTCTTTTCTTCAGGATTGATCTGCTTCCTCCTCCTACCCTGTGAATAACTCAGTCTCACATTTCATACAGCTAATGAGGAGTCCAAGAGGATTTTCCGGTAAATCACTGCTTTGCACTCCTGACACTCTAGGACCAACAACCTTCTGCTGCAAGTGAGGCAGAGGAACAGCACTGAGCTGGGAAAGCTGAGGCAGATTAGACACAATGGACTGGTAGGATAGAATTCGTTGTTTGCCAGCACATAAGCCTAGATGATATCTGTGATAAACTTTTATTTTAACAGGCCACCGGGGCTGATGGAAGTACATCTTTAATTAAGTTAGGACTCATACACTGATTATATATAACCTATTTATGTTCAAAGTAACCTAAATTTTTAATAAAGTTTTGTCATGTATATTAATTTATATACATTCAACCAAGTATAATGCTGTGGTTTTTTTGTTGTTTTTTGTTTGTTTGTTTGTTTGTTTGTTTGTTTTAATAAGGAATGTCATTATTCATTTTCCTCTTTAATTTTATATATTGGTTCAGATTTTGGTATAATAAAGACAACTCATGTCCAAATATTTCCACACAGTAGTCTCTAAAATATCACTGCCCAGATCCTGAGGTCAATAAGCATCTAGATAATATTGTTCAAGGATTTGGTCTGTGAATGTTCCCAACGTAAATAATTTTTTCCCAAGTGTCAGACAGCACCCCTTTGCCTTCTTTTTTACATCCACGTATCACCTCCTGGGTTAGTGCAAACCCACTCACACTATCAGTGACTAAGGATTATTTATTTCTACTTGTGATGTGTTTGTTTACCTCCAAGTTTGATTAGATCCCATTATAAGTGGAGAGGAAACAATAAATTCTCTCACATGACTCTCCACTGAGCTTAAGCATCACTATACAAACATGGAGAGAGCTGACCCTTGCCTCACAGTGGCTAAAAACTGCTTTTCCTCTTTTTTTTCTCTATGTGCTATGAAGTTACCCTTGATTTGTAGTTCATATCATATGACTGGGAGGAATAAAACATATGCAACTTGCCAGAAATCAGCACAAATACACTAACATAAAATTGGCACAGACCACTGGAAAATCAAATCCCATGAGCAGGCATGACTTGTCATATGAATAGACTAGAAACAGGTTCCAAACTGTATCAACAGCTTCAACTAGAGAACCACAGAATCACAAAGCTTGGAAAAGACCTTTAAGAATATCAAGTCTATGGTTAATCCAGCGCTAGAAAATCCACCACTAAACCATGTTCATCAGTTCCACATCCATGTGCCCAAATATTGCAATATTTGCAGCCTTTTGGGGTTGAGGAGAGGCAAAGCTGTTGCAGCCCCTTTGCAGTACATGTGTAACAACTGGTTAGATTCTCCACCAAAGAGCAGCATCTTAAAACTCTGGCCACCAGGAAAGCTCTGAAGTGCTGTCAGAATTTACTTTCTCTCTTGCAGTGTCCTGTCAATAAAGACTGTGGAAGACAGGACCACACAGAAGATACTGTATTTGCGCATGTTCCCAATTATTTAAAAAAAAATAAAAGTTGCTAGAGGAACTGTATGTTATGACAAATGCAATGTAGCCTCCACAAACCTTTACATTTTCAGAAAGATGAACTCTGCAGCAGGTAATACTTAGGCACCATATTCAGTATCTTCAAGTCAGATTTGTCTATGCAGTAGGAGTAATGTTTGAAATCCTATATTTATGGTTACATAATGTTACCAACACTTCTGCCCTATCCTGAGGTCTTCAGTGAGACATGAGCTATTCTGGACTGACAAACACATGCTAAAATAGAGCAGGACAGAAACTCTCAACTAAGAAAATTAGCAATATTTTTCCTATAAGCTCTCTGAGAAAACTTTAAAATTTTAATCTAAAATTTCCAGTTCCACAAATACAAAGACCTTTTGCCTCACAGATGGAAAGAATTAAACCAAGGAAATCAAACTAAGTCAATAATTAAAGCAGCATTAGCAGTAAATTGACAGTTTGTTCAGTAATGAAAACCATCAATTGCCAGCTGTAATGAAATGCATTATTAAAATCATAATGAGGGTGTAAATACATAATGCTGCATAAAGATACAATCTGAAGGAGTTACCCAGTATAGGAAATAATTAACCAAGAGTAACAGCAGCCATACAAAACAACTGGGACCTACCACGGGTTGTGGAGCAGAGGGAATGGGAACATGTGCTGAACTTTTCTCTGTGTACTGTTCCCTTGAAAGCAGGAAGATGTGCCATTTTGGGATAGCTTGCAGGGAATGGGACATCCAGCCACCACAGGAACAGAGTAAGGACTAAACCTTTCCACACATAGCTCAAACTGTGGAACCGAGGCCAAGGAAACTTTTTTTCTCAGTTCTCCTCTGTGCTATAAACCATGATGCCTGCCATCCTATCAGGACTCCCAAATTTAGGAATTCCTTTTAGTTCCAGGGACTAACAGTTTCCTTACTGAAAAGATATCGGGCAGAGGATAGATGTGCTCTTCCATTAATCAGACCTCTTTAAAGTACACATTCCCCTTCCTTTCCCAACCCCTCCACATTCCCACTAATTCATTGAAACAAAAAGCTGTCAAATTAAGGTGGATCATTGAGCAGAGCTGCAGAAAATGCCATAACCATGATTATGCTAAAGGTCTATGTCCTTTGCACTTCTCTGCACAGGAGTGGTTTTTGGAAAGCAGACATTTGGAGAGCAATGCTGTGGGAGGCAGCATGACAGTCTCATTTGGGTAGACCAACTCAACCAGGTAGCAGTGTTTATCAGCTAACATGAAGAGAGAGCTTGAAGTTAAAATAAAGATGAGAAAAAAGGAAGGCAGAAATCAGAGATGAACTTCTGAAGTGGATGAGGAATGGTGTGTAGAGGAATGAAAGAAAAAGAGAAAAATAGAAAGAATATAAAAGAGGAAATAATGGAATCACAGAATGGCTTAGATTAGGTTTCCAACCACCCTGACATGGGCAAGGACACCTTCCAATAGACCAGGTGGCTCAGATGCTGAGTTTAATGTCATAAAGTTGGTAAGATTTTAAAAATCTTTTGCTGGAATCTGTATTTATGCAAATTGAGAATTACATAAAGGGTAACAAAGACAAAACACAGATCTGTTAAGAAGCACGTGTTTTCATTAGTGAGACAAGTCACAGTTATACTGATCTGTTTACCTAGTAAACCACGTTTTGGAAGACAACACTGGAAAACGAAAAAAGGAAGAATCACATTCAATCTTGGTAAGCAACTTTCCACTGAAAACCAAAGGGTAGTTGAGATCCTACAGCTAAGTTCAGCCTGAAGCCAAATCAGAAATAAGAGGTGTAGAGGAGAGAGAAGAGTAAAAATATTTAAAATATATGCTACTTGAAATAGGAATAGGTGGGCAGCATTATGAATGGGCTGTGTTGGGAAGAATATTAGACTATGGACAGTAGTCACCACTACCAGCACCCCAAAGAGACTCTTTTAAACACATTTTATTAAAGGCATGCTCTCAATCCTTGGCACATAGAGCTGCTGGTCACACAGAGCAGTAGGACAGGTGTTCACTGTCATTTGAGCCATTTGAGTCATTTGAGCTGGTGCCACCCCATCAACAGCAGCCTCACTGTGTGGGACAGCAGTGTGTGATGCCAGGGCTGTGCAGTGTGAGAGGCAGCCCAGAAACAGCAAACCTGGATAATCCTGACAACAACTCTGCTTTCCGCGGAAATTCAGACTCACAAATGTGTTCCCTACTGATTTCCTTACTACAACCAGCTCTGCCTCACTAATTTTCATCCCAAGAGGCAAGGCAAAGGTTCAGTATATGAAGATAAGCTCAAATACGTGTTGCTGCACTGGCAACTTGCCCACCACAGAGAAGATATGAATAATCTGTGACAATAAAGGGGTAATACTATGCCCTTTGAAAGGGGCATCTTTCAAAAATGCTTCACATTATTTATGACCAGATATAAAAAAGCCACTAGTTAATACAGTTAATAAACCATGACAAGTTTGCTTTAAATGAGTGGTATATCTAAATCCAACATTATTTATTAGGCAATATGATTTTTTCTTAGTATTTATCCATCAAACATGGCACTCTTATTGCACATGCATTATGCAAAGTGTCAAATTAAAGTATTGCTTATAAAAATAAACATTAGTTACTGAAGTGATCCAAATGTTTGATTAAAATGTTATTTAGGGAAGCTAATAAATATATTTAATAAATCTTTTGAACAAAAGCAGGAAAGCATGTAAGAAAAAATTTTGGGGTCTCACGTCCTTCTTATTCCTTTCTTCAAGTAAACAATGAGACAGAGAATTAAAGTGTAAAGAAAAACATCATGAGGGATAATAAACCAAAGAACACATTAGCTATTGAGGCATCTCTCTTACAATGAGAAAAAGAACATAGCAACAACTAAAAAAACCTCTGCAGCAATTAGAGAGCAGGAAGTCATGAATGGAGCATGGAGTCTCTCTTTGGTTTCATTCCACACCATTATTCGACTTGCATTTTTCAGCTGGAGCGGGCTCAGTGTCCATAAATGCCCACTCATTAAGCACTGAGACCTGAAAAATGCTGAGAATGATTCATCCCCACAGGATTCAGCCAGAAAAAAAAGACAGCCAGTGACCACATGTCTTTTCAGGGTGGCATCAGGATCAAGATTTTGAAACAGATGTTGGAGATAGAGGCAAATTACTGCATATTCATGGCAGAAAGTTTATATTCCAAAGTTTGGCACTGTGGTATGTGTGTTAATTTGGCTTTTGCAGCCAGAGAAGATACTAGAACCACCAAGCTAAGTATTCTTTAAAAACTTAAAGCTGACTTGATCACCTTGGACAGGGTGATGAAGGGGGGCAGGGGGTTAGGGGGAAGGAAAAAGAGAAAAAATACCATGTTCTTCTGTTCTTAAGATTTTGGGTAAAATTTCTCTTCACAGTGGCACAAGAAGAAGGAATTCCTCCTATGGCTTGAAGCTTTCAGAGGATATTGAATTGAAGTATAAAAAAATGAACAGAAATGAAATGGGTAACTGCAGATTTAAGCTGAGGAATGCGCCCAGTGAATTTACTGCATACAAACCATTTGCTACCATGATTATTAAATATATTTAGCTCTACTGGAAAACAAAAAAAGTATGAGACTGGAAAATTGAACAGTCTGTGAGCCAGGATGAAATGCTTTTCTTTGAAGCTATATCAGTTATAGAAATAGTGAATAGTTACTTCATTCAATAAAAAAATTACAAAATTTTATGGCGGTGGGTAGATTTTTGTTCACTAAGTTTAACTTTTCATTTGGAAAAATAAAATGGTATCAATGAGCAAGCAAAAAGTTTCACGACAGAAGAAAATGGCAATATTTTATTGCCAGAAGGGTTGCAAATATGTTCCTTTTAACCAGCCAAGTATCAGGCCAAGCGCAGTCTGGGGTATCACCCCAGTGCAGCCAGCTGAACATGAAAAGCTTCAACAGTAGGAACCAGTTTTGGGGCTGTTTCTGACACAGCTGTCAAACTGCTGACTAGCAGAATGTGATCCAATATTGCAGCAGGCAAATATGTGCTAGCTTAAATTTTCAGAAGTGCTTGCACAACAGTATTTTAAATTTCTACCCTTTTAATGTGGTTTCTGTGCAACCACATAAAGTGAAAAAGCAAATAAAGCAGCCTTTCTTCACATGCAGGCCTTCTGTAAGCCTGTGAAGTTATTTGAAGGATATAGTAGTAGAGTACAAACATACTTGGATACAAGATAGGCCAGAGGTATAATAAGTATTTCTGGCCCAATATCTCAAATTCCATAAAAACATCTGGTCTACATAAGATTACCTGTTTATTGTGTCTTTAGATTAAGTAATTGGTTCTTAGGCCGAAAATATAAATAACCTTTGATTTCTTGGCATTTATCCTGCTTTAAGCATGATCAGGGAGTAGTTAATGGAGATACACATTTCATATTGATAAAAAGCCATATCAAAAAAATCCAGAACACATTGAAAGACTCAGTGGATATGGTTATTTGAAACAGAGCACATTGATTTAGCCACAGTCCTCATTAAAATTAGCTGCAGGCAGACCCCTAAAATCACTGCATATTATAGGAAAATCACTGTGAATCACTCAGGCACAGCAAGGTACTCCAGTCAAATAGCTATTCCCAACAGCCTTCACTAACGCAAAACTAAACATTCTTTTGAAAATCTGGAAAAAGTGTAGGTGCATTACAGTGTAACTCGATTGGTTTTAGTGCAGCTCTGTGAACTTACAACATTTGCAGCCCTTTGCCACAATGATGAGACACGAGCAAGTGTGCAAGGTTATGAAAACATTATTAAAATGCAAGTCAAATGAAATTTGATGCAGGTTACTGAAAGCAATATTCTTTACAGAAACCAAATGACAGAAAGCCCTGCTTTACTATCACTATTCCAGCAATGAAAATCTGATTCTGTCTTAAATATTTCTCAGGGATTATCTCAAATCCCTGTTTTCTTGCATAAACCTGCCATGAAATCTCTGATTCTCCATTTTACCACATTTTATTAAATCTAATGCAATGCATAACACTACTATATATATCAGACTTCATATTTTAGAAAGCTATAGGCTGTGCAAGAGACTTTGTTGAAAATGCAAATATTACACAGGACAGAAAGAAAAGAGCAGAAATTGCTTCCATTCTACCCCATAGGTTTATTACTTTGTCAAAAAATTCTGCTCAGAAAATTATCCAAAATTTTCACCAATCACACCATGGCGTTATAAGTAATTTTTGTTTCCCTTCCTATGACAGTCTTAGAGAAAATCAAAATGGGAAAATTAAAAAGGGAGGTTCTAAGACCACAATATACCAGGAATAGAGTTAATAATTCAGAAGTTGCATTTGACACTTTTACAGATGGTTGCATGAACACAAATTTGAAAATTAACTGAGGTAAAATTAATTGATTTTATCTGAAGATAGATTTTCTACAGATTATACCATAGAATTTGTATTGGCTTCTTATAGTTTAAAGCTAAGCTTAAAAAAAAAAAAAGAAAAAAAAAAGGCAAAACAAAGGTCAGCAATATTTATTATGAGCAAATAATTTGCAAATAACAGCAAACATTGAATAGCAGCAAATTATTGGAAAAAAAATCTTATATCTGGTAGTAAATATCTTATCTTATAGTAGTCAGAGATAACTTATCTCTACTGCTGTTATTGCACTACAAGTCACTCCTTTTCTAATTTTAGAGTACTTTTCAGATTTTCTCCAAACAAACTAAAGTTCAATTACAATATTTTCCCAACTAAAGATTGCCCATGAAACCACTGGTCCAAAATGACACTTGGCTGTTTAGGGTCCAGACAGCACAGGGCTGTCTGGGAGGGCATTAATAAACTGCACATGGCTTCACCTAATATATGATTTTAAATACTTCCTTTTTGGACAGAAAACTGAAGCCTGGCAGTTTCCTGTGCTGAAGTGATGTGGAAAGGTGTGAAAAGCTCAAAAATTAAATAAAATTTAAAAAAATCCAACAACAAAAAGAAACTTCAAAAAACCTCATCCTCAAAAACTTTTTCAGTCTAGAGGAAAAATCTCATTGCAGCTACTTTGCTGTGCAGTGTGAGGGGTGTCTGAGAAGCTCAGCGCACATGAGTTGGACTCTGGCAGGACTTTGGCTGCTCCAAGCTTAGTTTCCTTGCTAAGGAAAAAAAAAAAAATACTCTCTCATTTATCAAACCATTGACCTAAGTGGAATCTGTTCAATCTTCTACAAGGCAGTGCTTGACAAGAATCTGATTCTTTGGCCCTGTTCCTTCTTGGCACCAAAATGGTTTTATGATATCCTGGCAGCACACATTGGCTCTAAATCCATTTTCACTCACTGTGGGAACTTCCTCTTCAGAGAATCCTCAGATGACTTTTGAATTGGTCCCTTATTCACAGCCAGCATACCAACACCATGGTCATACTGGAATTTCTAAATCATATTAATTTGTGTATTTCCAAATTCTACCAACACCAACCTACAGAACACCAGCACTACAATTGCCATTGTCTTCCAGTATTGCTGTTCTCATTTCTGTAATTAGATTTATATTTTACATCATTGCCAATTGGAGATGTTCATCAATTTCATTTGTTTAGATAACCTGGTTCGCATTCTACACTATGTCCACAGTTGAAGAGTGAAAATGTATTCCTGGAAAATGTAGGTTAATCTTTTCAGCAGGTGATTTGAACTTTTTGAACTGAAATACCAAGAAAGCCTGCATTTCACTGGACTATTTAGAAAAAGACCTTTCAGTGCATAATACATTACAGAAATGTACGAAAACATTCCAAGCCTACCTACCTTACTATTTATTGTTATTGATATATGAGAAATGTAGCAGTTCAAATTTCAGGATCTCATATTTTTTTTTTTACTTCAAAATCACATTCTACCCTCTAGGTGTCTTACTAATCCATTTACTCTTTTTCCCCTGTCATTTGCTTGTTGGTAAACTTACTGCTAGATTTTTCAAGATTTAAAATTGCAGATCTGTGCAGCAAGTGAAAAACAGACATTGGAGTAGCAGCTATGGAAAACAGCACTTGAGTATTTTCTATTATCTTTTTTTTAAGAAACAAAACAAAAAAACAAACCCTAAATGTGCCTTAAGATGACAAACTTTAAACTATATCACATTTAGAACACGACTGAATTTGTGCACTTTTAAATTGCTATTCCTCGTTCTGATTATCAATCTGCACCATTGCCCTTTACAGCGCTGCTTCAGGTTGTTCAGACTTGCTTAATTGCTGGCTAGCACCTAAAAAACCTTTCTAAAGGTAACTCTGCAAAGACCTCCCATTCCATCTCACCTTCGACCTTTAGAGGGCAGTGCTCCCTTTGGATACCCACAGATATTCCAGAAGGGCACGAAGCTCCCATGACCTCAGAGAGGTAAAACCTGGAAGCGACAGAATCAATTCCAAAGGACAAGACAATTTCTTGCTTTGCTGATATGGGCAAGGGAACCCATTCATCATGTGCCACACACTGGGTGAACGCTTTACATTTTGAAGGGCAGCAGGGACTTGAGGTCTCCTCAGTTTGGCTTTGACCATGCCACTCCTGTGGCTAGTGAGAGGAGAATACCTACAGTGGAAAGGGCAGAGGGAAGCAGTCATAAAAATGAAATGCATCAAATCCTACCCCAGTTCAGTCTCATTCTCATGCAGACATTCAAACCAGGCGAGCACAGCTTCTGTCTGAGCTATCAGCGCTCCTTGAAGAATCAATACTGTTTACAGAGTTACAGCTGATTTTCCACAGTGTTAAGGGAACTTCCCACTACGACCATTCACGAGGCTGCCTGACAGTCACACTCCCAGTGTCAGACTGTCACTGCTGGGACTGTCACCCCTTCACAGGGTGGTTCCAGTGGCCTGGCAGGTCCCTGCAGGTCACAGTCAGACCAGCTTTCCTCACCAGCTCAATCCCAGGATTTCCATAGCAGAGTCTCAGATTTTTTATTCCATAAACTCATTTATCCACAGTGCAGTAACCACAAACAGACCAAACTGGCACCTCCAAGGAGGGACCCTGAACAAAGGATTTTATCCTCTCAAAATCCAAGCATGCCAAAGTCTCTCCTTTTCCCCAGCCATCAGCTCCTGCCATCGCTCAGTGTCCCTCACCTGGCTGTGCCACAGCTCCCTGTGCCCTTTGCTGTGCACAGGATGGCAGCTCACAGCCTCTTGTCTCAGGTTCTCACCCAGAGCTCAACCTGCAGCTCCACTGAGTGCATTTCTCAAGAGTAAGAGTTTACAGATTTCCTAAAGCCTCCCTCAGAGTGCTATGAAGGGCAACAGTGTGTGGTGATAATCTGAAAAAAGTCAAGAATTCGTCTCATAAAAGATCCACATTCTCCTTTAAGATGTAGTTTACCTGCCAACATTGAGAGAAAAAAAAATTCATATTTATTTTTTAAAAGGAAAGAAAACAAATACAAAAAGAAGAGAAGGCTCAGGGCTCTGATCCATGTGTCCAAATACCGGGTGGGAGGAGTAGAGAAGAGGCAGCCAGGCTCACTGTCAGTGGAGCCCAGTGACAGGACAACAGTGGGCACAAATGGGAATACAGGAAACTCGATGCTCAGCATCCTACCCTGCACTGAGTCCTAATAAACCAGACATCACCCCACTGGGGCTCCTTCATCTCCATCCCATGCCCAGGGCCTGCAGCTGTGCCTGGGGATGCCAGGCTGTGGCCAGTGCTGGTCATCACTCTTGTCCCATCCTGACTGCACTGGGGGCTACAGGACAGGGATGGTCACGGAGGGAGGCGTGCTCAAGACCATCTCTATTGAAGGTACTACCTGATCACAGTCTCCATCATTTTAGCATGTTTGAACAGAATTTTATTCCCCGTTCAAGTTATGCTTAAAAATGTTTTAAGTGCATCTTTAAACACAAGAGATGAATGTCATGAAGCTTCTGCTTCGTCCTTGTGCTTCTTCCTGGCACCAGGAACACACAAAATCCTGGTTTCGAAGAGTTCAGCTAAAGGATCTTCACATGCAGGATCTGGTTGACATCTTGGATTTGACATCATGGCCTGTGCTCCAGAGCTTTGCTTATAAATGATATTGCTGCACACTGTAGTAACTTTAGATACACTTTTCAACAGGATCCAGATAAAACTATGGCTTATCTTCCAGGAGTAGCTAATTATCACACAAATCCGTCCCTTTTCCTGTCACTTATACAAACTATATGAAATAATTTAGGGGCATAACAAGGGGTCACAAACTTTGCTTCTAAAATGCTTTTTTTGATGGCATGGCTCTCTTTGCCCAGAGACATCATGGTTGTGTGCATGACATTTTGTGCCTGGTGGTTCAGGCTGAGGAAGGTCCACAGGGTCAGTTTTGTGGGTGTCAATGTCTGAGGTCATCCAAACCCTCATGATGTTCACTGGGGCAAACAGACCTGTCTGGAGAGTCTGGCAAAGGTACCATGCCAACAAGCAGCCACTACTTCAGGAAATAAAGGGAATGATCTCCTCTTCTGACTATAAAAACAGCAGAGAATAGTTTCAACAGAAAATATATCAGGTACTACATTTTTTATACTATTTCTGCACTATTTTTAAAATATCTGATATGGCCCAGTAAATTAAAATTCACCAGTAAGAATGGCAAGATGTAAGAAACTAGACTTAGTAAACTTCTGAAAAACATTCATAAGGTACTACTATTCATTAGCTATCATCACTTATAGCCCATGAGCTTCATTTATTCTTTTCAAGGTTTGGATCACAGGATAACTTGGAGTGGAAGGGATTTCAGGAAGTTTTGTCTAAACTCCTTTTCAGAGCACTGCCCCAAAAAGCAATGCTTTATCCAGATTACTTGATAGGTAAGCATTATCCTCACCCTTGTTTGATGCAGCATCACAACCTCGGTCCTAAGTGCATTTGTACCATGATTGCTTTCCCATTTGGCTCAAGTTTTTACTTCTTACACATCCTTTGAATGTTCTTCCTTGGGTTAATACCCATTCTGTGTGATCTCTCAATGATTTAAATCAACAGTCGTCAAAGGAAAGCTATTTTGCTGTGATAACTTGAGGCCAAAGAAATGTTTTGAAGTAATGAAAAAGTTGTGCTAACATTTAACTTGATAAGTAGCCCCTAGCCATGACCTAGTGTTCAGTCACAGAAATTCACATATAAAATCAAAATGGATTTTTAATGAAAATCTGTTTAATTTATTAAGTGCAGATAATTTGCTTCTAGGAGAAGAATGAATTTTAGATCTATGAGAATACAAACATTAAATTTTCATTTTTTTAAAATTCTTTAGGTTTAGGTTGTTGCTTCAAAGTGAGTTAAAGTGAGGCAATATATTTTAAATCACAGTGCACATTCACTTGTATTCATTGACAGACATAGAAAACAATCCATTTACTCATTAGAGAGTGCCAAAAATAACTCAGCAGTTTCTCTTTTGCTCCCATTCATAGATTCCCTTATTTCATGTTAATCATTTCTTTCAGCACTTGTCACCTTGCAAAAAAATCAGAACATATTGAATTATTAGTTGTTTACTGCATTCACAAAATAGAAATGAAAACATAATACTAATAGCACTTCGTAGCAAGTCCCATGTAATGAGATTGGGGCATTTGAATCCTCTTAATGTACCCTGCCATTTTGATTAATATCATGAGTGGCAAAGTAATTTCAAGCACATAGATGCATATTCAGATGTGCGAAGACAATGACTATTTTAAGCATTTCTTGTTTAAATGTAGAATAGGAAAGTCTTAATTATTATTCTAAATTATCATAATAATAGTTGAATTTGGTTTACCTACTGTACCTCTTAAATAAGCCTCAAAGGTGTATGCATTTGTACACTTTTAAAGTTCCTTTCCATTATTAAATGACTGACATTTCAATAAGAGGCTTAAATTAAACCATAGCAAAAATTGAAGCAGAAATGGTAACACTGACTTCTGCAATAAATCCTGTCCCTAGGGCCTTTTTGAAGAGTGATGTAGTTGTTGTCTCCTAAATTGTTTATTGAAGATGTTTTACAGTAATGCAACAAATGAAATCCCATAGATAGCATTCTATTTCCCTAAAAGACTGAAAAACTGATATGAAAACTTCCAGTGTCATAGTTTAGGGTGATCTTGTCCTGAATAAACTCATAAACACTTTATTCTGCCATTCAGTTTATACATTGCTGCCTCACATTTGGATTGATGGTTGACAGCAGCAATGTATAAATTATGCATGCCAATTTACTGAACACCATTAAACCCAAAGAGTATGGGTAATTTCAATAATTATACATATAAATAGTATTATTAGCTCTGTCAAACTCAGTACCTGGATAGCATGTCAGTATATAATATCTACTAGGGATTCAAAAGGTTCAGGATTTTGCATGAGGCTGTTGATGGAAGAGGTTCCAGCTACCATTTCCACACAGCTCATACCTGTGATATGCAACTACACACCACTCTGAGCATGCAGAAAAGCTTTGGATCAATGTTGGCTGATCTGTCCACATCTGTGCTGCAGTATTAGAAAGAAGAAGATAAGAACTGAAAAATAATTACTTTGAGTAAATACTGCACTGGGAGAGTTTAAATTACTGTCACTAGAGAAATGAAGAACCTTTTCCTCTATATTGCTCAAAGTTTCAGGTACCTGTTAAATCCCAAAGCTCCTCTCAAGTGATGTGCCTGGAAATTGTTGCTTTCCACCCAGAGAGGAAAACTTCCACTCTATTACTGTTTGCCAGCTTCCCTTCAGTGCTGTCTACTGGCCCCATTATGGTAGATGTTGTGCAAACACATACTGAGCAACAGCCACAGAAAACTACTTTAAATGGACAAGGAAGACAAAGGATTGGACAAACATGTGACACATTCCTGTTTTCATCAATTTTTTTAGGGCTTAGTGTCTTTAGACAAGTCCACATCAACCTATGCACATGGAATTCTAAATTTGTCTGTCAGGAATTTCCAATGAAAGCCTTACAGACGCTTTAGCTGCTGCTTAACAACCTGACAACCCTAAACAACTTTCAAAATCAGAAGTCTCCACAGAGGTGATAGAAATAGCAGGTGTGACCAATTATGGTTTTAATTTTAAAACTTAGCCCAGATACAGAGAGATTAAGGTGATTTTTTTGTTCAGTGTGAGTGTATCAGTCTAACCACTGGATATAATGGTGCAAAAGAGATTTAATGTGAGCAATATTATGATTACTAATCTGAGAGTTAAAAAATGTATATCCTCTGTAGTCATACTGTTTGAGCATCATTCTACAGATTCTGATTACATATTTACATAAAATGCTTGTAACCTCACAGAATTCTGATTTGGCCTTACAGTAACATTTAGAATTCCATTAAAGCATTTTCTTTACATAGTTCACTACAGAAAGAACATGCTTTTGAATTTGTTTTTTTTCCCATTGCTACCAATGCCTCAGTTTCATCTTGAGTAATTTTAAGACAATTTGTAGGTCACAAAAATCATTTAAATGAAGTAGTGTAGACCATTAAGCATAGAAAAGGAAGGAAACCGTATAGTATGGAAAGCAAATAAATCATAGCCTTTAAAGGGATGGTAAACATAATGTCCATGTCTTACAAAACAGCAACCAAGGGGGAAAAAACTTTTCAGAATTTACAATAATCCCTCTCTGCTGCTTAAGCAGGCAATAAAATATCTCACCCACACTTTTCTGGTCCCCTCCCCTTTTTTTTTGTGATTATGTTTGTACTCACCAACCCCCAGGCTAGGTTACACTGTCAAAGAGGATCTGTTAATGAATTAAAACAACCCAAATGTTGCCACGTGCTGTCACCGGATAGCAATCACTCATAATTAGTGCCACCAAATGCCTCCAGCACTCACACCAGTACACAGTGCACAGCTGGACTGGAACAGCTGAGCCCTGCAGCCACCAGAACCACACTGAATTACACTAGCTCCAGATCTGGCCCTGCTTTTTGGAGTTTGGCCTTTGTGTCATGTTGCATCTTCTG
>VRYO01001681.1:14852643-14895558 GCA_009812075.1 Sialia sialis | reverse complement strand
TTTTGTTTCCAAAGATGATAAAAAAGATGAAAACAAAGCAAGTTAAATTTTATTTAAAATATAAGCAGTGACTGCAATGGAAGAGGAAGCCAAACAGGGCTGGAACCTGGTGATGCATTAAAAGACAAAACTGTCTAACTACACAGCAAAACTAACTCCTTGTGCAATAACCTCATGGAATAAAACCTGAGCCACATCTTTGAAGAAAGCTGAATGAGAGTTTATGTGGGCTCACTCTTCATACATCCAGGAAAGGGTGCTCATGGGGAAAACAAGAGGCCAGTTCATCCATCTTTAAACAAAGGAGATGAGCCCTGTGCAATGCAGGTAAGTCAGGGGTTAAAGCTGCCTCAGATAGCCAGAGGCTCCACAGCTGCTTTGAGTGTCTAATTGTCAGCATCTTCTCTGCATCCAGATTTATTGAGGAAAGCAGGGAGAATGCACCTTTTTCCTCTGGGAGAAAAACCCATGCACATCTTGTGCTGTGTGTGCACACACCCATATAAACAAACACAGATGCATGCAGGGGGTGGCCTTGTGTGTAAAGCAGGCAGACAGTTTTACCCCCTTAATGGATCTGTGCCTGACTGGTGTTTCTGCACTGCTTTCTTTCATTTTTACAACCAGGATAATATCTGGCAGCCAGCATATCTCAAAAGACTGTTATGTTGACAGTTCCTCTGCATAGAAATGTGAAAGACTAGGATGTGAAAGACTAGCTACACTTGTCAATAAATGGACTGGATTGGATTTAACTTTTTACAAATTTATTTATTTTACTGAAAATTGTTTCCCAAAGCATTTTTAAACACCTCTGACTGGGATGTCTGCCTACTCAATTTGCTTTATTGATGTACAGTATGTTTTCTGGTACACACTCATGAAAAGCAGCTGAACAAAATGCATTAGAATCAATCTAACACCACCAATGATGTCTTGGGAAAAGGAATAAAGAAAAGTCCCTTTGAAGATGCAAAGTACATTTAAGAAAGTGGTAGGGCCATGTAAAGGTCCTAACTACAGATTCTTCAGGTGTCCTCTGCAGATTTACACATCGGAGCTACTTTTCACTGTGCCATCTGCTATCCTTTGCATGGCACTCGTGAAAAGGAGGCAAGAAAATGAACCCTTTCTTAAAAAACTGGCTTCAGAGTAGATCCATTTTCTCCCTGATTTTAGATTTAAGGCACTACTCAAAGTGTCTGCACTTCAAGATTAGCAGAGGGAAAATAAAAAGCTCACAAAAGGATAGAGTCAGAAAATACCCTCAGAAACAGGAAAGACTAATACAAACACTTGTTAGAATTTTGCAATCGGGGCCAAAATTGACCTGAGAGAATACTTTTAAACTGTCTCTGAACTGTTGGAGCACAGTTCACTTGATTTAGAAAAGAAATTGAATCCCAGATGACACAAAACCTGCTATGGATGTTTATATCTTGCAAAAGGGAAAACTTCTTCCTGCAGGGCTTGAATCAGTGTTGCTAATTCCCTTCCTCCCATACATCCAGCTGCCATAGCAAGCAACATGCAGCAGCTTTCTCTCCCACTCAAGAAAGCTCTCTCAATAAAAATTGCAATTGAGATCTACTCTGTGCAAGAAATAACCCTTCACCTCCAGGAAACAAACGTTTGCTGCTCTTTCTTTCAGGAAAACCAGAGCTTTCATCTTGGCTGAAAAAAGAAGGGAAAGCTTGGGAAGTTTACTTAATATGCAAGAAATTACAGATGGAAAATACTTATTAGATCATTTCTCACTCGTTTTCCAGTGCAGGATATCCTCTATGGTAATGTAACAGTGATTTCATTGAAGTTACCCACTTAGCCTAACTAGTCAGAGCTTATCATTCAAGGGAGTAGTGCACTGTCAGGAAAAATTGTTCCCTCAGTCATCTATATCAAGTGCTATCCAGAACAGACACAGATAAGGGTTGAACCACAGTGCTAAAAAAACAAGGAAGATGTTTTTCCTTTTTGAATTGAGCTTTTAACGTGACATAAAAAACCTCCCCAGACCATCCAAAGGCAGGTACAAGATGTCTGGCTTAACACACAGCCTGCTGTAGTCAGTGGTTAAGTTGGATAATCTGCAATTTAACTGAAACTGTGAAATGAGAAGGAAAAATGAACAAAAGAAGGATTAGGGAAATAATTTTTGCTGCTCACTTTCAAGGTCTCTCGTGGTCTGAGGGAGGAGCTTCCCATAAACCTCTTGATTGCTTCATTAAAATTCTCCCTTATAACTCTCTCTGAAAACAGCATGACCACTGACAAAACTGCCTATCATAATGACAAATATTATGCCATTTCCCCCCTTCATTTCCTCTTTAATTACTTCCTTTATTTATTGAGATTCCTCTTTTTTCAACCCTACTATGGCCACCCTTTGATTCTGTTTTTGTGCAAATCTCTAAAAGCAATGTTCAGGTACTGACTAGATTGTCTAAAATGCAAAGTGGTACAATAATATGTAGTTCTCCCCCAAAAGCACTACTGATTTTCTAGTTTTCCTCAGCATGATGAACAAACTCAGGCCCATTTCAAAACCACAAGCACTGTGGAACTTGAGTGCTTTTAAAAATCTTTCCATCACAAGAAGGGACTTTCAGTTGTGTACACCAAGCAAAGTGGAGCTTTTCTAGGACCAGATCATCATCCTCACAAAGACCTTGATGAGATCTTGACATCACATTTCCATCAAGTTTCAAAGTTTACTATGAAGCCTTCAAATTGAGCTGGCTACCAAAGTCCATTCCACTAAAAGCATTTTTCCAACAAATAATGAATTTTTCCTTACACATGTAAGTTAACTCTCTAAATAAATTTTTCCCCCTAAGTAGCTGTTCTATTACACAGAAAAAATACCCAATCAAACAAAAAATAGGTGGATCCTGGCATTTCAATAACTTTCCTTGTGGAAGTCCTGCAAGCAAAAACTGACACTCAATATAGTTTGAGTGGCCATGTTGTTACTGAAAATCTAGTTTTCAAATAGTTTAGGACAGTGCTGAAGAATTTTCAGCCAATGAAAGAAGTATGATTTTATCCTCCCAAAAAACCCTTTAGTTTGCTGCAGGTAAGGCACAGCTGGGGCCAGCACAGGCAAATGTTTCTTTCCAGAAAGATCATGTGCTTTAGTGATACATGCAGCAATTTGAGTCTGGAGAGGACTCTTTGCCCTCCCCAAATAAGGCAAAAAGAGTTTTCCTCTTAAATGCAAAAAAATTGGATATTTCTCAGAGAAAACAGTGTTTGGAGCACTGTGTTTCATGACTGCATATGGATGTAATCTCACAGTAAATTTACAATAAGTTAGGAACTCTGTTACGAATTTTGTGGCTTATCTCTAACTTAAAGTATTCATTGCTTTTCTTGCTTCTGGTTGCATATTATTATGAGATTTACATGAATCCATGGAATTTTTTCCACTTAGATGGAATGGACTTAACTAATTTTGTAGATCAGATAGAACAACTGAGTTACATAAGGGAAGAAGCCTGTATAACATCAATCTCAACAAAAGAAACAAACACGAATGAGAAACATCACTTTGCTGATAAATCCTCCTCTCTGCTTCAAATCTTCAGCAAAAACATGAACAGTATAAAAACTGCTTTAGTGTTGCACAAGGCTCATAGCAAAGCATCACATGGCACTATGGTAAAACTGATTCATCTTGACCTCTCCTTTGGTTCTAACAAACCTCCAGTACATACCCATATTTATACTACATGCTTTCAGAAGCAAGTGGCAGAGATGCTAAAATTAAATTAAAACTGATAATTCAATTGCATTTCAAGCTTATATGTGATCATGTTCTTGAATCTTTTGGCTATTATCTTGCACTAACTGATTTATAGCACTGATAAATTATGCCTTCAATCAAATACCATTTTATGTACATTGAAACTGAAACATGATCACCGTACCTTTCATAAGAGAAGAACAAGAGAAGAGAAAGTTGTATAGTGTCAATATGAGTAGAAAATAAATAATGAATATGTTTATCCATATATTTCACAAGTAACTAGATGTGTATGTCTCCTGATAATAGAAATTTTATTTGGTTCTCCTTTTGGATTCATTCTCAAGGTGAAATGGCAGGCGTCAATTTGGTTGCCTGGGATATCCCTAATCCTTTGGGATAGGGAGGTCGTGGAGTCCAACTCTCTCACACAATATGGCCTGCACCTCTGCACCAGTAAAAACAAGGACCAGAAATAGCAAATCATTCATATAGAGCTAAACAAGCTGTGACTGCAGACATTTACTGCCACTCTCAGCCAAAGCCCAAAACATTCACTCTGGGCTTCTTCCCCACCCTCAGAGCTCCTGAGGTTGCCACATACACTGCCTGCAGGCATCAGGCAGATTTTCAACAGACCCAGAAGCTTCATCCCTCCTCCTGCAGCAATTCTGAAGGAATATTATGAGCCCCTTGCTCAAGAGAAGAGTGAGATGAAAAACATCCATAGGGAAGGGAGGGTCTACAAGCATCAAATTAAAGTAATTTCACAACTATAAGGTGCACTGGATTAGAAGGCACACTTCTGGGCTGTTGGGAAATTCCCAAACTTTGTCCATATATAAGGTGCACTGGACTATAAGGCGCACTTTTTTTTTTGCCGTGAGGATCCGCGTACAAAGTAATGAATTAGTAACGGAATCGCGTGATCGTGGTGTTTACTGGCAGATGCTCAATTTGCAAACATTTTTCATGGATCGGCGCAGCCTTTAAACGCAGGCTTGGCTCGGGGCTGCCGCAGTCTTGGCTCGGCTCTCACGGCTGCTGTGGGCTCGCACTTCCAGGTTAGCAAATTTCTGAACTTTGTCCATATACAAGGCACACCGGATTGTAAGGCGCACTTCTGGGTTTCAATCAAAATTTTAGTCCAAAGGGTGCGCCTTATAGTCGTGAAATTACTGTACTCAATCCACAGAATAGAAAGTACACAAACATATGGAAATAAAGGTGGAATACAATAACCCACTGTCAAAATGTCAGAGGAGAAAGTGGGGCTCAGTTGGTTTTGTATCAGTTTGTGGAGAACTTGGCAACCTGAAATACCCAGAAAGCACAAAGGGAATGGGAGTGCTATAAATGCTGCAAATTGGCACACAGTCTCAAGATATACTCACAGTAACTTTTACATAGAGAGCAGCTCTCTAAGGTAGTTGCAGGCACCACATTGCCTGCTTGCCTCTTGCTCTGTGCTAGAGATAAAAAAGAATTTCAGAGCAGTGTAAGTGCTCATGTGAACTATCACAAATAACTTCTTCAAAGTCCTACTCCCACATCTGGAGACAAAGAGACCCGAGTTTTATCCACTGAAACATGTTTTTTACAGTGATTGTCTCAGGGTTACTCCATTTTTTTCCAAATATATCTGCATACCTTAGGAAAAATAGAACATACACTCATTCCTTAACATCAGGACCATAGCTAGGTTGCTCTCATCCAGTGATCTCCATTTACACACTTTTCATGGATCCAGGAAAGCATGTAAATAAAACATTTTAAGCATACAACAGGCTCTCTTTCAGTTTTGCCTGTACATCTTTAGCTTGCAATCACATCAGTGACCTAGGAAAGACCATGTAAGAAAATCACAGAAGAAACAAAATACAGCTGGATTGGAGATTAAAAATAGAGCTTACAATCTTTACCAAAAGGAAGTTCTTGAAAGCACATGTGCTCTTTTGTATTTGGAAGCTCAGGGTAGAAGCCATAGTTAAAAAAACCCAAAACTTAAACAAATTTAAACAATAGGTAAACAAGACAACCTGGATGTTTTCAGGTCAGATTAAAATTCTACTTTTTCCTCAGTGTTTTCCTCCCAGTAACGTGTATGCATGCATTTAAGTTTGCTCAGAGAACTCTGATTTTGGGAGCATTTGTAGAACCAGGGCATTACCACATCCCACTTTTAAATCATTTCCAAGCCCTTTCTGGCATGTAACAGGCAATTAGTACAACCCAGAATTGCTCTAGTTTGAAAAAGATGAAGACCACAAAATTAATAAGAATTTTGTGCAATAATATGGATAGCTTTCCCACAATCACTGCAAATGTTCTACCATGAAAACAGCAGGTGAGCACACATCAATCCTTCTGCCAAAGTCGTGCCTAAGAGAGGGCTGCTTTGAGAAGGGAAACAGGACAGATTCTTCCTCATCTCCTGCCAGGAGATGCTTCCTGAAGACTTTAATAACATCTACCCAATGAGAAAGAAGGAATAGGCCTGCTTTCCAGTTCCTTAAACCCCAAAATCACTGGTCCTCTGCAGCATTACTTTAACATCACTCACCATGGCTGACTGGCCTCACGTGAAGTCAGCCCCGTGAGACCTGTTTAATTTTTTATCCCTCTCAGCAGCAGAGCGTTAATGGGTGGCAGGTTTTGGGGAGCAGAATCCTGTTTGCGCACATTAAGGATGACATGGGGTAGGATGCTGTAATTGTCCCAGCACAATGCATTTCATAAATTCCGCCCACTAAACATTGCATTACTGAGACATTCCATTAGAGACACAGCCTGTTTGTTGGGTAGTCGAGCTTTGCAAGCTCATAGGGCTGTAAAGATATATGAATTTTATTGGAAAAATAGATTATATGTAGGACCATGGCACCACTTTACAAGCTATGCTATTTAGACCTGAAGTGATAAAATACATCAGTGTCATGCATTGCATTTCCATTGTGTAGCAGTTTTTTTGTCTCTCTCCCCCTTATATCCTGATTCTCTAATCTCTACAAATCCTACTGAATTCTTCCAATGTCATTTGGATTGCTTGATCTTAAACTAATTTTATAACATAAGGAAATTTATATTCTGCTTTTCATCCCTTCTTATGAGTCACTTGTAAGAAATTATTGTGGCTCTAAAACTAACCCTTTCAGTTGAGCCATTAGTGTTTTCTCTTATTTAAGGATGCTTCATTAATTTTTGCCAGGGACCTTTTCTTTGTCTCCTTTTTTTCACTTTAATAATAAAATGGCTTCACTGCATCTTCCTTTTAAGCATCACTAAGGATTCATTTGGAAAACTCAAATAATTTCACCTGCAAACTCTGAAATACAATAGAAATTAAAAACAACTTTGTGTGGGAATATTGGCGGTCTCACCTTTGGCAACTTTTCCATCCCAAATAATTTTAAGTGCATCAAAAATATTACAGCCAATTGTTGCAAAGCTGACAGCTAATGTAAAACTACTTATCAAGGTTAAAAAGAAATTCAGCCATCATTAAAAAATATCCTGATTTACGCAGAATTTATTCAGAACAGCATGTTTTTCATAGTTTTATCATTGCATCTCCCCCACGCAGTCTTGAAGCTTTGTTATCAGCTCCCTTTTTCCACACTTAATAGCAAATGAACATTTCTAACTAGTATTTTAGAAGATGACACAGAGCTCTCACCTAAATTTTTTACTCACACTTGAGAAACCTTTCTTTGCTGGCCACAAAAATCCCTCAAACTTAAGCATTTTCATGTGTTGGAGTGATGGCAATGAAAGCAGCATCTGAACAGTCATAAATAAAATAGGAGATTGTAAAACTAGACCAGTTCTCATGCTGGGTTCTAGGACAGAAGGAAAGTTATTAGAGATGGAAAGAGTATGCATTGAGAGGACAAAGGGAAATTGCTTCAAACTGAGAGTAGGTTTAGACTGGATATTAGGAAGAAATTCTTCACTTTAAGGATGATGAGGCACTGGCCAGGCTGCCCAGAGAAGCTGTGGATGACTCATCCCTGGGAATGTCCAAGGCCAGGCTGGATGGGGATCTGAGCACTTGGGATAGTGGAAAGTGTCCCTGCCCATGACAGGGGGTTGTAACAAGATGATCTTGAAGGTCCCTTCCAGCCCAAACCATTCCATGATTCTATGAAAAGTTAAAGTATTTGTAGCTATCCACAAGTACTTGGATGACACAAGACTGGTTGGTTATTCCACAGTTATGGGCATTACAACAAGGAAACCTCCAAACTTCCCTGGACACTGAGGAATGCACACCCAATCATATTTTGCTTTTTGGGATGACTTAATTGCTTCACCCCATATGGCCAAAATAATGAAAAAAAAAAAGGCATTCTCAGGGAAGCTTCCATCCAGGCTTGTTCCTCTCAATTCTCCAGGATTTTCAGGCTAGTTTTCTGCTTCCCCAAACGAGGCTAAATATGCTACCAATGGTCTGCCTCAATGTCACCACTCCTTTCAGATGCCCTTTCCTCCCCCGTGTCAGTACCATACTGTTGGGTCCTGTGCCAGCTGTGTCCCTGTGGAGCAGGAATTTGTGCCTCCCTGGTACGTGTGCACATATATTGTCCATGCTACACCTTCACTGTTACACTAAACTGAGACAGCTGATGACAATTTAGCAAGAATTGTTTTAATGAAGTTAGTACAGAAGTAAACACATCCTTCTAGGCACAACAGAGACACCTAAATTAAATGGAAATGATGAGATTAGTATGTTTACAGGAAAAAAAAAGGTGAAATATACACTTACAGTAATTTCATAATTATAAGCTGCACCTGAATATAAGCCGCACCTCCAGGTAGCCGGGTAGACCATGGGATTTGTCCATATGTAAGCCGAACCTGAATAAAAGCCGCACACTTTTTTTTTTTTTTTTTTAAGCGAGGATCCATGTGTAACAAAGTAACAAATTAGTAACAGAATCGCTGCCAGCTGGGTTTGGTGTTAGGTGCTCAAGTTGCAAACAGTTTTCATAGACCAGTGAAGCCTTTAAAGGCAGCCCCAGGCATCTTCCCCTGCCAGCTCTCACTTCCGGGTTGGCATTTCACTGGGATTTGTCCATAGATAAGCCGCACCTGAATATAAGCCGCACTACTGGGGTAGGCTGGATTCTTCAATGAAAATGGTGCGGCTTATATAGTGAAATTACTGTAATATTTTTATACCCTGTTTAATGCAGTCAGAGAAGATCTCAGCCCCCAGACACAACACACATAACATTTTAAACACCATTCTGTTAATAGCTGTGCTTATTTGGCATTCCTTTTCTTTCTTATCTCTCAATCAGAAAGATTTTCCAGGAACAAGAGGCAGATAGGCTGCTATTTGTATAGAGTACTATTCTGTGCTGAATGGACATTGACCTGCCAAGACTCTTTGGGAGTGCTCTGTCTGACACTGAGAGGCACAGGCTCTGACACTGGCAGCACAGCAAGGTAAATGCGTTCTGAAAACAGCTGAGATATCACCCAAAGAGAGGCAGTAACCCCCTCAGAGCCCTGCAGAACAATGTTTCCAACACTGGTGTATTCTCCCTGCCTTACAGTTCTGTGGAAATGAACAGTGTTACACTGAACATGACTAAGATATCTTGGTGGGATGCCTTTTCAGCTTCTTTTAATGCACACAAAGAGAAATTTTGTCAGGCAATGCTAATAATAAGATGAAATTGTCATGTCTGAGTGAATATCAGCATGTAGTTACAAAGGTGCACCTATTTTGACCTCAGCTGTCGTGTTGCACATGGTACTCTTTATGACAAATTGCCTTCAATATTTATTTTTTCTCCTTCTGGTTTTTTTTGTTGGTTTTTTTTTTTTTTTCCCCTTCCTGCTGTGGAGTGTTTTTTATTCATTACTGGGGATAGGCTTGTCCTCATTTTATTTTTTTTCCTCCTGCTGAGGTGCAGCAAAATAAATTAGTTTAATGCATTTTATAAAGGTAGTTGGTTTAATTTTCCCTTTGGTACATCTGATGATAAAACTACTTTAATAAATTGGCATTAAGACAGTTTGGTTTAAATGTTTTGTGATTTTCTACCTGCTGTGGAAGATGCTGAGTACTTTAGTCAAACATTTTTAGAAGTGCTGAAGTCAATTTCTTTTCTCCTCATATTGCTGCCCTGAAGATACACATTTGGCACACTAAGGATTTATTTCTTGAAAATATGAAGCAGCATTGTAGCCTGGTTGGTTTGATTGCTTTGACTCTAAACTGTTCTGAGCTTAGAAATAAATTTCAGGTGGGAAATGCAGTCATTCTCTCAGAAACAGAGCTTTTCATTTCAGAATAGCTATATCTAGGTCTAGTTACAATTTTTGTGAAGGTTTTGCTGTTTTTACCTGTTGGAATGTTATATACATCGAGAACAGTAAAAGCCTGACACAAAGAAGTATACAGAACTCCAAGCCCTGTTTCAGTGAGGATTTACATGGTTAGAGTAAAAAGCAAGGAATTGAGGCCTGAAAGTTTTCCAGGTGCTCAGGCAAAATCTCTTTGTGAAGCAGCTCTATGTGGCAATGCTCAGTCACCACTCAAAAATACCCAGAGCAAGCAATTCTTTCTGTAATAGGCAATTAACAGAACAGGTAGAAGAAGTCCGATACCAATGTGGGATAAATAAATAGTGGAATTTTCTTGACCTTAATGTGGCTATGAACAATTAACTTCCATGAGCTTTTATCCTGCAAGGGTAGCATGAGCGTCCCACACAGAAATTAATGACCTCTGTAAGGTAACATAGGAAAAGTACTTTTAAAATACTGTAAGAAGAGCAGAGAAAGAGAAAAAGCTATGGTCTTGTTGAATATTTTTTACCTTGAGTCTTTAGATTTGTGTACATTCAGAACAAAATGCACGAAGGCAACACAGAGCTTTGTGCTTCCTTTTGACTAAACAGGAGCGTGTTCTGTGTCACTTAATGGCCTCATTACAGTTCTTTCTGTGGTGGAAATAAAGCTATTCATGTGGAAACACAGGTAGTATGGGAGCTGAGGTATATAATATTTATGCCCAGGCTGATCTACAGACAAGACACCCCAGTGATAAGCTAACAGATGTTGGCACTCTGCACCCATGCTCCACCAGCATTTAAAATTTAAAATCTGTGCCAAAGGAATCCAGGAAGAACTGTAAGCAAGCAGAGAAAAAGAAGATCCAGAAAAAAAAAAGAAACAAAACCCCCAGGAAAAAAACCCCAAAAATCCGTTTTGGTTCTGTTACTTTTTTCTAATATTGTAGGATAATATAAAATATCAGATGAGACTATGAATCAAAATTCTAATGGACAAACCCTGGAATGAAAACTTTCCTGAAAAAACAATAGGAAAAAGTTTAATCATGTGTCTTAGTATCAAAATTCACAAAGTTATTCTTTCTTTGGATCCCATTCCAACAATCAAGTCTAACACACTTGAATACATTTACAGCTGGATGATAGCTACTTAGAGATCCAAACCATAAATTAATTGGGATGCAGTCTGAGGTACAAGGTCTAGCAGCAATTAACTGCATCACCAGGGTTCAGTTGTCCTGTTTCTGTCAACACCACATTTTTTTTGGTAAATAATGATGCAATTATAGAAAACATGCAAAGTCATGATGAAATACTCAAATCTAGATAGTTATAAATATTATTCACATACAGGCATGCAAACATTATGGGCTTATTCCAAGTGTACCCTAAACTATATTTATTTAATGATTTTATGACAGCCATGTTTATTTATAAGAAATAAATTATGCCAGCTGTGTGCAAACATACAAATGTCATATTCTTAAGCACTTGTTTTAAATTCTGTAGGAAAAAAGATATCCCATCCCAAATGGATTTAGTAGAGAATAATGATTTACTTTTATAATGACAGTTACTTTAGTTTCTTTCAGAGAAGTAGAAGGTATGTCTTTCCTGAACATGATTTCTCTTCCCTGCTAACAATCTCCTGAGACATTTCTCTCCTGCCAGCACCAAAAACTCATAAAGCTGAAAAGTACATTCCAGATTTTTCTATGCCATCTGTCCCACAGCCCCTGCTCTTGGCCTTCCCTCAGTGTCATGACAAATGTGTAGCACTGATATTTGGTAAGAAACTGAACACCCACGCTGTGCTGTCAGTATTTCTAATCTCTTTGGCTTTCCAAGGGTGAGCATTTGGCCCATGACTGCTGCCATCCTCACTGGGACATCCCTGAGCAGCCCCCAGTGGGATCCTCCTGGGATGGGCAGCCCCTGTCTCACAGAAGGAGCTGGTTCAGTCCCTTGTAGGATGGTCTGGCATAGTCTGCTGTGGCTTCAAAACTCCATGGCATTTGTGTACAGGGAAGAGATTTGAAAACTGCTGCCATAAGCAGGGGAGGATAAGTGACGTTATATTCAATTAATAGCAGATAAATATAATTTGTTGTCATTCCATTTAACTCTGTCTAACAAAAACATGTCAGCAAAGCAGATGAGAATTTTTAGCAGCAACACATGCTGTCTCCAGCTCCAATTGCATCTCTGATGTTTCAGCTCTTCACCTCCTTCCCATTTCTTTCTCCCCTCTACCACTAATGTGCAGTAAGGGAAAATAAATTGCTTTCTGGCTTCTAGAGGTGTCCAAAAGAAGCCTCTGAGGCATGTAATTAATACAATCTATTAATGGCACAAAAAGAGCACTGCAGATGAGGTCTGGCTTCCCCCAAAGCAGTCAGATTGACAGTAGTTTCTAAGAGAGCAATGGAAAGGTAAAAATCCCATGCAACAAATTCCATCCAGCTTCACCAGGTACTCACCACTTCCACAGCTGAAACAAATAGACCTCAGTCAGAAATCTAGCATTCATGATAATTCTTGCATTGGAGGAATAGCCATGATAATGTCCAGATGGTTGGGAAAAAATGCATAAAAATCTCAGTGTATAAAGCAATTATTTTCTCCTTACATTACTTTTCAAAGGACTCTATTTTTCAGCTGTTTTTTTCCACAAGTTATCCTGTTTCTCTGAATTAGAATTAGCTTATCCCAAGGCTTTAGCTATGGCTCAATGGCTGGAATGAAATGTAGTTTTAAAACGTATAAGCAGTACAAACAATTTAAAAAGAAAGGTCATCTGGGAAACTGACATCTAGGGTACCCTCTTCTGAAGATCAGACAGCTCAGTTTTTCTTTTGTGAATTCAGCAAAAAGGATTGATTATGTTTTTCTAATCTGTTCTTTTCTCTAAAGACAGTCAAGCTCTTTTTAGATTAGTGTTTCTATATAGAACAAAATTACCTTAGTGAACAACAGAAAATATGCAAATTAATTTGCAATAGGAAAGCTTTTGACACCATAGTAATTAATTTCATTTTTTTTTCTAATGTGCAAGTGAAAAACCAGTCTTATTCACCCCAGATTTTAAAAATAAGGTGCTTTAATTGGCATATATGACAGTTTGCTGTTATTCACTCTTCATTTTCTATTCTGTCATTCCAGCTAGCATCACAGAGGAAAGAAGATAATTTGAAATTAATAATATTTTCAAATATTTCAAAACACAATTTTGCTCAGTTTTTATCTTTGGTGGTGGTTGAAACAGAAAAATAGAAAGGAATCTAAACCCCAAAATTTATTACTCATTCATTTTACCTAAGACTCCAAGGTCACAGTCAGCTTATGACAACCAGGGAAATTAATATAAACATTGTTATAAATTCAGGTCCAGTTTCAAATACAGGTCATATTGTGGCATCAGTTTGTGCAAATATTTATATCACAGCATCTTTTTTATTCAGGAAAACAGGTAACTTTATCATCTGTCTTCTCAATGCACTCAAAATAATTGCATAAAATACATCAGTGTCCCTAGGAGAACACTAGAAATTTATTCTAGTGGTTTTTGTGCACACCTCAGGAGTATTTTGAACACAGATTAGTGACCATTTACCTAAGTGCCATTTGTGGGGGATGCACAAAGTTAGCATCCAAACCAGCAATTGTACAATTCCTCATGAAGTGGATAGATAAACAAATAATGAAACATTAGGCATCAGGCAAGGCAATTTGTTGGGTTTTATTAGCATCCAGTTTTGTTATTCATTACACCAATGAATATATCTGGGTTTTTTTCAGTCTCTTTTCCTGGCAGGATTACTGTTCAGCAAGAAGAAGCTCATCAAGAGTCTCAGAGAATGGCTGTCAGACAATATATTTTCAGTCTTCTTATACAGTAATCACCTTCCCAATTTCTCACTGTTTCTGACACAGAAAATATTTACTCAGGTAAGGTTTGCTACTGCAGAGGCAGTAAAAGAGCTCACAAAAAGTTACTGGTTTTCTCAGCACAGTAGCTCTACAATGTAAATGTTCATCTTTTATTCATTAGTTTTTAAACAACCTCATCCACAAACCCATAATTTCTCTACATGGGTGTTTCCTATCTACCTGTGCATTTGCATTTTCCCTTGGATTATAACCAAAGCAAGGCCCTTGACTGTGACAGGGTTGCACAGGTTATAAATCAGAGGCTGGTGTAATTTGTGGATTTGCTTCCTTCCAGTGCAGCTCAGGCTGCTTAACCCAGGCAGGCACATCCCTACATTTCCCTTCCTTCAGTCTCTCCCTGCCCCAGGCAGAAACAAACCCAAGATGAATTCCCTGTTTAACATACAGAGATAGGGAAATTTGCTGCTAATTACAGTGGTTAGAATTCCTAATGGGTAGGAGGGGGCGGTCTCCTGAGACCACCCCATTCCACAGGCAATTCCCTTAGGTTGTTAAGTTTTCCTGCTCTTTTTCAGAAAATTTCTTAACAAAATTACTAGCAGCCTTTATCAAGCTGATATTGTAATTACTTTTGGGAAACAAATGGTATCTAAGGAAAAAGAAAACCACACTTCCATGCTTAATTTAGTAATGGGAAATTTAGAGAGAGAGAAAGCTCTTAATAAATTCTCATCTCTTTCACAAATGGGATGAAATAGGCCACTAAAAGCTTCATTTGGGAGGTTAATATTAGCAAGCAGAACTGTGACCTTAAAAAAGTAAAAAAAACAAAAACAAAAAAACACCTTAAATCTCTAAGTCCTGAAAGAGTTTGACAGTTTGACCATTCACAGGAATCTGGGGAAGAAGATATGCTCAACTGTCCACTTCTGACATTTCACTGCATCACCATCCTTCCCCTCGCTTTGCAGAAGTAAAAGACTTCTCTTCTTTTCTTGTAGATGCTCCCATTCTGTCTGAGAAGCTCTCACAGATGATGAATAAAAAACCCCAGCCTGAACTCCTGCCCTAACCTTGCCCTCTCTTTTCACGTATACGGTAGTGAGTGTGAGGAATTAATTCTTTGTTTTCTTACAAGACCGGACAACACTTAATGAGGAAAACTGTAAAGATCAAGCCTACGAGCAGGAAAGGCAGGATCCCAGTACAAAGCATAGCGGAAGAGTTCTGTCTGTCCACACATCCTTGGAGTAGAAACCTTACAGATTTTCCCTTTCCTTCCTTCACCTTTGAAAAGCTGCAGATCCTGTGATTGACAAAATCTGTAATCATTTCCATAACCTCCACCCCTCAATACTTAATGTAGAAGCTATCACAGGCTTGTATCTTGTTATTATTCCAGTTTGAACTTCAAACTCCTGAGTAGCTGAGCACATCACAGTCATAGATTAAGTACATGAAAATGTAGACTTCTTACAAGGAGATGTTGCACTTTGTGAGCTTGAGCTTATTGAATGACAATTTTTTTGTTGAGAGTGGGTCTGAGCAGAGCATTAATTGTCCTCCCACTGACAATAATACTGTGGTTTCCATCTCATGAGCACAGTCCAGCACCGAGGGTTTTTAAAAAAACCTATTCACAAGTTAATTCTGGAGGCTCAAGCACAACAATTTTGTGAAGCTGTGTTCTCTAAGGCTACAGTCACATCACCCATGCCAACTCAACCACCCTAAAATCAGCTGAAGCTGCAAGGTCTCATTCGAGAAAGATGGAAGTGCCAAATGCCAGTTCTTATCCTTCCTGGCACAGATTTAAAATTCTGACCTCATTAGAGCTGTGCTGTCTCACAACAGCTGGGACACTGGCACTTGCTGGGTTTAAGAGATACACAGGGAGATCTCTGGTAACAACTGCACTGCACTGGTTGTGACAAAATTAAAGTGGGACCACATATGACTATGGGGAAAATATTTGAGGGGACAGGTTATGAAGTTCTGTACAGGGCCTGTATGGGTTACATGGCAGAGGACATGGGCTACGTGACAGGAGGAGATACAGCGACTGAGAGCAGCTGTGACTGAGGAAAGGGAGAATTAGACATTGTCCTTGCCGCGATTGATAAAGGGATGTGGGAAGAGGAACCAGTGGAGATGTTTCAAGGGAGGCTTGCAGATGTTGCGGATGTTGGTCTATGCATGAGCCAAAACATCAAGGCCATTTAACTTTAGCATCTTAGTATCTAGTCTCATGAACTATATCCAGAAGCCAATTATTGCTTACATGTAATCGCGTGGACAGTATCCTTAGGCCAATCATATATGAGCAAGAAGCGCACTGAACCCTGCTTTGCGCTATAAATGTAACCCTCAGACTTTCAATAAATAACCATTGACTCTACCTCTATGAGGATTTGTCTTTGACTCCGAAGCACCTTCTTGCAACATATGAGCTCTGGGAAAGTATTGACCTTACACTGCAAGTTCACAATGCTATGAAAATGCTTTAAAATATATCAGAATGACACTTAATAGGCAAGTATGATACAATTTTCCAAAGAGCCTTAATGGACCTACGATACAAATAAACAATTAAAGAGAACTTTTGACAACATAAATTACCAGCAAGAAACTGTCCCATTTTAGGGATTTGTTGTATTCAGAGCAAAATGTTCCTTTTTGTGATAAAGCAACTGTTAACCTTTAAAAATGTTGCTTTTGTTAACACAGGAGGATAAAGAGTCTTAATTTAGTAGGTTGTTACATAAGTATAACCAAAAAATAGTCAAAGCATTTGCATAGAAAGTCTGGGGAAAAAAACCCTGCACTTAGATGTCTATACAAAAAAAAAAGTACTTGTTTGTAGACACAGAATGTATGTAGGGCAGCAAAGTGGAACATAGCCAATTGAACTGCAGGGGAGAGAGGGATTTTAAGATCTATTGTCAACATATACTGTAACTCTAAATAGTGACAGGTGAATTTCTGGAAGCTTGGTTGGAATATGAAGTAAATCTAAAAACAAGAGATAGTACAACATTTCCTGAAGTCTTTTGTCTGCACAAGGGTTTGAAATTCTTATACAATTTCCTCTTCTGCTTAATCTGGAGACTGTGATCATTCATTAACAGTCTTCTAACCACTAATTTTTTATAAAATACATATTCTCTGTATGCAGCTGGAAGCATAGAAACATTAAAAATAGGGAAAATTAATACTTTTTTTTGTATTAAAAATATTGGACTCATGTTTTTGTTCACTAAACATTTCAATGATAAAACTGTTAATGCCTTTGACTACCAGATATCTTTGAATCTCTTCAAATTTTGTCTTTAGAAATTTTCTGAAATGCCTTTGGTATAAATGAAATTAGCATCCTAATTGCCTATCCTTGCTTTAAGAGATCAGATCATGCTTTTAAAATAATTTGTAATTTTTAATCAAAAATACTTTGTGTGTGCTATATCATTTTAGTCATCATTGCCATTGAAGATTATTGGAGTAATATCATCATGGCAAACAATTCTGAAAGTATTTTCAATTTCAAAAAATCATGATTATCCTTAAAGGTGCTTAAAAATCCTGCCTTACTTTCTATGTTATTATAATATTGTCAGAACGAACAATTTGGAAATGAAGGAAACGAACAGAAAGAAGCCTTTGAGCATTGTTTAGTCATAATATAGAGATATTAATCCAGTAATACCTATCACCACATAAAGAATCCAGTGTTCAAGAGTCCTGCTTATTGAGGATTTATCAAACTTGTGAGTAGAAATAAGGACATGAGGCTGGTTTACAGGAGTGGAATGCTCTAGCATTCATGTAGCATCCAAAATGGCTTGCACATAACTTTTTGGTTGTTTCCAGCTACTACAAATGCTACAGAATTGTTTACCAATGGAGAACAGTTGGATCCATGCCCTTAGCACTTGCCTGCAGAGGAATTGGATTCTGCGTGGATAGGTGGATAAAGAGACCCAAAGTCATTCCTCTGTTTTGAAAGCAGAGTAGAAGTTGTTTCAGATTCCAGTCAGGAAAAACGGTTGTGCTTTGAGGAAGCAACAGCTTCCTCCTCTCTGACGAAGGCCATTGTATATTTTATTTGTTTATATTTAAACCCTAACAGCAATATCAATCTGAGGGAAGAACTGAGCTTCAAGTCTCCTGACACAGGTGGTGAGTGAATGGAAAGCACCAGAGGCATGAAAAAACCTCTCAATTTGTCTTTTTCTAGTCCACTTACTTCTTGTATAGCCAAATGTTGTGTGGCTCACTCAAACGGGAGCAGAACTGCTCAGCTGACTCAAAGCTTTTGCAGTGATACGAGCTTATAATCCGCTTTTTTCCAACTGAAATGCTCTTTTCTATTCAGTTGTGCTCCATTTGCTGAGCGTGGTTCTGGGTACTGAGCCACTGAAGTTTCTGCCCTTCCGGTGATCACAAAACCATATCCTTGTCCCTCCCACATGGCTATTTTTTAAAATTAAAGACCATAATGTTTCCTGTGGACAGAGGGCAGTAAAACCATAGCACTGCAGCTACCATGACAAACAAATCCATTTTCATGAACTGGTGCTATTGCTAGCTTGGGCTCGGAGACCTGCTGTCATGATTACCTATCATCCTTCATGAGAGGATAATAACAATCTCTAATTAGTTTTGACACTCTCTGAGGGATGAAAGGTGCTATCTAAATCACAAATTTATTCCACCTTAAAAGTAGAAGTGAGAGTTCTGTAAGTCAGTGTTCAAGCAAATCAAGTATGAGCTATTCTTTGTTATCCTCAGTATGCTCAAAAATCCTCTTTACTTCTTCTTTTTACTTACGAATTTTCTGTATAGCCTCATCCTGTATAGAATTCCATTAGCATGCTCAAAACCACATCTCATAACAAAGACATAAAATTATCCTGAAAGTAAAGCTGGCATTCAGAGTAGTTTCCCAATTAACTTCTATTTTATTGGAAATACGAAAATTGCATATATAAAATCCAAACACTATTCATAGCAATAATCACAAGAGACAAATATGAATGAAAGGTTAATAAGCTGTACTTGAATTTGCTTTAGAGTGTGTTCTAGATGTAATTTAGGAGACCAGATTTAGGAGCTTTCATTGTCTATGCAGTCACCACTGAGAGGAAAGTGCCTCCAAGTGACATCACACAGCACCCTGCAGATTATAAAGCATCCCCCTGTAGGTGACAAAACTATCCCATTTCACTAGTGATAGTGCTAAAGACTCTATTAATCATAGCCTCTTGTCCACATTTGTGAGCGTAAAGTGTTATTAAGTAATACATTACAATTAATATTTTGACTATGCCACTCGTTATGGAGTCCCTATAAAACATTTTTATCTTCCTCCTTACCGTAATACAATATATTAAAATACTTGTGGCTGAGATGAGAGAAGAGAATCCAGAAGCACCTACTGAGGTAAACAAAGTGCTTCTCTTTGATTTTGATGGCAGAGGGATCAACTATCCCTACATGACTTTGCAAATATTCAGTATAAGGATTTATAATAAAATATGTGCAAATTATGCTCATGCTAAAACCTCATTCCAGCTTATCAGAAAATACCTCTTATTATGTTAAAATATAATAACTTGGTTTTTTCGTTTTGCAAATAGGTATTTTAGTCAGCAGTGGTAGATTTTACCAGACGAACAGATACAAGACACAAGTAGCAGTAAACCAAAGCCATCTGCTTCATGTGCTCTTCAGGCACGTTATACACTGAGAAATGGAGAAAAGGTGATTGATTCCCAGAATAAGAAATGCTATTAAGGAGATTCTGATCTTCATCATGTGACTTATTTTGCATGACATTAAAACAAATAATCCAATCACACTGGAGCTGTAACAGCAATCATGTGATGTCCATCTCAGTAGATGTGAGGTTCCTATTCCCATAGCAACATCTGTAGCACTCACGCTAATCACTTTAAATTAACCTTGATATGAAAAAATGCCCTGGGGATAATGCTGTTGTTGTGGTAGTTCACGTGAGTAGCACGATTTTCTAATAAAACTTCAGAGCAAAAATAAGGGTGATAATGAGATGTCCTGTTAGGACATTTTTTAATAAGGTTTAGTTAAACCAATACATTAGTACCAGAATCAGGATAATTATGAATATCATAGATAATGAGCTGTCTTATTGATTACTGCCTGTTCATAACTCACTGTGGTTAATTTAGAGTGTGCACACAAACCAAACAATTTAAAAGGCACAAACCTGACTTGGTATCTGCAAACATAACTTTATATTTTAATACTTCACCTTTTCTTAAATGAGAACAAAATAAGACCAAACATGTCTACTAGTGTCTTTTGGTAAGACCCACACATTGCATGTACTAAGGTATAAGCTTGTGGGACTTCAGCTCAAAACAAGAAGTCTTCAGATTTTGAGCTGAGCTTCTCTGGTGGGAAGTTGTCAGCTTAGAAGAGCAGAGCTTGAACAGACAGTTTCACACAGTGCTTTTTACTCCTTGAGTTGAAGACTTTCAAACTTTACAGAGAATTTTATAATGAGAAGTCCTTGCACACATGGATATATCCTTACATGAGAAGTATCTGAAGAGCCTGCTGGAAGATGCAGATGTGCAAATATGGCAAAGGTACCCGTAGCAGAAATACATTTGGGCTCCTGGAGACAACTGACCACTGAAATTAACTGTTGAAGATGCTCCAACCAGACTTGTTTTTAATGCTAAAATTCAAGGAACACAGAGAAGCTGAAGGCAGTAAGGTCCCTCAGCATGCTGGCCACCCTCTCCTAGGGGTGGTGGTGTGGAAAGGATCCTGTGAGGCACTTCAGCCAGCCCTAGACATCCTGGAGAAGGAGCCTGCATGGAGGCACCCCTGGGCAGCCTCACTATGAAACAAAACCCTTCCCCAACGCCAGCCCAGCTGCTGGGCTGCCTTCCCTGCTTTTAGTTTTCCTTCCTGCCTTATAGTTAAATGTTAGGGTTTATTTTACATGCATTTATTATTACTACATCAAGGTTACACGCCTGTATTTCACAGTAGCTTTAAAATATGACACTGTGGTATCCTACTGCCTTCTTTTATGGAGACTATTTTTAATTAGAGAAGGAAATGTACAGCATTATTAGTCTACCAGAATAATGGTTATATTGCTTTCCATGAGAAAACGTAGTTACTTGCCAACACCAGCTAGCTGTTAGGTTAACAAGGGAATGCAATATAAAGTGGGTGCCTATAACAGTTACAGCAATCCAATGTAAAAATTTTTCTTTTCAGTTCTTCTTCCATATCACTAGCCTTGGAGCAAGCAAGGTTATTTAATGACTTCTCTTTTCTACCCCAATAACTCTTTCCTGTGGAATTAAAATTGATTTTCTTTTAGCTCATGAAGATCCAGTGTTGGCTGTCTTTTCCCTGATGCAAAGCCAAGAGAATGCTGTGGAGCCTGCCCATAAACTTTAGTGGACATTGAGTCAACACATAAATATGCACCAGTGACAATGACAGAAAATGGGGACAGCACTATTTTGACTCTCAGCAGGGAATCTCAGTCTAAGAGAGCAGTGCCAAAGGCTTTTCATAGTCAAGTTATTGAGAAAGCAAGAGACTCAGTGTGAACTGGAGTTTCTTGTTGTTAACGAACCATCTCTGTAGCCTAAACCACAAACTTCAGGGGTGAAATTGCACCATCAGCAGCAGTGCCCTGGAGCTGCTGCCTGAGTAAACCTGCACTGCCAGCCAAAGCCCTCATTGTGCCTTCCTCCTGCTGTGCCAAATGACTACTGATTGAGCTGAAACCCTCACTGCCCAGCTGCAGTGACACAACTCAGCAGAGCTTCAAACTCAACATTTCCTCTGGGTCATACAGGGAGTCTCAAGAAACTGAGTTCTCCACCATCAAAGCAGCAGCGCTGGAGTGTAAGGGGACTTTCATTCATATATGTCTCAGGTAGAAATCTGTTGTGCATCAAAGTGGTTGTGGGTTGAGATTCTGAACTATCATAAAGAAATTAGCAAGTCTCCCACATTTCCTTCACTACTTGGAACACTTTGACAGCATTGGCATGCAGTGCTGATAACAACTGCTGATGACAGATGTGGATTTTTCGATTAAAATGACAAGACCCTTTTTAAATTCCCAAAAAGCTTCAAAATTTCTGGACTGAAATTTTGATAAGGTTTTGCTGTTTTCACCTACACAAAAGAAATCACAGGTTTTAACTTTGATTCCATTCCCTGGGCATGAAAAGTTAAAAAAAAATATTTTTAAAAGTTTGCCTGCATCTGGCTTAGCTTCCATTTTCTAGGAAAGAAAAGTCCAAACACTTTTTTATATCTATTACAATAATTACAAATCTTAAAAGAAAAGTTTCTAAAATTCAATTTTTGAGCCTTAATACATACAAATAAAAGATTATATAGTTGATATATAAAACCAAGCTCTGAAGTTTAACTTGTAAGCTCCTTGGAGCCAAGAACTGATCACATTTATCTGTAAAGCAACAGACATAATTTCCAGTTTTCTACGAACAGCAAAGTAGCAGTGGGATCTTTTTGAGGACTTAAGAAGGACAGATTTGTTTTGTTAGATTTCTTCCCTATCAGCCTAAGACAAACAAAAGCTAGAAAAACTCAGTTGCTTCCAGATAACAAAGTGCAAGTTCTCACAACAACACACACCCATTTAAATAAAATGTTTTTTTGAAAATAAAACCAGTTTTCTGTTTGTTTGAATAAATGGTTCCTATGATTTGAGCCCCTTCTTCCTGCATGTGGAGACCAATACCAATTGTATAGAAGACTGTGGCAAAAAAGAATAACTGTTTTATTAGGCAAAATCAGAATTATGTGCATGTTGAAACGATTTGCAAAATGCAAATACACCAAATTATTTTTAAAAGTATATGATCTTTTTGTACCATTTTCAATTCTCTGAGCACACAAAACAGTTTTCTTTCCCTCCTTTTCATTACCTGCAACACACTTTCTCTGATAGATGACCTTTTAAAAATATTGATAATGCCACCATCGCTATTGTGACCTGCCAGAGGGACTGTGTAATTTGACAAGAATGAGAGATTTGCCCTGACTGGCAAAGTAAATAAATTTTGTGAGGAGAACGTGACTGTGTGTTTACTTTGGCTTCAGGCACACTCTTGCATTTCAAGTGAGTGTTGTATGAAGCAGTACTCAGAAGTTTTGGTGGAGTTCTTACTGGCAAATCCTTCCTGAGACTGTTGTGTCCTGGAAAATATGTCTGTGCCCCAAACATATGCTAGTGAATTATTAAACAAAAATAAATATTGGAAAATCCATCTCTAAGTTGTATGTGTATTCTGAGTGAGTTTGATACTGGAACTGGTTTTCCTGGGTAGTCAATGAATTGCTCTGTAGCCATAAAATATAAAGCATTAATGTTTAAGATGGTCTCTAGAATAAAATATATGCATTGTTGGCAGCAGAGTGAGAGAAGAGCACATGTAGGTTAAAAAAACTGTAGGACGGGAGTAAATGCAGGTGAAAAAAAATAGGACAGGCAATCATAAAGAGCAATTTTGCACTGATATAACTGATGATAGTTATAAATAAAATTTGCCAGTCAGGTTTCATTTCATGCTTTTGTTCTGATTCTCTTACCACCATGAAAGTAAATTGTTGATCTTGATGCAGATGAAATGGGTGAGAAAAAAATCTGTCAGGAGTATCCAGCAACAAAAGTAGATAATTTGTCAAGACAGCACAATTTTCAATAAATACACGCAACAGAAGATAAATCTCAGAAGCTTCTATGTACAGGTAATCATTTCAAATTAAGTGCATTTTACAAACTTTTTCCTAAAATGGGACTAATTCTTACCAACAGAGTAGGAGTTTCAGACCATTACAGTGAGAGAGATGGAATAAAAAGGAATAGTTCATTTTACAAATAACAGCCCAATCATTCCTACATGCTGCTGCTTCTTGCAGCATCAGCTGTGCACCACCCAAGGCTGCTCTCTCAGAGAGATGAGGCTTTTTCAGATAATATGTATTAATAAAATCATTCAATGTTACACTCAGGCACTAGACAATCTGGTTAAGATTTGATTCCTAGATCAAACAAATTGATATTGCACAGCAATTATTTATGCTTTGTTCTGAACTCTACATGGTGCATAATAATCACATATGCTCTTGCTCAGTGTCTTGTCACTTGAGTTAAGTCATCAAAAGAGTGGGTCAGAAACAGTACAGCTAGAGCTGAAAATATATTTGTCTGTGTCACCTTCACACCATATGTGTAATTTTACTATTATTTATTCCACTTTTCTACTTTTTGATAAAATGTTTTCTGCAGATGCTGTCAGGAGAAGAGCACAGCCCAAGATCCTTACACTCCTCAGGCTCTTCTACCCTCAACAACCAAACAGCAGTTTCTAAGTACATGCCAAAATGTTCCTTTTATTCCTAATGGGAGCCCCAGCACATGTGTTTCTTTAGCTTCACTTTTCTACAGATACCGTGATCAAAAGAGGATCTCAGTGTCTAAGACTAATGTAGGAAATAAACCAGGAAGGCAGATGATGAGATAATCAAAGGGACAAATAACTATGTCTCCAAAATGCTTGAGTTGTTTCCCTTTGATAGGCCAGCGAGGCTATATGGGCTGGTTCAGCAATTTGCAGGCCATTTGTAAAAAAAATAAATGTCACTTTTGAACTGCTAGTCACTAAAAAATGTTTATTTCATGCATCAAGTCCTTTGTAATCACACTGGATAACCAAACATCCAAAATATTTTCTAGGTTTTTTTGGTGGGCTGACCTTGACTGAGCATCAGGTACCCACCAAGCCTCTCTATCAGTCCCCTCCTCAGAGAAAAACAATATGGATTATAAAACAACTCATGGCTCAAGATAAAGGCAGTTTAATAAAGATAAATCATATTTAATGCACAAAAGCAAAGGAAAAAAATATAATTAATTTTCAAACAGAATCAGACAAGGCATATGAAAACCCTGTTGCTTTTGAGTACTTAATATCACTGTATTTACCCACCATATTTAGGTTCTGTGTGCTTTTATAAACATACTTTCTCTCTGACCCTGAGGATTCCCTTTTTTAGATTTGTGTACTTGAGGAACTATCTGAGAACCTACAATTTTGAGATTATTGTCAGAAAATAAACAGTGCAGCACAAGGACTTGGTAGACTCCACTCATCTCTAAACAACCCCTACTAAATGCATACACATGTATACGAATTTGAAGGCAAAATGGGAAGGGTCAATATAGTTTCCTATGCGTTCAGGACCTCTGTATTAAAAAAAAAAAAAAAAGGAATCAGCCTTAGACTTGGATGTACTGTATTTTTAATTTTCCACCAATATTAACATTCAGCTATTGTAAGAATATTTGAGAGAACAGAAAACTCAATTCTGATTAGAATTCCATTTCATGCAGTAAGAGAACAATGAAAAATAACTAGTATATTTTTTAGGAGAACATTTTCAAAAGGATTCAGCAGTTCAGGAGACTTCATGTGATTTCAGGAGAAGGCTGTTTGGTCAAACCTTAGGAAAATATCTCACACCGCTCTTTTTCACCTTTCCCAGCACCACACAGGGAATGGAATCCTGGCCCTATATAATGGTGTGGGAACTTTGCTACTGACTTCATCAGAGATAAAATTATTTTGATCACAGTCCATTTAGGCTCATTATGGAAATTAAACAAATACTCCAAATGAAATTCCAGTTATTCTACTTATTCACTGCTCTCTTTGGGACAGGCAGAAAATCAGGGCAAAAGGTATTGGAAAATGAATGGAATTATTTAAGAAATCAGAAGTGTAGCCTTTTTTGCTACTTATTATTCCTATATTTGGTTGTTTTATGGTTTGTTTTTTATGGTGTTGCTGTTGTTGTTTTACACAAAGATAAAAAGTATAGACAGGGAAATATTTGAGTGCTTGATTTAGAGCCTGTTTTACCCCTGGCCTGTTAACAAACAGGGATTGCAGGAACACTCATTGTCTAAATAGATTTTTCCCAGCGTATGATGTGATGACAAGAATAATGAAGAACACGTCAGGAATATTCTACTATTGTTTGTTTGACTGCAAAAACTCTTGGACACTCTTCTTGCCCTTGTTGAGGTATGACAGAGCTGCCTATCCAGGCAAAGGAATCCAGTAAAGTAAAGTAGGAAGGGATTCCCACAGGTCAAACATGCAGACAACCCCACAGACACAGGCTGGTGATCTCTGGGAAGCCCAGAAATGCAGCTGGGCTCATCAGGCACAAACAGGAGGTGTGAGGTGGCATTAACATCAGAGAGCTCATTATCCTGAGATAATCTGTCACTGACTGAAAAAAAAAAAATACTTTTTTGCATAAAGTAGGTTTTTTACCAGCATTCTACAAGATGGGCAACATTTGATTTAATAAAGGCTGGAGTTACATTTAAAAACTATGGAGGCTTCTAGCAACTACCAGAGGAGGAAAGCAGTGACAGTGCTGCAAAGCTGGGCCTTTTCAGTACTCTTAAAACAAATAAAAGTACAAAGTAATGAACAGAGTGGCTCCTAATATCTTACACTCATTTCACATCAGGTGGAGCCCAACACTTTTTCCCAAACAAAATGGGTTGAGTTGGACTGAGTAATTTTTACACCTTATCTAAAATATATCCCATCCAGAATCTAAGAAAACTCTACATGCACTATTTTCTTGCACAGGTTTTTAGTACAACACCGTGTGAACTGCTGTTCTGAGGTATCATCTTCCAATTTGGTAAAAATAGCAAAAAGTGAAATTGAATGCCATGTAGGCTCACTTTTATCCTTTATCTCAGATATAACTGGGCTTTCCTGGATTTCTCTCACAGTAGAACTGGCTAAGGCTAGAAATTTCTCTCTTATACTCCCAACTTGGGGCAAAAAGACCAAAAAAAAAGTGGTGGTTTTTTTTTTTGTTTTTTTTTTTCCGTTTGTTTGTTTTGCTTTGTTTTGTTTTAATTAGAAGTTCAGAAGTCTTGCATGTCACCATCAGTTTAGTACCATTGACTGAAAATCCAGAATTTGGTGCTCATATGTTTCTTCATATGCTAGGCTCTTTGATCCAATGACATCTATGCTGCATCATCTTAAAACATATTCATTTCCCTCATTCAAAGGACAGATGTAGCAGAGTCAAACCTTATGCAGAATCGGATGGATTTGAGTGTAGCTCACTGGAGACACTCTGGCACCCTCAACAAGGTAAAAATTGCAAGTGAAACTATTTCAGACAGAGCTTTTAACTTTGGTCCAAAGAAAAGAAAACAAAACAATCATGTCAAAATTCTATTTTCCCATAGAAAGTATCAACTTTAAAAGGAAACCGCAGCTCTGCAGTGGGAAAACACAAGTTCTGATTAGCTTTACTAATTACTAGTGGCTCAATAAATAAAACTAAATATTGCATTTTACTTTTGCTTAATAAATAAAACAGTAAAATATTATGTCTTACTTTTGCTTCACTAGAGTTACATATATGTGCATCTTAGCAGATACATGTGCTACTGACCTTTTACTGAACTTTAACGCAGTCCTAGTTTCTAGTGGACTGTAGAACAAAGTTTATTGGTGAGTTTTATTTCCTAGCGATGAATTTCCAGTACAAAAATACGTATTCCTATTTCTTCTATTTAAGGAAGCACAGTTTTACATGGCTGTGAATAAAAATTAACAATTAGGCGCTTTTTTTTTTACTGGTTTCTCACTTATATTTCAAAAATTGCTAGGAAATACCCAAGCAGAACCAGCAAAAATAAATTACCACCTACACTAGTAGTGTGGCTACTTCCAGATTTGCATCAGAGGGAGTACTAATCTCTATAAGATTGAAAAAGTGTGAAAGTATCAAACCGATTATAGTGATTTCTTTTATTTATTTAGGGCATAAACTCTGTAAATGCCATAGGAAAATGACCTTAGGTATTAGCTCTGGGAACATACCTTACTGGACTAAATCCAGTAAAATGATGGAATATTTTACCAGGCAGAGTCACACAGGGTCAGGAAACAAATTAGGTGTTTCCTTTTTCTTTAATTCTTATTCTTTTTATTTATTTTTTTTTTCTCTTCCCTATTTCCTTGTAACTCTATGTGTCCATTACTTATGCTCTTATTAGGATTATAACATTTCCTCATTCACATTGCACTCTAGTTTCCATCCTTCTTAGCTTCAGAGTACCAGCTCCACATTTGCCTTCTGGCCATGGCCCTAAATGCCTGCTCCAGATCCAGGGAATATCTGTATTGCAATAATGCTCTTGCTCTGCCCCTTTTTATCCATTCCCCAAGGACCAGCCTAAGGAATAATCAACAAGTGAGTTAAACCAACCTCTAGGCAATCTTAAAATAGTCTGGTGAAACAGTGGAATATATTCTATAAATAAGTACGTATAAAGCTGACAGAAGGGTATTGTCATATATTTAGTAGGAATAACAGTTAAAAAAATCAGGAGAGGAAGTCCTAGTTTTTGATCCCTCTTTGCAATGGCAGCATGGCAGTAAGACAAACACATGGTTTTGCTCATCTCTGTGCACCCTTTGGACCAAATAAGAATTTTCAGTGAAATGAAAGACAAAATGTCCTTGCTCCTGCCATGCATGAGAGGGAAGGCTCAAGTAAAGTCAGCAGAGGGCTCTGCATTGCTTCAGTAGAGGTCAAATGCAAGACATCCACACCAGCACTTTAAAAAAACTATTACTGTATTAACAGTTATATATGTAGGGAGGAAGAGAGATGTTCAAAATTATGAAGTAAAGCAAATGATTTTGGATGGTGACTTTATTTTGCCTTAATATAAGCTAAAAAAACCCAAAAAAACATTTTATCTTAAAAATGCTACAAGAATTTACTGATTTTTATACATTCTTTAAACTACAGGAAATAACAGGGGTATATTACTAGACTTCAGTTTTGAAAATCCTTTCCATGACAATTGTATTTGGGCTTCCAAAGTTTGTTGCCCTGATTTTCAAAGACACTAAACACTATACTCCAAGGTCTGTTCACCTTAGAGACAGAGGTTGAAGTCAGAATCAGCTGTGGATAATAGTGTTTATGAAGAACAGACCACTAATTTATATGCCTAGAAATGGACAGCAATTTAAATTAAATGTGGGTACTAACACTGAAAAAGGCCTGCCCTGGATCACAAACATGAGAAAGTCCCCAGGGATGCCATTAACTGAATTGACCTCTTGTGTGCACAACTGGCACTAAGGCCAAAAAAACCAACAACTGTACCTTTGGAAATTTAATTTAGCAAGGACAATAGATGATGGTTTTGTTGTGAACTTTTGATTATTACGAAAACACTGATTGCATGACCTGTTTCCTTAGAAACTAACCAAAAGGTGACACATTCTGTTGACTTTCTATTATACATTCATAACATCACCCCTCAATGCTATGTCATAAAGAATTTATGTGGGACATTAATCATGCAAAACCATTAAATTGTTATCTCATTTCAGTGATAATTGTTTACTGCTATAAATGGCTCATGTTTTGTTCCAGCGGTTGGACTGTGACTAAAATGTATCCTCAGAGCAGAGTTGGCAAAGATTAACTTCTTCACAGAAAAACAGTGATGAAAGTAAGGGAGCATTTTACGTGCTCTCTTTTCATGTGCCTGTGTATGAGATAATATGACTTGTAAAATCTTGGTAATTCAATCACCAAGTGGACCAAATGAAGCGGTGGCATTAAGAAACCTGACCTTCTCACAGCTTTGGGCATCTGATCAAGAGTTCTAGGCAAAGGGTTTTGCAAAATCCTCATGTTAATAATGTACCTGGCCCCTTTCCCAAAATATAATGAAGTGAGTATAATTTTTTTTTTCCCTTTTTATAATTGCTTAAAACAATGTCAGCTGAATGTAATAAAGATGAATTATGAAATACACGTACAATTATAAAGAAAACAGACTGGAAACTACAAGTCAAGCATTTAAAGAAAGGAATGTTCATGAAAAAGCAGCAAACCTGCCTCACAGCATAACTCAGCTAATCAGTTATGCTGTGCTACACAATGATTTGTCACCTGCTTTTAGATTTCCCTATTGACTCCTGTGCAGAATAAGAATGGGATCAATTTAAAGCAGTCCTTTATTCCCATGGGTGCCATCACTAATGCTGCTGTCTGTTACTGCTTTCTAAATGGAACCCAATGATATATTTTTCTGCAGCAAAGTGTCTACTTTATGAGCATAATAAATAGCAATGGCCCTTTAATGACAACTTTAGCTTTGGCCATTATAGTACATTTTAAATGCTTAAAAACACTAATGGGAGCTATCCAGTGTTAATTATACTTAAGATATGAGTGCTGCACACAAGAACTACTGCAACATTAAGTAAAACACTTCTGTTAATCCTAATTATAGCCTGTATAGAAGAGATAAGAGAAATCAAGTGCTCCTTTACAGCAAGTTCCAAAAATAGCAGAGACAGGAAGGACAAATTGGCTGGAAAAGCACTGGAAGCATCTTCCAGCATAGGACTTGATCCTTATTTACACCATTTATAGAAGCAGCTGCTTGCACAAGTTCTGCTGTTCTGGACTTGCCCTGTCATCAAGCCTGTGCTGGCCTAATCTGTGCCCTGTTGGAGCCAGCTGGTGTCTGTATAAACATGAATTAACACAGCCATTAATCTGAAAGAACAGGCTTCAGACTTCAAGGAAACAGGGGTGAAGGGCAGGCTGAACAGAGCAGTCTGCATTCACCTTGACTAACTCTGTTTAACTCAGGTGCCTGAATTCAGAGAGAAGTTGCTGGGCTAGATTCCCAGTGGTGATGCAGAATTTCCTGCAGCAGTATCCATACCTATTTATCTCCACAAAAGAAATCTAAAAAGACTTTAGACAACTCAATAAAATGCCTAAAACTGGATAAGGGATTGATTGGGCCTAACAGATCACAAAAAAGTAGTGCTCGCCTCTTAGCCCAGCATTTAAACACAGGGAACCTCTCACTGACTGGCTTAGAAAAGTCAGGGTCTGCATATTTTTTTTTGAAGCATTTTAGCAGGGGCAGAGAGGGAGCAGAAATCAGAAACTTAGAAATGCAAGTTAAATTAATTCAGATAAAGTCCTTAAATACTTCAGACTTAAGCTCTAGTCCCAACATTGTTCAAAATGCAATATCTGAATGATACCACTGGTCTTTGCTTGTGGTAAATGATATAGCCATACAGAGAAAATCATAAACCCACTCAGAAGGTCATGGGCATCTAACAGAAATAATAGAAACACACAGAAAAGGAACGTGTTCAATCAAAGAATATTGTAATGTATCATTTTTTAATTTCACAATGTTCAGTTTCATGACTTAGTGCTATAATGCACTAATTTCCAGCCAGTTGAGGACTGAGATGACATCAGAAAGAACACAACAAACACACAAAAACTTATCCTAAAAGTATTCTGTGCCCTTCAGCTACTTTATTAATTTGCAAATTAGCCAGGAGAGAAAGTAATGAGAGACTTCAGCATGCTAATGAATTTCTGTCTAGGACACTAGCAAAACGTAAACTGTCCACCCTCTTTATCACTCAAATATAATCTTTGTAAACTCTATTTCTGTTCTGTTCTATTTCTGCTTTTGGTAACAGTTCTATCTTGTTTACTGTGTCTATACTCAGCACTTATTTGCAAGATAACAGTCCTTGTTAGTCTTGTTTTACAATCTCTGAATTTATGAGCAGCTCAGCCATCAGGATGATTTGGGACTTTGGTTTCACATTTAAAAGAGAGAATAACATAATCTTCTGAAAGCAACTGTGCTGCTTGAAGCTGGGTCAGTCAGGTTTTTATGGCTACAGCTAAACGCTTTATCTACAAGTTTGCCAGCACTTGCTTGAAGGTAATTACTGAAGAAGTTTCAAATTTAACTTCAAATAATCATGCATTAAAAACAAATTTAAAAAGAAATGGAAATGTGTCTGTGACTGATGGTATCTAATTACTGTGGATATAGATTGTGGTTTCCTGTTTTGCAGATACTTATTTCTCCTACTGTTCCCACTCTGCCACTTCAGAACTGTGGGAAGGTCTCCAATGGGATGCTTTTTAAGGAAAACACAGGCAGAGCCTGAGAGAACAATGGACTTGTGCTGAGGTAACACCTAACAGGTTCAAAGCTGCAAGACACAAATGCAGCCAGAGAGTCATGACAGAGCAGTAAAACAATGAACATCAGGAAAGCAGAGCTCTGAGGAGGGCAAAGAGACAACCAAGACAGACACGTTCTTGTTCTCAACCTCCTGGGTAAAGCACTGGAAGTTTTACAGGGGATGTGTTACTGTTTCCGTTTAAAGCTTGGAGTATGGTTTGAATGAGCCTGTTCGAGACAGAAAGTGAAAAAATATGTTATTATCCTTAATAATAATAATAATAATAATAATAATAATAATAATAATAATAATAGTAAAGAAGTTCCAATATCTTGCAAAGACTATATAGCATCATCTTTGGTTTAAAACTGAGAAACATCGCATCTGCTTAGCATCTTGCAGATTTCTTCACACTGAGCATTCAAAAGATGTGTCCTTTGAAGAATCCTTATCATCTCAAACATCAGTCTTTCATAAACTTCAAAACTCTAAAAGCTGTTCTTCCTTTGCTATCTTTTTAATCTATTTTTTAAATATATTAACTTCCTCTTCAGATGCTAACAGATTTTCTTTTAGGGGTTGAGTTACAGCACAGAAAAAGGTGAAAATGTTTTGACCACTGAAATTTGATATTTCACACTGCTTTGATAAAATGTCAGAAATCATCCTCATAATTTCTAATCCATCAAGGACTATTTTTGTAAAGCCTTTTTGACATGCAGTTTGCTACTGGTCTAGTAATTTCTTTGGTACTATTTCTACAAGACTGTCAATATTTATTTCGCCACGGTTAGGTAGTTCTTCTTATAAATATGGAAAATATATGTCCATTCCCTAAATCGACATTGACAATCCATAACATTTAAATAGAATTAGCATCACCAATTTCAGTGTAGAGTATATTTCAGTGTAGAGTGAGCCTGCTGCAGAATGCACAAGATTCGGGATAATTAGCATTTGAAGCTACTCTTGCCATTTCACTCCTCTATTTATATTAGAACTCATTACTGTGCCATCATATTTCAGAAGCAGTGATGCAGAATTTGGATTAGACAACGATTCAGGAATGAGCCAGCCAGAAAATTACCTGTGGGGACTCACAGACCTTTCTATAATGTCTGCCCACCTGGGCATTACTCCAAGTAACTGCATTTTCATGTCACTCAAGGGTGCTGCCTGCAAGTTGGAGTGCCAGCTGACCTGTATTGCTAATGGTACAAATTGTTTCATTCATAAGAGACAGAATTCATCCCAACAGAGTCAAAGGAGCCAGGGGAGCAGGAGCAGTCCCAGCCTCCACCTGTATGCTTGCCTAGCTCAACACGGCTATGTTATAAAACAGAACTGGGCTGACTGGACCCTGTTGCCCAAGACCCCTGGATTTATTTATATTTTTTTGTCTACAGAGGTTGGTATGTGCCAACAGTGCTGGTAAATCAAGGTAACAGACCAAAACTTGGAATGCCTTCAGAAGTGTGAGGTATAAGACAGAAATTCTTTATGATGAGGGTAGTGGGACTCTGGCAAAGGTTGCCCAGAGAAGCTGTGGGGGCCACATCACTGGAAGTGTTAATGGCCAGGTTGGATGGAGTTCCAAATAACCTGTCCACAGCAGGGTAGTTGGAATGAGGTGACTTTTAAAGGTCTATCCAAGCCAAACCATTCTGTGATGCCAAGTTACAGCTGCTGGACTGCAGGGTCAGCTGTTATTTGTCACACTATAGATATGTACAAGTACACAATCAGCTTCTGGGAATAATCCTCAGTTAGCAGGCTCCTGCTATCCAAGGTCTTTCCTGTTCCATTCTCTGTCTAGGGTTGTAATTATTCATCCTTTCAGCTATGTCTTTGCAGTGCTGAATAATGAATATCTCCATTCTAACTTGCACATACACATAATCCTCTGCCTACTGCTTGTTCAGACTAACATCACCAAAACAGAGGTCATTACGAGTCTCTTGGAGTAAAGAAGGGTTCCTATTATTCCTAACTTCTTTTTTCAGTTTGCTTTGTTTGATAGCATGGCTGAGAAACTGTAACATGTAGGAGCTTATGTAACAAGAACTCATTGAAATAGGCAGAAATGTAATAGTTATCTCTATCACTGCATGATTTCAGTGTCACTGTCCTGGGAAAAAAAATCCACATTATTCATATTCTTTATATCCTACCTCATATACTTATTACACCACAACATTGTAGTCTTGGCCAAACTTATTCCCATGCATAAGAAGTTATACTGTTAGCATATTTCAAGCATGCTCTTCCCAAAGAAGCCATTTCCTTTGAAATACAGTAATTTCATGAATATAAGCCGCACCTTTTTCATTGAAAACTCCAGCCTACCCCAGTGGTGCGGCTTATATTCAGCTGCGGCTTATCTATGGACAAATGCCAGCGAAACGCCAACCCGGAAGTGAGAGCCGGCCAAGCAGAGTAGCAAGTGGGAGCCGCCAGGAGCATGAGACTGCCCGGAACGGGGGCTGCAAATGTGTGGGCCAGCCCCTGTGCCGGCGGGAGGCGCCAGGACGGTGGGACGGCTGGGAACGGGGGGTGCGCAAGGGCGGTCCGGCCCCTGCCGCTGGGAAGCCGGGCTGTGTGGGGCCGGGCCAGAGCACCCCGCCCCCTCTGCCATGTGGAGTTAAAAAAAAAAAAAAAAAAAAAAAGGCGCGGCTTATATTCAGGTGTGGCTTATATATGGACAAATCCCGTGGTCTTCCCAGCTACCCGGAAGTGCGGCTTATATTCAGGTGCGGTTTATAATCATGAAATTACTGTACATAAGATATGATCTCAAATTGTATACAAGCAGTTCAATTATGTGAGCCAATTTCAGGCACAGCATCTCTTTCCTAGGATAATTCCTCTCCTGGAATGGTAGGGCATTTATAGCTTGGGATGGAGTTGCTGAAGGGGTGCACCTACACTGCAGGTCAAGAGAGGACTGCATTTACTTTACAATTCCATGGAAATAATAATACGCTGAGAGATCTTATGTCAGGTAAAATTTCTGTGAGAAAAGCATAATAACACCTATGAGGCATTCAGTGCTCTCAGTGTCTGCATCTGCCTGAGTCAACAGCAGTTTCTGGCATTGAGCTCTATGCGAGAATTTCATAGCTTCTTGGGATTCTCATTCTGCACAAACAAATCTCAGGCTAAAGTCTTCCCCAAACACACAGAGCATCACTTATCCCCCTCATCTTCTCCTGACCAGTGACACTCCTGTGCTCAGTATATGTTATTTGAAATATCAGAGAAGTGAGTTTGACAATTTGCAAATTATATTTGAATGAAAATCCTAGGAGGAATTATAGTGTGGCAGAGAACCATTCAACAGAGTGACCACCTCTCTCTCTCCATTTTAGACCTAGATTTTACTCTAAATTGTGTCTTTTTTTCATGCCTAGGATGCACATGATGGAATGTAATTAGTGAATAAGGATTTTTGTTAATATAGATTACCTAAGAGTCAATGACATCACTGGTCTATCTCCCCTAATTAGCATATGGATACTGGCAAAGGCAATAACAAATTTTTAAAAATAATTTGTTTTAAAGTTTATTAATAATAAACAACCCCCCCTCCTCCTCAGAAGGGTTAAGGAATATTTTAAATATCTGATTTTGATTTTAGGATACTGTAGATCACCATAGACTTTGTCTTGTGGTCATCAGAGAAATGAGACAGAGAGCCTCTTGTCCTGGAGCCAAGACAAAAGTGGGAAGTCCATATTTTTGTGGGTTTATACTTTTCCAGGCAGTAGATTTCCTGGCAAGGTTGGTCTTTTGTGTTTAATAATAATTGGCGAAGAAGTTTTGGCATTTCTGACTATGAAAGGCACTATTCTATTACATTTGAGGCCAAACCTTGAACACCTTTGATACTCTATATCAAAATATAATCTATAATCAAAAACATTTTTGTCTACACCAAATTTGGCTCTCAAAATATGGAAGATAAAGACAGAATTCTGGACCCAGGACACAAAATTTCATAATGCCTAATTTCATATTTAATTTTTTTAAATAAAAAAGATGACTTGTACGTGTAACAAGAATATTGCAGACAGGAGTAGCACATAATACACATGTGTACAATGCACTACTGCTAATGCATTAAATGTATGCTTGACTGTGATGTGAATACTTGAGTATAGTTTATCAAATCATACATTAAAATTTTTACTAAACCTTTAAAATGATTGATTACTACACTTTTGAAATATGCTACACTCAAAATTTTGAAACTACTCGGTATAGAAGTGGGACCACAAATTAAATTCACAAAAAAAAAAAAATCAATGAGGAATATTCTCATATATGTGAAATCAATCAAAATGTCCACCTTTTCAATGTTGTAAGGGGAGAAAAAAAGAAGTAGTGATTTATCATTGCAAACTATCATAACCATAAATGAGAATCAAAGAATGGGTGATACTGGATGGGACCTCTGAAGGTCATCTCATCCAAACTCCCTCCCCGTTCCCAAGCAGGGCCACCAACAGCCCAGGACCTTGTACAGGGGATTTTCCAATATCTCCAAGGATGGAGCCGCCACAGCCTGTCAAGGCACTTGTTCCAGTTCTTGATCACAGTGAAAAGTTTCCTTGTGCTCAGAAGGAACCTCCTGTGTTTCACTTTGTGCCACTGGCTCTGGTCCTGCCGCTGGACAGATCCTGACTCCATTCCCTTCACATATTTATACACATGAATAAGTTCTACCCTGATTCTGATTCATCTCCACTCCAGGCTGAGCAGTCCCAGCTCTCAGCCTTTCTCCATAGGAGAGAGGTACTTCAGCCCTTAAATCCATGCCCATGGAAAGCATGCCATCCTTGCCTACTCAAATTTCCATCTGGACTACCATATTGTCACAACTATAGAGTTCACTGAAAATCCTAAAATTTGATCAAAAACTGGAAGTATGCCTTATAATCTGGTGCACCTTATATATGATCCTTGAGTATTGAAGGGATCTCCAAACAATTTCTGTTTCACACTGCACAGCAGCAAACATGAAGCTCGTAATCCAATGACCGCGAGCAGGCACGCACACGTCCCTCGGGTCCGTCCGTCCCGACTTTACACTAAAAGTTGTGAAAGTTGCGCGTGGATGAACGTTGCAAAAAATAAGTGCGTCTTATAATCCGGTGCGCATTACATATGAAAATAGTTTGAAAATTTATTGTTAACTGATACTGAGCCATATAATCTGGTGTGAAAATACAGTACATGGAACTGGCTGAATGACAGATTTGTTTACAAGGATGAAGCCATAATATAATCATTCTTTACAAAATAGTTGGACCTGCTTCTCCTCATTCAAAAAGATATTGCAAAGCCTGATGATTTATTGTAATTTCTATTCATATAAATGGAAAATGCTAGGGTGTTTTTTTTCTCTTTTTTTATAGTTTAAAAAGTGGAATGTGGACATTCTGGTGTCTGATAGAGAAACACAAACTTGCCAAAGCTCTCATATTGTATAATACACTTTTTCTGTTCCAGCTAAGCTGATTGAATTTTTCTCTGTTGGCACCAGTTTATGCAAGGAAATACTACTGTGTCCAAAGAGAAACACCAGATTTCAAAGATTTGCTCAATTGCCCTTTCAACACTCTTAAACATGTGATTTTTTTTACTTTATAACAAAGATCATAGATGATAAGTTTGAACTGTTATACTGTTTATTCATTCAGAGCTACATAGTTAATAAATTTCCTTCTTTATCTAGTCCCGTCACGTGCCCCCCAAGGGAACTGACTGTTTAATTCCATGGAAGGTAATTATTTACTGCATGCTGTATGTTTGTTGTGGTTTTGGTTCTGGTTTTCTTCAGTTTTGTTAAATTTTGCAGTGTTGAAAATCCTGATGATCCCCTGAGCTGAAAGTGACGGACCCCTTGAGAGCCTCAAGGCCAAAGCTGACAAATGGATGTACCACAAGAAAAAGCTACTCTGAATTTTGGTTATGAGTACTTGAGACAGAAGATATCATTAAATACAGACAGCCTTTTCAAGAAAATGGAAATAAGCATTTAACTTCAGCTCTCTGATTGAAACACATCTTTATATTTCCCTTTTTTATATTTTAACATCTTTTTTCCTCCCTGGGGTGTTTTTTTCCAAAGCTGTGTTGAAATAGCCACACTGGTAAATTGGATAGATTCAAGGCATTTTCTGTGATAGAAAAGATATTTAACCTGGCAGGGCTTTTTCCTTGTTTTATAGTTTTAACAGGTTTCTCCTCACCAAAGCAGAGCAAGTTAAAATGAGGAAGCTGTATTGCCACTGGGGAGCATATCTGACCTCTGAAGGTGCTAGGAGGGTACAGCTGCCCTCAGTCTGTTCTGGGAAATCCCTTCCAAAAATCCAGATGTAGGCCACATCATGCAAAGCATTGCTGGTCCACTTAAATTCCAGTGGTCTCTCACTTTAGAAAGACGAATGGTATTTTTACTCCTAAGTGATTAAGAAACATTTGAAAATGAAATGGAAACTCTGCTTTTTTTATATAAATTTGTATTTCATACAGTGGATGCATTTTCCCCTTTATTTTTAACTGCATGCTCAAGAGGAAAATCAGGTTTTTTTTTCTTCCTATTTCAGATCACCTCTGGGAAGTGCAGCTATTAGACAATTTGGCCAACTACTGAATTAAGTTAGATTTGTATACATACAGTTTATTTATGTGTATCAGGCATGACTACTAAAGTGATTGCACATCACAGGCTCCCCAGGGGATTGGTCATGGTCCCAGGCCGGGCACAGCTCAAAAAGTGTTTGGGCAATGCTCTCAGGAGCGTGGTGGGGTTCTCAGGGTGTCCTGTACAGGGCCAGGAGCTGGACTTTCATGATCCATGTAGGTCCCTTCCCACTCAGAATACTCTAGGATTCTATATGTCCCTATAATAAAACAGTCTTTAATCGATGCAGGGAAAGAAGCTTTGCCAAAGGCATTTATTTTCAAAACAACTTTTGTAAAGCTTATCTGTGTGGGCACAGAGCCAAGGCAGTAAAACACACTCTGACTGCCAGACCGTGCAAACAGCACTGCAGTCATTCTCACATTCCAGCAGTTCTGTTTGCTCCATGAACTCTGCTGAAAAATTACAGTTATGGTGGAGAATGGATGGGTGGATGGATGGATGGATGGATGATAAGTCTATAGATGGACAGCTAGTGGCGAATGGATAATACTCATCCATGATGGAGCTTAGACAGCATTTTAACAAAAGTGTAGTATGCAGAACCTGCCCCTTCCTGAGAGTAGAGAGGAAAACAATCCAGTGGCACATTGTCATAAGTCTGTTGAGGTGGAACTGAATGGAATGGTACAACCGTCATGCACTGGGCAGACTGTGACAGGTTACAGACAGTTGATAAAATGAAATTTGAAATAAAGGAGCAACCTTGTTCTGCTGTATCCTGCAATTAAAGCCATTAGGCAAAGGAAAGACCATTTTGATTTCCACCTTTATGATTCTGGAATGTATCTCTTCATTGTGCTGATAAAATGTGTTATATATTTCACCATGACAAAATATAATTGATGTCATGAGCAGTTTTAAATTATTGCTTGTATAATGTATGCTTTCAGCAGAAGTGTATTTATTATTGTAAAATTTCTGAAACTTGTTCGAAATTACCATGAAAAGCACCAGAGTGGAAGAAAAGATTTGTCAATGACAAGACCAGTTATTTCAAAGATTTTAACTTTCAAGGCAATTTCACAATACTTTCAGCTCCCATCTTCTTTTTCTTAGGGGGAAGGGGAGTAAAAGGGATAAGGGAAGAGAAATACCCATTACATTTATGAAACTAGATAAAAGCAGCAAAAAGCAGAATGTTATATGCAATAGCAATAAAAATTTAGAAGCGTGTAATTTCATGAAAACAGCATCTGTAAAAAAGAGTAAGACATAGAGAAGATTTTCATCACCAATACCAACATAAAAAAAATCAAGCCTCTTCCGAACTAATTAGACAGTCTTATCTTTTACATTCATAGATGTGTCTGGCAGTGACACATTATGTCTCAGGCTTAAGCACTGGATCATTAACTGAGTAGAAATGTTACATGCATTTGTGTATACAAGATTAAATGCTATACATTCCTGCAATGCTCCATATTCTATTATATCATTCTAGCCACTCTTTTATCTCTCTGTCACTTTCAATGAGCTGTAAATTTGATAGCATGTTTACAGATATTTTTCTTCCACTGACTAAACTATCAAAAGCCTGCGTGATGATTGCATAATTTCCTTGGCCCCTTAGGATTAGAATATGCAATGTGCAATGCTCTAAAATGCATTTACTTGGAATGCCTACTCAACATATTCCGCACAGCTCTTTGGTTTCCCTTAGAAAGACATCCTCACACCTTCCAGACTGGTTGCTCTTGACTGCAACAAGAAAAATAAGACAGAAATCCATCAATCCCACGTGAAACAATATTTCAGACCAGGCTGAACAGTGAAAGTACATGAAGGGAAAGAGGTAAAAAAAGAGAAAATTAAAAAGCTTTTCTTAAAGGCTCCTAAATGCTCTAAGAAGTGAAGTGGGCATTTTAGAGATGATTTCCTGCTTATTGGTTCCAGAGTAGATCTCACAATCTTATGATTTAATAGCTGTAATAATGTACAATAGTACTACAGTATGATGGTTTTCAGCTTAATAGAAGAAAAGAATCATAGACTATACAAAGTTCTACAAAATCAAATGACAAATATTTACAAAACACAGAATGGAAGGGTGTTTTACCACCAATTTTAATGTTTTGCTGACTCCTGAGCATCTCAGAAATGCAAAGCAACACCAAACAGCTACACAGAGAGCAAATTATTTCCTGTGGAACTACTCTGCTGAGCAATCTAGTCTAGTGCAAAGTGTCCCTGCCCATAGCACGGGGTTGGAACTAGATGATCTTTAAGGTCCCTTCCAACCCAAGCTGTTCCATGATTTTATGAAGACTCTATTACCAATACTTTTTCACTTTGTTCCAGGATATCCTGTGGTGATGGTACCAAACACATCTAGATTCAGTGCCATCACACTTCAGTGCCTCTGCAGTAAGGAACAGTAATGCCCAATGAAGAATAAAATTACAGTAATTTCACGATTATAAGCCGCACCTTTTTCCATTGAAGAATCCAGCCTGCCCCAGTAGTGTGGCTTATATTCAGGTGCGGCTTATTTATGGACAAATCCCAGTGAAATGCCAACCCGGAAGTGAGAGCTGGCTGGGAGGGCACCTGGGGCTGCCTTTAAACGCTTCGCTGGTCTATGAAAACTGTTTGCAACTTGAGCACCTGACACCAAACCCCACTGGCAGTGATTCTGTTACTAATTTGTTACTTTGTTACACATGGATCCTCACTTTAAAAAAAAAAAAAAAAAAAGTGTGGCTTATAATCAGGTGCGGCTTATATATGGTCAAATCCCGTGGTCTACCCGGCTACCGGGAGGTGCGGCTTATAATCAGGTGCGGCTTATAATTGTGAAATTACTGTATTATCCCAGGTCTCAGAAAACCTACTTCCTAGCCCAGCCAAAACAATTAGAGCCTTGAGAGTGAGAATCACCATTTCCAGACACTATTACAGGAAACAAAGTACTTTTCTGCACAGATCACCTTTCTTCCCACTAGTGACTGATTACAGGACCAACCACAGCAATTCATTATCTGGAAAACAGATAACAAAAGGGTATTTAAAGTACTTTAAGCTGTCTTTTTAATCAAATTTAAAGCTGGGAATTAAAGAATCAGAATTATACCACTAGGCAGATTCACAGACCACCAGAGAAGTCTCCAGAGAACACAGGGTTCGCCCTTGTTTTGGCAGAAAGCAAGACAGAAGAGAGTTTAGTGACCACTGGAAAGATTTAAAGGCTGAATTTATCCTACCATGTGCACTGCAGAAGAATTACAAATTTGTGAAACACTAGGGAGAACAGCAGAAAATCATATCTCTCCAATACAGGTTCAGCAAGTTAATATTAAGACTGGGAAACTGTTTACATTTTAGTATTTTCACATCTACTAAAATATAAAACTGTTTAATCACGTTTAAATTGGCTACAGAAACAAACCTCATTGCTGTCTGCATATACAATTAACTTGGTCCAAGCTTCAGTTTCCCTTTCAATGATTAAAATGCAATATAAAGGTATGTCTGCACATTTCAGATGGCTTCCTAACCTACTCCCTCTGCTTAAAAAAATTACCATTTGTTCCTTTTGCAACATTTTGAAATAAATTTTAAATTTTGAGAGACCTGTTGGCATTATTGAATCTCTGACTCTTTATTTTAATCAACATACTTTATAAGTTAACACCAGACAAACAACAAAATAGAAATTATTAAAATTTAACCCACCTAATAGTACTTTCCCAGATCTTACTTTCACTGGATGACCTGATTCAGATCATATTGTTTTTTTGATACTAAAGCATGTTAAGAGGAATCCTACAGTCAAAGAGATACATAGAATAAAATTAAGGAAAATATTGTAGATCAGATTTTTGACATGTTAGAGAATGTAACTGGAATACTTCTGGCATCTGCAAATGTTCTCAAGACCCCAAAAATGAAGAAAAATAGCTGTTTAATATGTATTTTTAATATCCCTGTAGACCAGGTAATTCTGAAGATTTTGAGTATTAAATTATGAAAAAATGCATAAACAATTCATCTCATTAAGAATTCCCTGCTGATGAGGAAATTTTGTTTTCATCCCCTTAGATTCAAGATGCAACATCAGGGAGAGAAAAAAGTACAGTAATTTCATGAATATAAGCCGCACCTGAATATAAG
>VRYO01001681.1:14767046-14851643 GCA_009812075.1 Sialia sialis | reverse complement strand
GCTGGATTCTTCAATGAAAAAGGTGCGGCTTATATTCGTGAAATTACTGTAGTGAGTTTAAAGGACATGTTTTCTTCCTCACATTAATTATTTCAAAATATGAGCTAGCAGTGAAAGACAAGGTACATTTATGTTGTATCACTGCATTTCCCTGGAATTATGAGAAGACACAGAGAAATTATGAAGGAAAAAAAAAAAGGAGCAGATAACTCTGAAAGTGCAGACAGCATTAGGAGAAACATAGGATTTCTGTTTGTTTAATTCTTTCATAAATTGATTAATAAGTGTTGGAACCCAGAAACCTGGGAGTTTTAAACTTGCTGTGCTTTCTGACACTGACCTCCAGGGGAACGCTGCTTTTGATTTGAGAACTTGGAAAAGGGTTCCAAATTTGAGTGATGAAGTTGGAATCACTGGTGTGCAGTTTGAATAGAAGTGTGTGATGTCACATAGTGAAGGGTTTGGAATCTGGGGTTTTAGAATATAGTAATGGGTATGGGACAAGATGGAGATTTTTGGGTGTTGTCTCTTTCTGTCTTCTTCCTTCTTCTGCGTGGTTTCAAGTAGTAGTTGGATAGTTAGTGCTGCACTGCAGCCACAGGTGTTTGGTTATCAGGTCAAAAGTATAAATAATAGAGATGTTAGCTCTTTATTGGACTGTTTAGCTTTAAATGTCCTCGTAACGAGCTAGATTTGTGTCCATTTTCTCAATTTTAACTGGTAGCTAAGTGTTGCAAAACACCTCTGTACATTAAGTCTTATAAATAAGATTTAACAAACAACCTAGTCCATACACAAGAAAATTCCTCTCCTTTGTGTTTTTAATCCTGACTCTGAGTGAAAGCAAAAATAATAAAGACAAGCCACTGTTTCAGTGGTACAAATAACGACTAAAAGGACTTTCATTGATTCCACTGATGAGAAATACACAATCTAGTCTTGTTTTTGTGTCATAATTATGTTAATAGATAAACTTCCAGGCCCCTTGTAACCCTCTGGTGTCCAAAATACAAGACTTCAGGCCAGCTGATGGAAGCATGTCTCTGCCATGGAGGTTCATGGTGCCTGTACCCTTCATGTACAAAGGAGAGCTTTGTTTCTGCACCTCGAGTTACTTTCCCAGCAGCATTCCCTGCATGAGAAGTCCTGGCTGGACTTGGAGAAGCACTACATGTCCTGAAGGTGTCTCAGTCTCTTGCCCTTCGTGCCAGACAGTGAAGGATGGAGATTCCACGTGTGGCAGGGCTGGCATCTGGAATGGATCTCACCAGGGGAGAGAGCTGGTGCTGAGACCACAGCAGGTGAGAGAGACGGGCAGGGACACAGGGTCAGGAGAGTGACTCTCACACAGGTGCCAGTTGGAGCATAAACTCAATCCTGAACAAACCCTGAGCTGGACTCTTCAAACATAGACATGGCTGTGCCACCAAAGATTTTTGTGCTGGATCTGAGCAGACAACACATACAAGTGAACACATTATACATGCCCAACCTGTGCATTGTCTGTCTTTCCACACTGCCACATGTAGAGTTTTGGAAATATTCCTTGCAAAGCAATACATTAGATTTTGAAGAGCATGGCTGGTTTTCCATTGCCTTGTGTTACCTATGATTAAGTACGTTTAAAAGTCTCCTGAATCAAGCATTTTAGAGATAGAAGTCTTAAAAGCTTAAAAGACTATAAAAGCTTGGGAAATGATAGAAAAATCAATCCAAATGATAGAGAATTCCTGGCTTGGAAATGTAAACCATAAAGAACTCAACTGTGAAGAGATCTACGCTTGTCCAAGGTAGGGCAGGCTGTTTCATGAACCACAAACCTATTTCTGTACTCCAAAGGGAACTTGAACCAAAGAAAAGTTTGCAGTGCCCCACTTTTCAGCTAAGGAAGTGAAGACTCAAAAGTAAACGCTCTGCCTAGATTTAGCAAAGTAAATAGGTTCATGGATTTCTCACTACATTCATAATTCATTGGGATTTTACAATTGTCAGCAGTTCATTTTAAATGCTCTTGCCATCTTTGAGGGACCAGACAAACAAAATCCTCTTAACCAAGAAGAGAGCTGCTGTAAAATATACTTTCTAGATTAGCTACGTGAACTATTTTTTTTTCCCTTTATAAACTGTAATTTCCTATAACAACTTTCCTCAATTTACCCCTAGGGCTTTGGGGTTGGGAATTTTCCCAATTTTTAAAGCAGATCTTAAGCACAGGACAGATTTTCTGAGTTCACAGATCTAAAGTACTGCTGCACTTTGCAAAAAAAGTTACAATATTTCTGACATGTACACAAAGCAAGGCTGCACCTTTCATAAAGTTTGCAGATTCAACATTCAGCCCTGATGATTACCAGCCTTTATTCCTAGATGGGAACACAGTATCTCCAATTTCTGCTGTCATAAAGTGCTGAGTAATCTCACTGTATATTTTCTGATTTACATATTCACAACAGTGCATCTAATCATACTTTGATTAAAACCATAAGTGTAGCACAGAAGCCAGGCTGTTCTGATTTCCTCCAGACACAAATCTCTTTATAATACACTGGAATAATACCAGTATAATCCTGAATAGCAATGAACTGGCAAAAAACCAAGGAGAGACGTTTGCAAACATCAGAGCTTTATTACTTTATTTCTATGTGACAATCAATTTTTTTTTTCCCAAACAAGAAAAAGGCACAAAATGACAGGAACTAATGTTCCATGTAGTGCAACTTCTTATCTGAAGCAGTAGTCACTCAAGGTGTTTAAATGTAAGTGATATGGAGCAATTATAAATTGCTACCTTCTCAAATCAAGGCAGTTTGTGTTTAAAGACCTTCCTCACCAGAAATTGCACCCTGCCTATTACCTTTAACAGCCTCTCCAAGACCTAGACAAGTTATGAGTGCAGACCTATAAAAAGAGACATTTAACTTCTGTACTGTGAGAGATAAAATAAGAAAATAAATTCCTTCTAGCTGGCAAATGTTTAAAACAGGTAAAGGAAGAAGGTGCTTTAGCCTCTTTTTCACTGGAATTCAGTGGTTCTTTCTGTGCAATGCCAAGAAGGAGGAATTTGATCCTTTCATCTTTCATCCAACATATTTATTTCTAATTCCACTAGCACTGTGGTATCCATGCAGATTTTAAATCACATTTCATCACCTACATTCCCCACTAAAAATATTAGCATTCAAGGACATTGCATACCTTTGAAAGAGCTTTTTGAAATTTACACAAAGGATTTTCAAAAGAAGACTCCTAGTTAGAATTAAATTCAAGTATTTGGGGCTGATTCACAGTTTCCTGTGGATTATTTAAGGTAACATTTTTTGCACTGCTGAATCTGTGTATGTGGGCCTTTGTGCAAATGAAAATCACCCTCATATTTTGTCTAATGATGTGTTTATTACACATTGCCTTCTGACATTTTACGCTTCTATGCTGAACAAAGAGGCTTCCTGCTTTTTGCTTTCAATCTAGTGCTTGAAGCAATACGTGAAGACATGAAAACTGCTTATGAAAAATTAAACAAGTGCAGCTTTTTATGACAAATAACATGTTACAGCTGAAAGGCAGGTACGTGGCATGACTTTTGCTTCACTAACATGCATTTCCAGAGCCATATGCTGCAGACAGTTGCAAAACATGCTGCTTTCTTTCAGGACATTACCTTGTTTTGACGGCAAACATGACGTGACAGATGCTGCAGCAGAGGAATTGCATGATAGCTGACCTTTCTGTGATATGTCATTTCCAGAAAACCTTGGTGCAGGTGCTCCATCATGGGACACACAACAGAGATACACACCAGAGGATGACATGATTCAAAACCTTTTATCTGGTTTCTGACTCTCCTGCATTATATTTGTTTTAGAGCAGCCATCTACTGGCCTTGATAAAATAAGATGCCAAATCTCAGGATATAATGTTTAGATCTGCATTATCCTAAAGATTCTTATCTATTCTACTCTGGGGAATATTCTCTTAGGTTTGTTTTTGGTTGCCTAATGATTTAATTCAGGCAAAGCTGAGGTTGAGTCTCAATTACTATGCTTCAGACAGAGATGGATAATTCCAAGCACCTTCAAAGGTCACTTCATCCTGGAGCTGTTCAAGGCCCTGTCTGCCTGCTGTAAACAAATGCAGTGAAAAGCATTCCTCGTCTCCAAAAGCCACAGTGTGAGGGAAAGAGCAGTATAACAGTGAACTACGACCTCACACTTCAACCCAGTTTAAGTGGTGGGGATAAGGATAATTAAACACACACTTTAGACCACACCTCCACAATTCACACCCTGAGGCAGATTGTTTCTTCTCTGGGGTACATCTCTGTCTTTCTTAAAATCAAATTACACAGCTAGGAAGAAGATCAGGGCTAAAAGAATAAGTCCACTCTTGTTGTTAGCTCAGTACACATTGTCCTAATTTTTGTTCACACCATGTATAAATTCAAGGCATGGAAAAAAACCCCATAATTACAGGTTTTGTTTTACCATGGAAAATAGATAATTATGGGCAATTCATTTCTCAAATAAGTTGCAGGATAATTACTACTCAAAGTAAGAAACACTGTCTGGAGATTATGGGATAATCTGAAAGGAAGTTACACAATTTATTCCAGCGCACTTATTTACTGGTTATTTGCTATGCATATGCTTTAATCAAAGATTAAAATCGTCAAGAAAGTTTGGCACACCTTTATTACACTTAGAAACAGAGACAGAGAAAAACAGTCCAAGAGATAACAGCTCTTCCAGAATTTTGAGGTCCCAACCTATTTCTTTATATATAAAAGTGTTGGATTAAGTGCATCATCTCAACTGTAAACATGCTCCTCACAAAATTCTGACTTAAAGCAGGCCTTAAAAAGTTTCAAGTTGAAGAAAACCAGCCTACCAATCTTTAGATACAATGGGATGTATGAGGAAATGGAACCATGGTTTGTAGTTGGAATGTCCCTGGAACATTTACCAGGGCTTCCAGAGCTGGCCTCACTGAAAGACAGACATTTCAGCTCTGGAGCAGAAATATCAGAGATGAAGATGCACACAGATTTAGCTTACAAAAAATACCTACATGAGAACTGGAACAAGTCATAGAAAAGGAGCATTAGTCAAGCCTGTCCTGAGGGTTTAAGCTAAATTGTTTAGAAATGTCTCTTATGTTAACAAAACAGAAAGGTGATTACTTCCAGCCTTTGAAAATACGAGATAAGGAGCTAAAAAAGGAAAAGAAAATTTAGAAAAAGGTACAAACTCCAATGGCTTTGCTGAAAACAGTCTGCAGAAAATACAGATTGAAATATAAACAATATGCTTTTCTCTGACCACAATCTCATTTGTGCAAATCAAATCCTGTGAGTATGGCCTGTATTCACTCTTTTTGAAGAACAATTTCGATTCTTATGCAGAATAGTTGAAGGAAAGGCTCTCAAAATTTTTGCTAAAAAAGTGTTTATGATAGACTGAGGTGTTAGTAAGAAGAAAAACATTTAAAATGCAAGCCTGTCATATCGGTGGTTTTCCTACTGTTTGTTTTTTAAAGAAAGGTTAGACCTGTATGCATTTCATGCTGGGTAGCCCAGCTGAACACACTTTCTTCTGTCTACCAGAGATGGAAGTTACTCTGTGGGAATGGCTTCCTGGAAAAACAGCTTAGACAACAGAGGGTAAGAAAGGCCAGACAGTGCAAGGAGTGTGAGAGACTTCAACACCCAGAATTTCAAGCATGTAGGGAGTCCTTAATTTGATGTGGGTGTGCTGAGATCTTTTGGGGATTAGCTACAGAAAGGATGCCTAGAAATATCTAGACATTCCTAAACATGATCTGAAGATTTAACACTGAGATGTATCGGCTGAATTGGTGATATTGATGGAGTTTCATGACTGCTGGTTAAATAGATGTCATTAATAAGTCAATAAACTGCTTTGGTACTGATCTGACTAAAAGGATGTTAACTGAGCAGTTTTAGCCTGTGGTGCTATTCACATGTTACCCAGAAATGAAACAGCATCTCATCAAACTCTTAGGGTCTGGGACAAGACTCTCTATACCCTTTCTCTGCTAGAATATCCATGGTGTGACTATGCTGCAGGCCACGTGGTAATATCTATGCTCATTTTGGCTGGGTGCAGTTAATTTTCTCCACAGCAGCTGTGCCTAGCATTTGTGCTGATAACACAGGGATGTTTTTTTAATCACTGAGCAGATAGTCTTTTCTGCCTTTCTCACCACCCCACCAGCAAGTTAGACTGGAGGTGCACAAGGAATCGGGAGGGGATACAGCTGGGGTATAATAGCTAAAGAGAGTTAAACCAGGGAGGGATAGGAGCAGTTTCTCATCAGGTGGCCTCAGGAATTGGACTGCCAAGTTTTTGCAGCCATATTTAACTTACCACTATAAACAGAGTCCCACTGTTAAGAGAGAAAAAACTTTAACAGCATTAAGACAAACTTTTAGATCAAGAATTTTTGTCCCTCGTTCTTGGAGGCAATCAAGAGCTAAATGTAATTTTCACCTCTCTGACAGGGAATTACAAATCCCTCCAAGTGCAGAAAATTGTGTTGCATGGAGCTGCTCTTGGTCTCCCACACAGATGGAAAATCCCAAAGGATCTGGTGAAAGAACAGCCTGCAGACTGTGGAACCAATCCCAGAAGGAAACTTGTTATATTTAATTAGCCTCATGGTCGTATTGAGAGAATTAACATTATTTTAATAAATTGTCATTGTACTCATGCTGTTTTAAAATGATAGTGTACAGCACCCTAAGTTCTATCTGAGAAGAGACCCTCAATAAAGAAGACTCATTAACAACACTGATCTAGAAGTACAGTGGCCTTTAATTATAAAACCACACGCAGTCTTCTGACAGTTTGCTATACACATGATAAACTAAGGACTTACATTTTTCTTTTTCAGCCCAAATTTCAAGGGGGGTTTTGCTGGCACACACGGTAAGTACACTGTTAATGTGTCTCCAATAAAATTACAACATACATCACCTGTGAAGTCTTGATCCCTAGGGTACCCACTAGGCTCTGTTCAGTTCCCTCTATTTATGAAAATTAAAGGTTGATAAAAGCACGTTTTCAAGTTTACACAAAGATGAAAGAAATCTAAGCAGGGAACACTGGGGTTAGTAGTACAAGACCTCTTGCTTTTACTCTGGAACCCACCAAAATAAATGGTTATTGCCTCAGTGTAGCAAATGGAACTGTTATGGAGTATTTATGCAGTTTCCTGCAACATACAGAATTTCTTGATAGAAATTAACTTCACAAACTGATCTATGTTGCTCATACATTACTGCAGGAGCTCAGAGGAAGCAATATTTCACAAATCTGTATGATATTAATAAATTGTGGTTTCCTATCCTTTCTTATTGCTTTTTTTTCCCCTATACAAAACAGGAAGAAATAGAACTGCCTGAAATAGTCTAAAATCATCATCCAGGAGATCCAAGAGACAGTTGTGTGACAGCTGTGTGATGAAGCAGCTTGTGCATCACACAGAAGTGTGCTGTTGACAGTGCCAGCGCCTCTGCCACAGCACTTGTGTGAATAATGCTGCGGAGCTCTCTTTGGCGGCTTACCCGAGGGGGAAACAAAACAAAACAAAAAAAAGGTGGTGTTTGGGGCAGAACATGTGTTATCATCTGCAGCAAATACTGCCCCCCAAGCCAGCTGTGCCACCCAGATGCTCCTGGATAGCAGTGCTGTTTTTTGACAGCAAATTGTTCTACGTGGTTGTGCATGGGACATTTGTGCTCCTTTTTGCCACTAAGAGTTTTGTTCTCTCCCCTGACACCCCACAGTAAGGTGTGCACTGCCAGTCTGAATTCACCTTGGGAGGCTTGGACTCAAGGGCTGCAGCTGTTCTGGCCTGTGCTAAATACAAGAGAAAGAAAGGCACCCTTGCGTAAGGTACACTTTGCCCATTTATATTTTCTTGTAAAAAAATCTGAGCTGAACTAGAATATTCCAGTCACTCACTTCTCTCAAATCATTAGCAATTATTATCTACCATGATTTTGGCACTATGAACTGAATACCTGAGGAAAAATTTAGATTAAAAAAATTTGGTGTATATATATTTTCTATCCAACAACTTAGTTTCATTTTGAGACAGGCACTTGTCTCCAGGCTTCTACAAAGAGATTCCATCCACTATCAGAGTGTGCTGAGGCCAGGGCATAGGACAGACCATTAAAGAAAAAAATCACGGACAGAAAAAACAAACAGGGGATTGCTGTCATTCAAACAATTTCTTTTTCTCTGGAAGTGCTTGTTGGCAAAAAACTCACATACACAGCACTTTCCTGCCCATCTGTGAGACAGGTAACAGCAGTAATCTCTGTCAGAGCAACTGCTGAAAACATCATAAATGCCCTGATGACAGTTCAGGCTGATTTTCAGGTATCTCCTAAGATAGACATGAACACTTTTTGTTGTGTCCCTCAGCTAATTGTTCCCATAAAGTCATCACTGCTGCAGCTTTGTGTATTTAAAAGCTTGCAGATTAGCTGAATGTTTGACTATTTGTACAGCACCTTGTACTCTGCTTTCCCAGCACTGTTGCAAAGACAATGGTTTATCTCATGCCACATCAGGAAAATCAGGAGAGAGTTCCTGCTTGGCCCAGGAGGAAAACTGAGTCCCTCACACCTCACCACACCAAGAGCCTGGACCTCTGACCAAGCACTGGGGCGCTACCAACCCAAAGCTTGCTGTGCCCAGCTGGGGACCAGTGATCTTTCCAGGAAAATCACACTGAGCCTCTCTTGGGTCCAGTTTTCAAGCTTCCAAAAAGCACATATTATTAAAAACCTTTATATTAAAAAAAACCCCCAAAACCCAAAAAACTTGAAAAAGCGTGGGACTCAGCCTTCACTGTTTCATGATTACAGGTACATTGAATGGAAAGAAAATGTTTTTAATAGAAACCACTTTCTTTTTGTTGTCATTCTTAAGTGTCTACACTTTGATAAAACAGTAAAGCCCTAGCCTTCAACAACAATCACTGGATTACTCTGCTGGTGTCAATTAAAAACAAAAAACAAAATCAAAAAGAGAGAATGGCATATTTATTTGCTACATATTTTACAATATAAAAACCTCCAAAATTCCTGTAAACAAATATATGCTTTTTGCCATGAAAAGGTATTCAGAGTTAGGATCATTTCCATCCTAATGACTTTTGATGTGTTATTTTTGTTTTCATCGTGCCATTATAAAAAGTGATAACTCTTTAGCTCTAATTAGACCACTATCATAGAGCCCATTAATAATTCAATACCCCCTTTATCTGTTCCCTTCCCCTTCAAAGCTCTTCAATCAGGGCTTATGCAGCAGGTTGCATTTGCTCTGAAAATCCATTAGCCTTCTGCCTCACTTGTGGGCTTTCCAAGGGACATAAATGGATAGATACATAATTTTATTTATTTATTTGTATGCTTCTGCTTTTAGGCTAGATGTAAAACAGTGGTGGCAGTGGTGGGGAGTGGGAAGAAGGGGTGCATAATAATCTCTGGTGTCACAGCCTTACAGCTTAATTTGTCATCTTATTTTTCCACATGCAAGATTCTGACAGCATTGATCACCTGAATCTGTTAAACAATTTTTTCATGAGGCTGACACACTGCCCCAGTGCTTGCATCTATCAACATCTGCCTGATTTATTGGCTTAATAACTGAAAATCATTTGGTAGCCCAGCTCTATTTTGCCTGAACACTGACCTGTGACCTTAATTTGCTGCCTTTTGAGTTTCTTTGTTCTCCCATAACAGGTAGCTCACTAATCAGTAGAAACAGCTTTCTAAACTTAGATAAATATTTAACTGAGATCTAGGAATATAAATGTTTAAATAATTCTTCTTGGAAAAGTAAAAATAACTCAGACTAAACAGAATTACTGAAATAAAAGACATGCTTTCAGAAAGGATGGGATTTGGCACACTTTTAATATTTCATGTCTTTCTCTGTTCTTATTTCAAAATATTGAAAAACAGCTGTTATGAATTTCTGAAATAAAAGGAACAATTCTCGCGCTGCTAAGTCTTCATAATAAAATCCAGAAAGCAAACACAGTAATTTTTTTTCTTTGAGGTACTAGAGATAAAACTAATTACAATAAAATGGTGACAATTAGAATTGGTAATTTCACGTTATGGCAAAAGTTTAGTAATTTAGCAGGGTAAAACCTTAATTTAGAGCATATCCTTACATTTTATGTTTTAATGAAAACCAGAAAAAATACTTTACTCTAGGAACATTTCCAAACTTCCCAGGTCTCCACTCACTGATAAGCATGCACACAAACTAACAAACTTTTTAAAGGAATTACATTAGTTTAGTACTTGCTTTGAAACTTTATATGAACACAAAACACAGTCACCAATTAATTTTTTTTTGCCAAACAATACACTGGCATTCAGGACATGCCTATGAAACAGCTGTATCTAATGTTGTGATGTGACTTTCCAGTCAGAAATTTTACACAGTTTGCGAAAAGAAAACCAGCAGTTTTCTTCAGTCATTAGGAACATGATGACAAGTGTTTGGCAATCCTTGAAAAAGAGTTTTGTTGAGGATGGCCTGAGAAGGTGATTTATGGGGTGGGGACAAATGGGTAGAATAAACACTCTGGACCTGCTTCCTTTCAGACCTGTTCCTTCCCAGCTCCCATTTCCTTGCCCCTGAGCCACACTCAGAGCTGGGCACAGCACAAATCAGCCTGGGTGAGAAAGAGGGGTCAACACTCTTCATCAGCAATAGGAAAGAGGAGCTTTTCCACCATGCCAATTTGGCAGAGCAGCAGAACCCTTCTTGTTGAGACAGAAGACTTAAGAGAACTTCCAGAAGTCCATGGGAGTTGGGTGCTTCCAGGAAGGCTGTTTTGTTGGGAGGAAAGACAGAAATGTAGTTTTAAAGAGAAAAACCATTTGCATAATACCAGTGCAAGAATCAAGGAATAAGTCACCTATGGGCCACAAACACTACGTAGCAAATTTAGCCCTCCAATATGTAGGTAACCTTTGAAATAACTGTAAAACTAAAAGAAAAAGTCATCTTTAATTTCAAGATGACCAAATTCTTGTAAATCACCCGGGAAAAAAAAATATTAGTTTCTTACACATGTTTTCATTTCAACAATACAAATTTTTTTCACCAACTTCAGAGATCTTAAATCAGGCAAAATAGCAATTGGCTCAATTATTCCTATAAACTGGGATTTATATGATTTTTATCTTAAAGCATGCCTACATACATTTCAAAGGTTTGATGACCTTGACGACAATAGCTGCTATTTTAAAATATATTGAACATCTTTCCATGACTGTATTCAGTGCTTCAATTTTTATTTAATTTTGATTATAAAAGTATGAGAAGGAAATAACAAAGCCTAGCCTTTGGATATTATCAAAGCAAACAATGATCCACTTAGATGTGAGTTAGTACTACATCAAACAGACTTGATCACACTTTTCCTCCCCATGGAAGGCTGGCTGGCCCACAGGTCAGTGCTCAAGTCTAGGCAGTCATTTGTTACAGTACTTAAAGGGGAAAAGAAACACACTTCTAACAGTGACATCTTTGGAATTCTTCCTGTAGCTAATTTCTGCAACATACAAGTATCATGTTCGTGGTCTGTTGTCAGTCAAATTAAGAGCACGTCATCTAGAGTGCAAAAATAAGGGAAAACTTGATTTGCTTCTTTTAGTTTATGTCAATTGTGCACATAATACTTGAAGGTTAATAGTGTGACAATGATGGACCAAACCATGCAAAGAATATATTTCTAACAATGGACAATTTCCCTGTGAAATGGATTGGAAAGAATGTGATAGTGTACAGAAGACTATATTAAAATTATGGCCCTTCAATCTCACAGAGAGTTGAAATGTTACTTGCTCAAAGGCACCATTAACATTAGAAACATCTATCTATATGTTGTCTTGAAAACTGCTGTGGACTCATGCTCACATGGACATTATTCTGTTTGGGAGCTTGGCTATAGCTCACTTGTAGGCTCTGCTTACACAAGAACCCATAAGAAGAAGAATCTGAGCTCTTGCACAGCTCATAAACAACAATAACAGCTACAAATCCTGTGTCAAATAAGCTTCCCTGTAAGATTGTCTCTCTTAATAAAAGTGCTATTAGCCAATGAAACTTCTAATACTTAAATGACAAAATATTGCTGCAAGATAATCTTAATTGAGATCTCAACCTCTGCACAGTTTTTCTGTACTTAATGGAATCGGAAATAATTTAAGATCAATTAGCAATTACAAGAAGTATTTTGCTCCCCTAAGGCTAACATTTTCTACAAAAAAGCCCAGGTATTTTTGAGAAGCTTCAAGGAAATTTAGTGTGGCAATGTTGTAAGAAACCTTGTGGGTTTGTCTATTCCAGTGCATCTCCACTTTCATAAGAGCTCTCCACATATGTAACTGAGAAATGACAGAAGCTTTGTCCTCCTCCTGAATATGTAATTACATCCTTCTAAATATATCAAAATGAAATTAGGCTCTCCAAATGCAGAGACTTTCTCAGGGTAACATTTTATCTAATTTCCACGATAAAACACCATTCTACCAGTTGGCTGATAAACTCTTATATTAAATCTTTAAAGATTCTGCTCCTCATATTATGGAAATTGAGGTGAAGGTTCAAACTTGCATATATGAATCAAACAGGATCTAAAAGTCTTTTAGTAAAAAAATCAAGATTTTTGACTATCAACCAAATGCCAAGACAAGCTATCATTGTTATTTACTAGAAAGTGCATTAGCTGTTGGTATTAGGAGAAAAGAAACCCACATTACTCAAAACATTTTTAAGCAGGGATATTTGTGGGCAGCTGCAAAGAGAAGCATTGCTGCTGCTAGACACAGAAGCAGGAGCAAATTGCAAAAAAGACATGCAGAGTTCTACAATTCTAGTTCAACATTACCTAGGACATATTATTAATCATCTGGAAGTGGCCCAAAGGCCAGTTGAGTGCCAATGCTGACTGAGAAATCAATTGAGGAAACATTCAGAATTTTAGATTTTAAAATGACATGCAATAAAAAAACCCAAACATCTTCAAAGCTGTAACACAAACCTAGGAATTTTGTCTGAGGTTTCACAAAATATCCCATAATGTTGTAAAAACAGTATTAACAGATAGATAGATGAAGCTTTGCTTTTTTAATATTTTTTCTCTCGTTTTTCTTGGGCCATCAGCTGAAATTGAGGCAGACTGTGACATTAAAAGTTCAAAGGAATCCAAACACAGTGCCCAGAGCTGAGTCCCATCAGCTCCATTCCCCCAAGGCACCTACCATGGAGAGATGACAGAAGTGCTTTTGTCATCAGGTGCTTAAGGGAACTTGAGTAGAAACCTCATCTTATGCTGTAAATGGGCTCTTCAAGGGGTGCCTACACTTACAGGCTTTGCCAAACATACAGATTATCAAAAGTGCTTACAAAGAGAAGGATGGATGTGCTTTGCAAGGTTAACAGAGACAAGCGAACTCCAAGTGCTACAGGGAAAAGAAAATGGGGAGAGAAGGGAGCAGTGTGGAGAGGATCAGCTAGAGAGCAGTTTGGAATAAATATATAAAGCATAAGGAGAAACATGAAGTGATGAATAATTTAGGAAGGAGGGAAATGTGATCAGAGCAGTGCAGTTGATAATGATGTCGACATTTTGGATGCGCTGAAAGGGAGAACGTTTGAAGTAGTGAAGATGAAATTAAAATGTACTGTAAAAAGTGCTGAGATTTCATCAGCAGAGATATAAAAGAATAAGATAGAGGAGAAATGACAGGAGGTTGTGATAAAATAAGCAGAACAACTTGAGGTTTTAGCTGAAGCTACAAGTGAGCAATAGTCATGAGACTACTTAGCTTTAGTTCATTACTGATTTTTCACTCAGAAAGACCCGTTTTTACTTAAACAAGAGCTGTGTATTTTCAGTACAACAAGAAGCCATGAAGTATCCGTAACTAGTTTTCAGAGATTAGAAAGAAGGAAACGGATCTTTTGTGTATTGACACCTGCAGGCTGGATCACTTGTGGATTAGTGATCCTAGGGCAATGCGTCTCATACCTTGTTTCCTATGCTTCCCTCCAAGTAAAACCTAACTTTCCTGATGGCTTAGCCCCCATTTGATGGTAACAACATGAAGACTTTCTAAAACACTCCATTAAGTGAGCCCAAAGGTAAATGCATAAAAGAGCTGATGTTCCCTTTACAAATGATGTGCAAAACAGCACAAATGATATAAAACCAGTGAGTGCTGTGCCCTCAGCACAGATCCTTCGCCATCTTCCTCCCCAAGCACCTCCAGGAATAAATTGAGAAGCAATAAAAGCAAAGCCTTTTCTGAGCTTCTATAGATTGAGGCAGAATTTTATTTTTTTTTTTAAACAATTGTATTTAATGTATGAAATAAAATAGATTTAATTAATTCCCTTCTCTCCTCCCCCCAAAAAAAATGGAAAATTACATAACTTAATAACATTTATAACCATATTTTATTGCACATGCATTGTCTTACTGAGAGACTTTTCTTTTCCTGCTCTAGCATATGCAATTCCCTTTACAGTCTTCCTAGGAAAATTCCTCCTTCCTAGAAGTTACTGACCATATGTATCTGGGGAATGGAAAACCAGACACAAAGACATGTCGCAGAGACAATGAAAATTTAGGCTTTTCTGAGGGTTTCAGAAGAAACCACATAAGCTTTTTACAACCTAAAAAGCTACTAAAAGTTACATGAATGAAAGTAAAGCTGATGAAAAGGATTTTTTCTGAAAGGAAACAGCAAGCAGGGAGACAATTTTTTTGCAAAATCTTCAATTTTAATTTATTCTGTTTCACCCAGATCTCGATTTCTGCATTCGAAAAAAATCACAGGTTTATTTTCTTTCAAAGGAATGCTAGTTTTCCTACCCTGGAGACAACTGCACAATGCAAATAAAAAACTGGCAAATCAGATACCAGAAAAAGAAAAGCAAATGCAACAAGAAAAAGAAAGTTCAAATTCCAAGTGCTTTAGATTTGTAATTAGCAAGGAAAAAAAAATCTACAAAGCCCATCAAATAACATCTGGTTTTGAGTGCATTTGATCATTGCACATCTTGGAAATAAAATTCCAGCATTTCCATCAGCTATAATTTTTAGAGAAGAAACGCTCAAAAAACATCAGGAGAAAGAATAATGTCAAATCTTTATAAGCAACATTGGCTTGTCAATTAGTGCTGATTATTGTAATGTTCATATGTGATAGGAAACAAGGCAAACATCCAGAATGGGTGTTGATCAGCACTCATGCAAAGTCCATACTATCTCATTGCTTAAATAATTCATTTTCAGCTTTCAAAATGAGGTGAAGTGACAAACTAAACCCATTTCTTGCCATGCTCTATTTAGCTCATCACAAATTTTTACCAGTTAGAGTAATCCACGAGGCTGGGATGGAAAAAACACTTGAAAAAAAAAAGACTTTCAGTATTCCCACAGAAGTCTCACAGTGAATGCAAATAGATCACAGACTAAATCAAAACCTTTGGAGAGTCATTTTTTTTTTATTTATTAGGTAATGTTGCAGAGATAGAAGCTAATTTATATGATGCAGCAGCTGAGGTTACTAATTAGATGCCAGATAAAGTTGGATTGATGAACATGGTAAAGGTTGACCTCTGAATATTCCTTTTCTGGAGCAAATAAACAAACTCTCAAGCACATCAACTTCCTTCTGATCCAAGGAAAGACCAGAGAGCCAAAGTAAGATGGTTCTGCCTTACAACCCCTGGCAAAACACACCTCACAGACCATGACTAGCAGTAGTCCTAACACACCTTAGATAGAGTCAGTTTGTAAGAGGGGGTAACATTACAGCAAGTTTTAGAGATGTGTTACAAGACAGATATATTCACTTAACTACCTTATGTTTCTTCATATAAAATCTAAAAAATCCTGACATAATGCACACACCTCTCTGATTATTGGATCTCCTGTGTGAATAAGGTGTTTTCCCTGAGTAATTTAAGTTTATGCCTTCAATGGGGCATGATTAAATTGGGACCAGGATTATCCTGCACTGCTTAAAAGAAATTAGCACTAGGTTTCTTCACCTTCTTTCATATGCTCACATGATTTGGCATGCCCTTGTACTGGCTGAAACAATAAAAAAACCCTGTAGGTGATTATTAGGATACCAGAAGTCCTTCAATTTTGACTCAGTTTTGACATTTCTTCTTCTCTTTGGTTCAGTAAAATTAGAATATTTCCATTGGAAGGGTAGTTGCTGATTTGCGTCAATTTTGATGCAAACTGCTTCTATTTTGAAACTTTTATATGATTGTCCTACACATCTTCATCACAGCAGAATAGAAAAAATGAAGCCAAACCAAACAATTCTGGCAGCCACTGAGGATACATTTGAACTGACAAGAAGTTGCAGCTGTACTTTATTATCCCTTGTTTAAACCCACTGAGGAATCTGTAGCTTGCCACGCTCAAGGTCAAGGAGCTGACTCAGATATAAAGTTCTTATGCTGTAGTGGTTGTACTCAAGTACAATATTGAACATGTGTTAAAATCCTACAGAAACTACATGTCTTGGAGCTCTGAAGAACATACCCTGTTTCAAACCTCTAGATCACCTAATAATACATACTTCTTTTTCAAAAATATTAAAAAAATATACCTCTACTTACAATTTTCCAGAAACTTTTCTATAGTGTTTGTATTTATTTCAGTCATTTACACCTTTGACCTGATCTTTGCTAGACCAAAAAATGTGGTTAATTTTGCATCCACTGCTAGAGGGTTTTGGAGGGCTTTTTTGTTATTTTGGGAGGATGGGAGGATGCTGTTTTATTTTAGTTTTTGTTTTTTTGGTGTTTTGTTTTGGTTTTTTTTTTGTTTTGTTTGTTTGTTTGTTTGTAAAGTAATAAATTTATTCAAAAAAACCCCCAACCATACTTCTGACAAGAAACATTCAACTTTCCTAATTTGAATACATACCTTACACTCATTTTTGAGAAATGTTTACCTTGGGAAATTTTGTGCATCTTTTTCCAGTAATTTGTAATTGGCATCATACACATAATGAAAGATATTTTTCCTCTTCAGTACATGGGCAAAAACACTCAAGAATATGGTTTTGTTCAGGTAAAATTTGTCTCTTTAATGGGTTATAGAGGTTTATTTATAGTTTGAAAATATATTTTTAACATGTGGATATTGAAAATCACTTCGTTAGAAAGAGAAATGAAAATCCAACCTGTAATTGCCAAATTTGACCACTGCATCTAATTTTGCGTCAAACAACAGGCCCCGTATGACAGGGCTGTTCAACAGACCCGGACAACCTCACATTCACCACCAGCCCAGAAAAACCTAACACAATCACTCTGCAACTGTGGAATGCAGCAACATAATGCTGAATCACACCATCACAAAAACCTGTGGAATTGGAATAGGGATCTGTAAGAAAGCAGAAATTTGGTTGGTTTTGGGTATTTTTGTAGCTATTGATGGCTACAAGTCTAGTGCCTTGTACCGTAAACAGATCTATAAAACATGTAGAGGGATCATTCCAAGGAAAGCTTTGTAAAATTTCTTGGATTAGTGAAGTCTGTCTGGCAGCCTCACCCGTGAAGTGCATAATGAATAATAATGTCAGTCATCATCAGACCAATAACCACTGGCACAGTGTACTTCACACACTCATTATATGCACAGAAGCACAAATAAATCTCAGTGTATTTACAAAAGCACAAAGCTGAACTTGGAAATTTTCTCCCTTTTCCTCCTCTACACATATAACTATTAGTTGCTATTTTCTTCTGCCTTCACTCAGAGTCAGGATTGAAGAAGGAGAGATAGGATTTTGGTGTTTGGACTCAGTTGTTGATTAATTCTTATCTACAGTACAGTGAGTTTTGCAGCACTTCTAGCTAACAAGATAAAAGCATCTAAATGAAGCTCTATCTTGTTCATTACAAGTTTTTTTTAAGGTTTAACTATGTAATTAAAAATCCATTTATATTATTTATACTTTTGAGATAATGACCAAACACCTGTAACATGCCCTGCAGTACTTGCTATCTAACCAAAAAGTATTACCTAAAACTAAGAAGAAGGAACATGAAGGAAGAAGAGTCACCGCCCCAAGAACCTCTATCTTGTCTCAAACTCATTACTATGTTCTAAAACCCCAAATTCCAAACTCTTCACTATGTGATATTACACACTTCTATTCAAACTGCACACCAGTAACTTTGACTCCATCTTTTAAATTTGGAAACCTCCTCCAAGGCCTCAAGTCAAAAATGGTGTTCTTTTGAGGGTCAGTGCCAGAAAGCACAGAAAGTTCAAAACTCCCAGGCTTCAGGGTTCCAACATAAAAATCCCTGTTTTTTAAAACATATTTACTTAATAAATTACACAGGCTGAAGGTTTTATCTTCAAAAAAATGCCATGGAAGGAACGACTGCCAGTTGTAGAGAGCAGAAAGTGGGATATCCTGCCCAGCTTCCAGCCAGCAAAGGGCTTCCTACAGCAGCACCAAATTCAGAAAAGAGCCTGGCAGCACCATCCACACTCCCCTTCAAAGGGAGCTCTGCCAGTCACCAAATCTAATCATCCAAAGATACTCATCAAGATTCAGTCAGGAGTTATAATTGCTTAATCTCATGTCATTATTACCATTAACTAGCTGCTCTAACATGAAATTTCCTCTCCTTTCTCATGTTTGCACCCTTCAGGAGGGTGCTGGCTGTTATCAAGCCTTGTCACATCTTGGCCAAAATGTGTCTGACTAAAGGCTCTTTGAATCTTTGTCTTTCAAAGAAATCCCATTAGCTCTGCCACCAGTCACACTGCTATGATCTTACAGTTTGTCAATAACTTTTTGATAACAAGCTGTAGTGCTAAGACATTTGAACCTGGATGCTGCCCACCAGCTCTTGGAAAAACAGAAAAAATGGAAAAAGGCAGCAGAAACAAATAGGATTCCTTCCTTCAGCCCAAGCAGCCAGCACGGTCCATTAGAGGGGAAGGCAGTGGATTAATGAGACAAGAAAGACACTTCAGGGATTGAGAAGTCTTTGCATGAATGTAAGCCAGTATTTCAGAGCCACTTGGATTTTTTTTTCCAGGAAAGAGACCTGGCCTAAAATTTCCAGTTAAATGGCAGTACATAACAACATATGTTACTATAACACTGCATATTCTTGTACTCGTTACCTTCATTAAAAGCATTGCTGGAAGATTCCTATTTTTCTTTTCCCCTAAATATTTCAAAAAGGTAAACTTAGAAACCCAGCTAAATAATGGAGCAATATAGAACCACCTGAAATGTCTCAATGCTCCTCCTGTACTCCTTGAGGCTCCCAGGACAGAGGAGAAATCCCTCTCTCTGTTTTCCTCCTGGCTCTGCAGCCAGCCCCCTTAATGAAGAGCAGCCACCATATCCTGCACACAAAGAAAACAGATGCTATCTGCTACACACACTGTAAATCTTCCTTGGGTTACTTGCACCACTTAAGATAATTAATTAAAAAACAGTTAGGTTAATTATTTTAAAATCAATGTTTTCTAAATAATTGTTTTAAAATTACACAAATGAATTCCCAGCTTAAGCAAACATAAAGTTTTGGGGTCTGTGAATACATTCAAATGTTTTTATATTGACCAGTTAACATTTTAGGTTTTCTTAATTATGTAAGACATTTCCTCTGAAGAAATTATTTATTAAGTATTAGCAACCTCTTTTCTCCCCATAAATTGAAACTGATAATTTTTCTATGCACACAGTAAAATAGAAAGCACATGCATTATGCCTGAAAAACTTGATGCAAGTCCTTCCATAAATCCTTTTTCTCCCCCAAACGTAAGGAACTATGATGCACAGAGGAGTCCACTTGATTAATTTGTACAGATAGATTATTGTTTCCTTTGTAAAGGATGATGCATGCCCTGCAGAAGTCATCCAGCACAAAGCATAGTACATTTCCTGGTAATATTTCCCAGCATATCACTGAAAATAAAGCTTTGAACTTCATTCTTTTGGATATCTCAGGATGAGGCAACCAAAAAAAGAATCAGTGAGGCAGTGATGAACACTAGGTTTCTAATTCCAAATTCAATGGTAATTACTACTGATAAAATCCCTACTTCCCCATCCCACCTCTTCTCTAGCTGTCATCTTTAATCCATATTCTCAAATCCAAGACAACATCTTGGGTTTCAAGCTGTGTCTGTCTTTTCTAGCAATATTACAGGTGAATCCATGGCTAAGTCAGAAAAAAACCCATTACTTGTTGGCTTTCTGAGAGCATTTAAATAATTACATTGAAATTGAGTTATCCTATTCATTTAAAAACCATATCATTTTGTTATCTTTGTTATACCTGTTCAGGTGTTACACTGAATGATTTCCTTTCAAGACAGTTAGTGTGGCAAGTAAACAAAATGGTTTTACATTCATGTTCCATCTTTTCTGTATTTTTTTAAGCACAAATTCTCCTTTCTATATCCGAATACACAGCCTTTAGCTAAATGCATGTGGACGTATACTCTTGAGTAATGCATGCTCCTAGAGAGTGGTCACACACAAACATCTCAAAATGAGCAACATTTTCAATGTTTCAATATTTACTAAACAACTGTGTAGAAATCAGAAATATGAATTTTTCAAAGTTGCAGTTATAGTATTTCTCCTTGCTCTGTTACATCTCATGGGAAATACTGCTACAATAAACATTCTTTAGGGGAGATACTCTATGTTTTATTCTGCACAGCATTGGAATGGACTAAAGAGACAATTAAACTAATAAGAAAACTGCATTTTGCAATCATGAAACAACTAAATGTTATACTGAAAACAGTGGCTATAAAATAAAAGGATTTAAAGTGAAATTTGGCCTTCTTTGTCAAATATTAGAAGTTTGTTCGTAGGATTTACTCATTAAAAAGTTATGCATCATTTACAGTTTCTTGCTTTTGTATGACTCACAAGGCAGACCAGCACCATGCTCACACAGTGAGCTTTTGCTGTCCATTAAAAAAGCCCTTTCACCCCAGGAGCAAGTGGTTTCACACTGTGCCCTAAGGATTCTTAAAAACTTTTTTAAAAGTATGTTTTGCTGGAGGAAAATATGAAAAGTAAATAAAAGAACTTAGAGCTATCCAAAAAGGAAACAGCACAGCTGCAATCTGTGGCCTTGCCAGCTAAGCTATTTCATACAAGTGCCAACTTAATTCAATGATATTCAATAATAACCACGTGCATCATGAGAGATTGCACACATTCATTTTCATGTTGACACCAAAATGGGAAAATTCTTGAAAACCTGGCTTAATGGGAAGTGTCCCTGCCCACAGCAGGAGGTCTGGGACTGGATGGCCATTAAGATCCATTCCAACCCTTAAAATTCTATGATTCTGTGTGTTATTATTCAGGATTAGTCAAACTCTGAAGCTGCCTGTAAGATTCTGACTGAGAGATACTTCAGTTTTTATTTAATAAACACAAACCAACTTTTAAATATTTGATCTAGAATACTTATTTTTAAGAGAGTTTGATCTACAGCAAATAGATCCCAAATGTACACGTTTTAGTAGGGATACAATGACTGAATTGCTGCTTGTATAATTTAGAGCTACCACCATTGATGCTAAATAAATAGAAATAAAGAGAAGTGATAAAACATTTTTTTTGAGTTTGAAGAAGTAGTATTCATGGGGATAAGAATAGCTATTGTTAAGAGTACCTTTGTAGAAGGATCTATAAGGTTTGCTATTTGTTCTGTGTTTAACAGGTTCCTGTAGGTTATGAGTCTACTTTTAAGGGCACTGATACTGATGTAAAAACAGAAATAGATTTTCCTTACACCCCCAAACACATGTGTACACTGCACGGAACATAACCTGTTCACTATGGAATATTTTTAAACTGATCTGAAGAAGACATTTCCAATTAAAGCTCAAGTAGGCATCCTTATTTTGATTTATTCAAACATGTGATATTACTCTGGCACACCACAAGCTTGTGATATATCCTCAGGCTGTATGGAACACTATGCCAGAAAACAGTGACTAGGAAAGCTAAGAGCATCCCTTAAAAAAATCAAACAGAAACAAGATTTACAACAGACACAAAGCCTAGTGTACAAGCAATTCAGATGTTCACTATTTTTTAAATGCTGTTTCTAGAATAATTAATTTGTGTAGTGATAAGTCTGTAAGGAGTTCACTCACAAGGCACCTGCCTGTTCTCTCAGTCCTCAGGTACAAGGAGGAAAATCTGCCAGTTTGAAAAAGGATTCATGTGCATATCCAAACCTACAGGAGTTATCAAACACCTTGACCTCTAAAGGGTGATTAAAAACACCAACACATTGGTAATAGGTACATGGCTTAACAGGATGCTGTGGTTTTCATTCCTTAGGGACTTTGGATTTAGGGATCTGTAGAAATAATTAGGAAAATCATTCCTATTCCCATGAGAACAAATGAGCTACCCAGGAACCAACATTTAAAAATTCACAAGCTGGAAAAATATTAGACAACTTTGCTCTTGGTAAAATTACTTGCTTAAGAAAAAAATAGGTTTAACTATTTTTTACAATTGTTTACAATCAATATGAGCTACTACATCATATATTTTGCTCAGAAAGTAGTTGCCAAAGTTTGAGCTGATGTGTTTTCACAGCAAGTATTGGCCTAAAATAAATATATTCTACAGCTTGAGAGAAGCCAGATTTAGCAAGTTATACATGGAAAAACTCAGTATTTACAGATAAGCAAAATATCTGACAGCAGGTAAAGTAATTTTTCTTGGCAGATTACATTCATGTGTGGAAAAGTAAACTTCTAATTTATCAAACAGCAGGAAAGACGTGGTATTTTATTGGATTTCTGTTCCAGTTTCCAATCCATATGGTGGTTTAATTTCTCTGACTCATACCTGTGAATTCTTATTTATGGTACCAAAAGAACCAGTGTAAATATTCAGAAAGCTTATTTATTTTGTGTGTCTTCTACACCACCTGGAAACAGAATTGAAATCAGAGCTGAAACTGTGCACTGCCTTGGTTTACATGTTATGTCATTATTATATCAGCAATTAAAAATGTGTTTGTAATTCATTCCTTTAGAAATGCTTCCCAAGAACTATGGCTACAAGTGGTCTACAAGAGCTAGAAACAAGCAATCTCAACAACTGGGTAAGAGTTCTGTGGTCTCTCAAATTCATCCCAGTAGGATTGCAAGGAGAAAACAAAGCACAGAAAATCTATAGAAAAAATAATAGATTCAAACTCTTCATTCTGAACTCTCTCTATATATTACAGCTTCACTGCTCTTGCTTTAAGGTACCAGAGTTGCTTATATACCCAAGATTTGTGTCACTGAAATAATGCCTGGCCTGTGAAGCATGGAATAACTTGTACAGAAAGTTCACAAGTTCAGTCCCAGGCAGATGGCAATGTGGCTTTAAACTGCAGAAGCTTCATTAAAGAAAAAAATAGGCTTGTGAATTGTTGTTTTGCTGCTTGGTTGGGTTTTCTTTTTGAGGGTGGTAGTTTTTGTGGTTTTTGAGTTTTGGTTTTATAAGTTTTTGCACATCTATATGAAAAAGGGTCTGATTCAGGTGTTAATTAACTTGTTTGGGCAGGTTTTTTTACCCTTTAACCAGGCTGGAATTTTGAGAATAACTGAGAAATGTGGAAATTGGGTCAGAAAGAGAGAGCCCGATAGTGTCCCACCAACCAGGCAGATGGAAGAGAAAGACAAGGAAGCAATAAGAAAAAAATCAAAGCAAAACAGGGAATTTCAAAACACCAGAAATGCAGGACACTGGAGGTGAAAAGCCAGAGACATCCACTTGTTATAACTGACTATAAACCATAAAAGATGAAAAATGTCATTTCTGTACATTTTCTGGGCTTTCAGGATCTCCTGGAAAAAAACATGTAGGATCAGTGGACTTGAAGGACAGAAATAACTTTCTCTGTGCTCCACAGGTATCTGCAATTCTCCAAATGAATTATTTGCTCCTTCATAAAAAACATCCAAGACCACCCCTTGTTCTGAAGGCCTTTTTAAGCAAGATTGTAAAATTATCAGTTTGCTTACAGCCTACTGTAATATAAATTAATCTTGGCAATCAGCACTGCCTAAGTTTTAGAGCATGCTTTGTATTTACTTCAAATAAAAAGTTTTATTAAGCTTTTAAATGTATTACCTTTCATGCTTAGAATAAGTCCTTTGTTCCACACTTCAGTGATAGAAACTTCTAAATAAAATACCTGAGGAATTAATCGCTCAGCTCTGTCTTCTCTAAGATTGTCATACTTAATTGCATTTACAAATAATGTTAAAGTGGACCTGTGATTTAAAGGGGTTAGCAATTTTTTACGTTTCTCTTTAAGATAAATCATCAGTCGATTTTAGAGTTTTTGAAATCTAGAGTTTTGACATTCATTAGGAACAGAATGGGTTACTTAAGCTTTATGTTTACCTCTATACCCTGAATGTATTTTGGAATATTTTTGAAAACCAGTGCTAAAAAACCATTTCCAGCATTAAAACACTAGGAAAATAGAACAATTTTATTTCTATTTGTGAATACAAACCCATAAATACCAATGCACAGTGGGCAGGCCTTACAAAACACGAAATGTAACCAAGATAACTAAAGGAAAATTAGTGCTCTCAGGTATAATCCCATTTATGTGTATGCTATAGAAACATGTACTTAGAACTCATTTGCCTGAAGTGTCTCAGAAATTACAGGGAATTACTAACAAATTTAGATAGATGTGTTTATGCTCCTTAATATAGGACCCAAAAACTTTATGAGGGCAATTAAAGCAACACTTGTAAACACCCAGTTCTAATAGCTGTAGATTTTTTTACCCTCCCCATGTTAAAGAAAGTATTTGGTTTTGTTTTCATAGGAGTTTACATTTCTGTCAGGCATGGGCAGCTAGCATGTTTTCTGTTTATCTGAAGTGTGCAGACTCTGTGCCCACATTCTCGTGCTCTTACCATGGACACTGTCTGGCACCCCACAAATGGGGACTGGTCTTTACCAGGGAGTTTCAAAAAGTATTTAGCATGGACCCAACACTGAGTATGCTGTCCTGAATTGATATTCATTGTGAGGAAAACATGGGTCTGAAGCACCCGTGGTGCTGAAATAATATAAAACAATGTTCCCTACTCATTGGAAATGTACAATTTTCCCAAGTTTTAATGATAAGTGTTCTATGCAGCTGGACACAGCTATAGTTCAGCTGATCTCTGTAATGAAATTGTGCACATGGATGTGTCATTGTCTTTCAGGGCAGGGAGCTTTCAGCTAACTTAGGGTGGGTGTTTTAGGGAGATGAAAAGCAGTGAGTCATTACAGCATCTGGACTATGAAGTGTCAGCAGCATCACTAAGCACTACAAATACATCACAGAATATTAAGGTGGTTTGGGCTGGAAGGGACCTTAAAGACCTCATTTCAACCCCCTGCAAGGACAGGAACACCTTGCACTAGAGCAGGTTGCTCAGAGCCCCATCTCTCCTGGCCTTGAACACTGCCAGGGATCAGGCAGGCACAATTTCTTTGGGCAACCTATGCCAATGCCTCACAATCCTCACAGTAAGGAATTTTTTCCCAATATCTAATCTAAACCTACTCTCACTTTGATCCATTCCCCCTTGTCCTGTCACTACATGCCCTCATAAAACCTCTCTCCACTTTTCTAGGTCTACAACCAAAGTACATTTAGAAGCTGTGTTATTTCAATCTTATCTCTTGTGGATGTTCGTAGGACAGCACCTACATTTGTACCTTCTATTGAATATTAAATTATTTATAGTATTGCCCTTACTAAGAGCATTGAGAGTCAGAGCCAGGGTATGAGCATTGCAGTGTTTGGGTTCAACCTGGCTGTCATGACCCACGTTCCACAGAGCTCCAGCCTTCACTTGCAGTGTGCTGACTTCAGTTATTCCCTTTAGACTGCTTTCAGCCTGCCTTTTTATTCTACAAAGAACATTACTCCTCATCACAGTAGTCTGCCCTTACCTTTACAAAGATTCTTATTTATTTATGGTTGTATACAACAGCATTAAACCTCAAAACTTCCACAGCAACAGAATAGTAGCATCATTTGGGAAATAAAGATGGGGGAAAAAGAACCTCAGTGATTCTCTCAGCACATACAAATAGTTAAAATATTCAAGGTTTGGTACACAGCAAGTGCCTAAAGTCTAATATGTGAACTTCATAAACCTACAGTTATTCAGTGTCAGATTATCTTGTGTGAATTCTCAGCATGGTATTGAGAAATTAATTACAGATTATTAGCTTGACTATGATTTTTAATTATATACATTCTTAATATAATTACATTTACACTCATATCAATCTAATCAACACTGATTTACTGGAAAAATTGTGATTTCAGAATTCAGATTGAAATAAATGTCCATAGAATTCCATCTGTACCCAACTTTTTCTTTTGGGTCATCCAGTTCAGGTATGTGAACAGAGGAACTTGTTTTTGGACATCTTGTATCTTGACAAACTGCCTTTCAGATAAGATTGAGTACAAAATGAAAAAGAAACAATAAAGGTTGTGCTGTACTTCTGAAAACAAACCCAACAAACACCAAGTGTCCCTCCCCACAAGACCTAGGGGATAGTGGCATTCTTGTCTTGCAGCATTATTGTGGCTGGTAAACTGTTGCTATGTAGATAATGTCAGTGTAAGATATACACTTCCTTTCAAAATTATAAAAAAAAAAAACCCTGCAGGAAAAATGCAACAAAAGTTATAAGTTTCCAAAGGCTTGGTCATTTTCCAGAAGTTGCCATTCAACAGTGTGAGGCTTAGTTTTGTTCCAGTGGGTTGGTGGTAAAGGAGTACATTAAAACTAAAACACTTGTAGCCCTCATCTATGCCTTTATCATGGATTAACTCACAATTGTGTTAGCATTTGAGAGAAACACACAAAAAGGTGTGACGTGTAGGATATGCACACATATGGTTTGAAAAAGTATAGTATTTGAACTTCCTATGTTATAATGTGCTGTTAATATTATCTAGAGGAAAAATGCATCAGAATTATGTATGGACACAATAACCTTAAAAATGTTCAGGTACTTATGTTGACAGACACTTTAATACCTGCTGACATCTAGGCTTGAGTGCATGAAACCCTAACAGCAAAAGATTTGCATCATTCAAGGTCCAAGTGAAACCTCTTTATGTTATTTGGTTACTCTGAAACCTGGAACAGTGGAACTTTGAAAATATTTCCTGTTTATAAGAGAAATAAATTGTTGCTGCTGAAAGAGAGCCATTCTTCTTTTGCTTTGTTTTAATCTTATCGTCCTACTCTCTCAGCTAAAAAGATTTAGCAGCATTTTACAGACAAATCCTCTGAGGTCAAATCTGTTCTACCAAAACAAGGTGGTATCATTTTTAAGTTATTCCTAGTACATAAAAATTCAGAATTTATTACCACTTAAGAACTCGGGAAGGACACTGTCAATAATAATCCTGCAAATGCTTGTGTTTAATGATCTAACGATCTATATAAAAAAATATATCCAGAAACATTAGCTTATATTATCTAAACAAGATCTTCTTTTGAGGAGGACCACGAGCTACTCAAAAGAAAATAAGAAGGAGATACACCCTTCCCAACACATTTTTTCACACACTCCTGGGAAGAGAAGCCAGGTCCTCATTCTACAAGCAAGGGTTCTCATTAAAGGATTCCTCACCATGTCTGACAGTGGAAAATTTCCCATTGGCCCCAGGTTTTCTTCAAATCAATCTAATGACCCCTTAGACCAGGGGATGAAGGTACCCTTGACACCCCCAAGGAATAGTCCTTTCTACATCAAAATCCAGGAAATTCTTACAGAATGCAAGCTGCCTAACATATTTAAGCCAAATGAAATGAAATTGGTTTGCTTTTTATCATTGAAATAGTGACTGGAATATTTTTAGCTGTAGTGAAATTCCATGCTAATAACCAATTATTTTTCTATCAATAGATAAGAACCCTCCTTTGGGCAGATCTTTGGATTTTCTATCCAAATAATTCTTTAGAAAATTTCTTCTGTTAATTGTCTTCTGCAACATGTTTCAACATTCTGGACTTAATGAAATCATTAATGTTAGCTTAATGAAAGAGGGAATGACTCTGTGTGGAAGAATACACTGAATTTTAGAAGAATGATCTAATTTAGAAATTTTAATGAATACTTTTGGCAGTGTTCTGACTATACAAATATGAAATTTTTTGTATTCATTCTCTAAAGCCTACCAGGTACCAGTGTTTAACACACACCAGTAAACAAACTTTTGTTATTTGTTCCTTTAGAAATTTTAAATATTCAAATAATGTAAAATCAATAGTATAGATATTCTTCAAAAGGACCACATTGAAAAGATTCTCAGTAATGACCTCTCTTGATTTTGCAAAAAAAATAAAAAAAACCCCAACACACTTAGCAAGTAACGGTAGTACAAGTTCCCTTCCAAAAGAAAGCCCAGGTAAATCCACTGATGTTTGTCTCTCTGTATCTTATCCATAAATTGAAAATATGTTGTTGCAATCTGAAAAACTTAGAAAAAGCCATGTACTTAAACTTTTTTGTTTTAATTGTGTCAGAAAAACTGCTCTAAGAAGTTACTCAATAATCCCTTGCTAAATAGTCATAGGTATAGTTTTCTCTTGGTTTTCAGAGTTGTATTGATCTATCATAGCACCATTGCAACTGGAAGCAGAATATGGAAGCCCTTATATTTCCATCTCACACAAAGTATGAAAACTTCGTGCAGCAGAAACAAAATTATAGCCCTTAACTAGCTCAAAGATTTGTAACTCTCAATGTTGCCAAGACAAAATTCAAAATGCAGACACATGCAGTCACCCTCACTTGGTAGACAACTTTGTACTTGCTCTGTAACTTAAAATAATTAAAAAACTTATCTGAAAAAAATATATCTTGTGATCATCCCAGAACCATTAAAATAGTTTGTACCAAAAGCTGTTGTCATGCAAACTTTAAATTATTTCTATCTCTACGACAGACCATTTAGGAAAATTCTTTTTTTCACACAACAACTATTTAAAGAACACATTTGACAAATCTATATTCTTCCTGATTTGTAAATCTGGTCCTTCATCTTACTTAGCTGCTCTAGTGGTAGACTGATAGTCTCATCACAATCCATTTCAGGTTTCTCTTCTATCTAGTTGTTCCATCTCAAGTTTTCATTTTCCAATTCATGGTCTTCTCAATAATATGAATTTAATCACTTTATTATCATTATTGTTACTCACAGAGCCCTCACCAGTGTGGCATTTTATTGGCAAGGAAGTAAGGATTAAATTTTCAATACTGACAACCCAGTGGATAGAACATAAAGGAAAATGAGAGAAGCATGTGAATCTTATGTAGATCTTTTCTTGGTCTCAGTGTTTTTTTTCAGGTTGCTTGAGGGGGTTTCTTCCATATAAATGAAATGCAGTCAGAGGAGGATGAACAAAACACTGATACTCTTTCATGCCTGCCACTGCATGCTCTGCAAGCATATGAAAAACACTACAATGTGTTTGGACCACCAAATGTATTTTAGAAGAGTTGCTCATTGCTCAGTCAAGTTGCCATTCCAGCTGCGCACCAGGGGAAATCAGGGGGCTGGCAGTTTGGAATGGCTACCTCGAGTCACCTCCACAAAAATGACCACTGGAAATTTATCAGCAGTTCCTGTTTCCCACAATAAATTCTGTCCTTGCACTCTGGAGAATTATTTCTTGCTATTGTCATAAGCATTGTTTCCTGCTTTTGTATAAACAATGGCCAGGGATAAATGTGCTCTCCAGCCAAATGGCAGAAGGCAGATGGGAACTAAAAGGGATTTTGGAGCCTGGTCCTGGAAAACCTCTTTGGAAGGGTAGGTGGAATTAATTATGCATTTATAAATATATACATGGGCATGTGTGTACGCAGACATGTAAACACACTACTACATACCAAGTATTTTTTATTTAAGAAATATAAATTATTTAGATTGTGTTCTATGTGAAATGGGCTTCCAAAAGCTGTTCCAAGTGCAGCCAACAGTTGTTTTAAAAGGCCACAGCACAGCATCAGTTGATCATATCCTCTGTAAATTGTTTATGTACCCTTAGTAAACACAAAGCCATTTCTACATGTGTTTATATACAGAACATATACATGCGTATAAATATATATATATATATAAAACACAACTTCAAATGTAAATATATACAGCACTGTGATGATGCTGAGAGTTTATCAGTTGCACATATAATAAATATACAGTATCTGCACTTCTCTGTGGTATATATTGATTATTGGGCTTTACCACAGCTAGAATAAATAGCTATGGCAACCAGCCAGTTTTAAAGGGCTTTTTTGTTATATATTATTGAACCAACTACTCTTTCTGCACTTTGTATTAATAAATGCAAATAAGAATTCCCCTGTGTGTAAATGCTGTACCTCTGGCGAATTGGTGTGGGAATGACAGGCAGAAGGAACGAGTCTGGAGCTGGAAAAGGCAAGAGCAGGCATGAGTAGCAGGATGACTGATGGCAGGTGGATGGGCATGCAGCTTTAACGTGGAAAAGCGGCAGAGAAGGATATGCAGGGGAGGGAAGACCTTGTAAGATGGTCACAGTCCCCGGACACTTCCTAGCTTCCTTTGCTAGCAGCCCCCTTTTCTCAAGCATAAACTTTTACTCTATCCAGTCTCAAAAACAGATCCATCTTTTAACCAGTCTGGTGTGTGTGCCAACCACACTTTGGTCTGCAACAATTCTGCCACAACACGCACCCATAATATTTTAAAATAAAAACCACCTTTTCAGTCCACATTGCTTGACAATATTCTTGTCATATTTACCTGGAAATGGACATGAAAACTGAGGCTGCAACTTCCAGTGCAACCACTATGCCCTAATGCAATTTCCCACCCAGTCCCTTTGTGAAATGCAGCTGGTGTAAAGAAAGGAATTTCACTGACACAGAGGGAGTCATTCCTCTCTCAGCTTCCACTGAACCTTTGCCTCTAATTAAGCATACCTGTCAGTGATCTCAAGGAAATCTCCCTAAGTCATCAGTCAAACCTGATCTATGATAAACAAGAAAATTATGCCACAGAGATTTGAATTCACAACAAAAGCTGCTCTGTAGCTGACTGATATTTCCCTGTGAGCCCATTCCTGCTCGGGCCTCTCAGCTCCCCTTGCACTCACAGATCACTCAGGCACTTGTGAAACCTCCATTTGGCTTCCCCATGTGATTGCACACATCCTGCAATTATTCCTGTATATGTCACTTTTCTGTAGGAGAATTACTGTCCCTCTTCTCATTTCTGTATTCAAATGCAAGCTCAGCACTCTGATGAGGAGACCTCTTGTGAGCCATATGCCAGTTACCTATCTTGCTGTTGCATTTTTTAATTTCATATGAGTGCTTTGGAAATTTTTTCACATGAAGTCATGCCATTTACTGCTAAATGTGGGGCCAGTGACTGAGAGGATGCAGAACTAGATTTTAACTTGAGAACAAAACAGTTTGCTTTGTGTAGTTTTCTCAGGCTACACAACATGGGAAATTCGAATCAGGAGATTAAGAGCAAGGCTTGGGAGCTCAACAAAACATCATGACTATTTCTCATTATCATTCCAAGATGAAGAAATTTGTCTGGGAGTTTCTACAAGAGAAGGCTCATGAGTTTTTTAATTTTAGGTACACTGATGGGTGCATTGGCAGGGACAGATGGTCAGCTGACTTTTAGGGAGCACAGGGACAATGGTTGTGCCTCATCCATTTGTGGCCAGGTAAAAAATAAGCCAAGCTTATGTTTAAACTCTCAAAACACCATCTGAACAGCCAGTGGAATTGTTGGTCATCTAGAGGCAGCTGAACATTGGATGCTCAGAAAAGACCTTGGCAAATGAGAAAAAGAGTGAGCTGAATTCTCCATCATCCCTCTAATGAAAGTAACACAATAGGAGAGCTTGAAAAGAGGGACTACTGTATGGAAACAAAAAAGCCAGAAAGAACAGCTGTATTTTTTCAGGGTTTCTCTAGAAAAAAAGTTGATATTTGTAGATGGAAGAAAACAAAACACCACTTCCTAGAGTGGGCAAAATGCCACACTAACAGATGGCAGAAGTGCAGGCATGCAAGAGAACAAGTTTATAAATTGATGCATGGGCATGCTTTCCTGTCCAGGAATGTTGAAACAGCAGCTTTTGGAGAACAATTTCAACTCCTAAATGTACAGAACCTTATCATTATCAGCCTAGCTTTAAGCTTGCTTCAAATGGATATAGATGTTATTTCTTGAAGGAGATTTTTGCTTTCAAATGCAAACATTTCACACACTAATGTTTATTTGAGTGAAAGAGGAGTTGTGCTTTGCTGTTATATCAATATTTTTGACATTTATTACTTTAAGGTATCTTTGTCTAACACCATACATTAGGCTGTTTTACAGGGCCATTTTACACGTGTATCAATGAGTTTTTAGCGATTTTTAAGGTATCATATTCTGTCTATTTGTGCTTGGCTATAACCTGTTGCTGTATACTCTCTAAAAACATAAGGGGAAAAATCGACTGATTACTTTTTTGTCTCCTACTCAGTACACCTTCATTAAGACAGCCACTCCCTCAGTTCACTCTTTATCAAATATGAAGCAAACTGTTTTTTTTTTTTTTTTAATATTTGAGATATGAAATGCACTGGAAAAACATCTTTAGTCCACTGCTTTACTGGTCTGCAGCCTTAAAATCTTGCTAGACAGGTGTTTTATTGCATTGATATAACAGTATTTCTGCTCAAAACAAAGGTAAAAAAAGTAAAACCACTTAAAATTCTCTGAAACCTGTTTCCACTCCTCTGAAAATCCCTTACAGCATCTCCACTGTGGACTGTATTTGAGTTCAGCTAAACAAGCACTATTTCTTATGAACTTTGCTTGACTTACCGAATAGCTATATCTACATGAAGCTTGACACATGAAGATGGACATTAACAGTTCAAATTAAATAATATTCTATGTTATTAAACCAAACAATTAGTCTGGAACAGGCTCTGCACTGGAACAGTCTCCTCTGGGAAGTGGTCAGAGCACCAAGCCTGACAGAGCTCAAGAAGTGTTTGGACAACAGTCCACATAGTGGCAGCCCATAATGGAATTTTTGGGATGTCCTGTGTAGGGCCAGGAGCTGGGCTTTGATGATCCCTATGGGTCCCTTCCAAACCAGGATATCCTAAAAATTACAAAGGCTGAAGATCAGCCTTAGCTCTAGGATAGGCAGTACATGAAGGCAATGGGATCCTACAACACAGGCAGAAATACAAGGGTTGGAGCTCAGAAAATGGAGTTCAGTTGTCTCAAAGATTAGAGGTGACTTATAAGCCCTGACTCATTAATGTTTTAAGGGGAACAGAAGAGAGAGAATAGTATAGAAAGGAGCAGTGCTTTCTTCTGATCAAAAGAGGAAATAAAGTTACAGTAATTTCACGATTATAAGCCGCACCTTTTTCATTGAAGAATCCAGCCTGCCCCAGTAGTGCGGCTTATATTCAGGTGCGGCTTATATATGGACAAATCCCAGTGAAATGCCAACCCAGAAGTGAGAGCCAGCCAGGAGGATGCCTGGGGCTGCCTTTAAAGGCTTGCTGGTTTATGAAAACTGTTTCAACTTGAGCACCTGACACCAATTTGTGTCTGTTACTAATTTGTTACTTTGTTACACATGGATCCTCACCAAAAAAAAAAAAAAAAAAAAAAAAAAAAAGTGCGGCTTATATTCAGGTGCGGCTTATATATGGTCTACCTGGCTACTGGGAGGTGCGGCTTATAATCAGGTGTGGCTTATAATTGTGAAATTACTGTACATTTTCCCTTGAGGATTGTTGGCCACCTACCTGCCAGTTTCAAATCCAGTTTTAAGTTATCACAGTGCACCTACTTGAGGAGTAAGTACAGATATTGGGGGAAATAAAGGTATTTAGGGAAAAAACAAACACAAAATGTCAGTGCAATCCCTGGTGTGCATGGTTTTAGTGAAATAAGAGAATAAGAGTCAGATTTTCAGCTTCTATCTTGCTTATACCACCCAAAGATGCAGCACAGGTAATGTTCCCACTCACCACAATGACTAACAAGGGCAAAAGTAATTCTGAAAGCACCTAGAGGACTGATGAGTAAAGGACTTCAGAGGAACTTCTCACTTGAATTTCAAATCAGAATTAGAAAATAATCTTCCATAGTTACTTTTAAGAAGGTCTAGTTGCTCCCAATAGCAAAAATAAGCAAATAATTACATGAAAATACAAAAAGGGTGGACATAAGCGATTCATAAGAGGATTACAGTCTTACTTAAATAACTGGCACCACAAAAATTGTTGTTTAGAGCCTTTTCAAATCTCTTGATACCTCACAGAAAATCATGAGGGGTAAAAACTGTGACTGGCTAACCACACACCTCAATAACCTAAACTTGTCTTTCTGTTGCCTGGCAGAGTAAGGAACAATCATACAACTGGGAAGTGCAAGGAGAGAAAGCCAGAAAAGGTTTACTGATTTATGAAAGTCTACAAGTATTTTGGAAATACTTAAGTTAAATATTTACTCTAAGAGGTAGCATGGTTGAGTATTTCTTCATGCCTGTTAGAGATGACAAAGAAAAGCAAGAAAAATTATGATGATATAGTAGAGAAAAGATACTCGAAAAGAGATTTAATTAGTGATTGGGATACAGGAAATTCAGCTGGAATACATAGTTCAGATTTCAATTAGCAATGGTCCTTTGGCTTAAAAAGAAAACTTCTTTGCATCACAGTGGGTGAAAACCACAGGTGCAGAACTGGCCCACGGATGATTTTTCGTCCCCAAAGTCTTTTTACATCTTCTGTCCTAGCTGCCTCCAGCTGGCAAGCTCTCTGTAACCAGGGCTGCGATGTGATCTTCAAACCAGTGATGATGATGATGGCTAACAACCTGTGTCAATTTATGATGCTATTATTTGAGCCTAGGAAATTTAGGATACAGTTTCAATATCTCCTCCTAGCATTTTTTTTCCTTCCTCTTGAGCTTCTTGAAGAGTCAACCAACCACTGATATCCTTTAACTTCCTCTCCAGTGCCACTGCTACCACGGCAGGTAAGATTATTGATCTCAAACTGCCTCAAGATTTTCTCTGCAAAACTAATCTTCATGCTCACTTTGCAACAGGTCTTTCATCACTGTGCTCCAGCCACATTAATAATGAATGAATCCATTATGATCAATGGCTCGACAATGAATATCAAATAACTTCTCCATTATTAAGATCATTACAGGACACTAGAGGTAACTGCTCAGTGCCATTCACAGCAGTTTAGCTGTATGATCTCCTTCTCCTGTGACTAAAAGACCCCAAATCACACTGAATATTTAACCTGAGGTTCAGTGATTTTACACTTTGTACAATAAAACATCATGAATCAGTAGGGCAGTAATGTGTATCGGTGTCTTTATGAGTAATTTAATATAATCTTGCTGAGTACACAGTGCCTATCTGCACCAGCAAAAAGCACTCTCTGAAGATCTGCAGCATGGATATTAATTGTACCAAATCTAACCAGAAACTAGCAACTGAACAGAACCACTCCAATGCTGTCTTTAAAATGCTGCTCCTTTTAACCATGTTTTTGTTTACATTCACCCACTTTCACAGTAAATAATGCAACTGATTAAGAAATGAACACAGAACATTAATCATAGTGTTTAACTAGATATTTCCTAAAGGTCACCCCACTTTGAGAGACTGAGCTTTCCCATATTCTGCCTGTGATTAATGGTCCATTTCCCGTCGCTCCCATGCACCCTTGGATCCCCATCCTGCAATTCTCCCTTGCTCCTGGCTCCTTGTGCCTGTCAAAGTGACATGAGAAATGACTGCATAACCTTTGCTGACATTCAGCAGTTCCCAGTCTTTCAGTTTTCACTCGGCATGGCTCTCCAAGAAGTCTGCTTTAGGTTTGCAGTTTCCCAGGCAGAATTTGCAGTGACAGAAGAGAAATGATTGTTCTGGGTTACATTGCCAACAGAGCTTTGACAAATGTTGCACAGCTAAAAGATCTTGCCCAAGATAAATAGGTATCAGTGAATACTGTGGCTACTTCTCACTCATGCAATCTCAATTCCAAATCTGCGCTCACGAATCAGCTTTGGTAAGAGAACAGCAGTGGAATATATTGAGGGGAGAAGACTTTGATGGGGAAGCATGATAGAAGGGTTGATAATTGCATGGTTGAAAAGAGCCTGGTGTCTAGATTTGAGTCCCAAGGGTTGTGGTTTAAATGCTGTTTCTGACCAGACCCCTGCGTGGAATGGGGCTTCTCTGACACCTGGGTCTCCATCTACCCATGCATCTGCAATTTGCTCCTGAAATAGGCACACTCGAAAAGAGGAGCCGTTTTCTTTGATTGTTAATAGATTTGAGGGGAAGATAGACACAAAAATACCACCCCTCAAATTTAAATTGTTTTACATCTCGTTATGAACTTTTCAATTCAGAAAGTCTCCTAAGAGAGATCCCAATGGCTGAGTCAGGTGAGTTCCTAGGTCTCCACACCAGATACCAGCTCACAGGAAACTACCACTGAAAAAGGGATGCATCTTTGTTTCTCCAGGAAACAACCCACTCCTCATGGGAAAGATTTATTTTTTTTCCCAGACATTGGTGACTATTCTTGTTACAAAGAAAAGAGAAATGACAGAAATTACTCTCATTCCTTCCAACCATACAGAAAGATATGGCAAATCCAAAATGTAACCCATAATAATATTGTGCTCATAATGGTGGTTACTTACAAGGAATAGAGCTCTTTTGATGCAAATTAACCAATTGACTAAGGTAGAGATGATGCCATTAGCAATAATTTGTTCATCAACCTTTGATACTGAATAGGGGGCATACAGGCTAAGTTCCCTGTCCTCCTGTTTTCAAGGAAAGACACATTTCTCTCAAGACCCAATCATCTGTCTCTGCATTTTTATGCTGAAAAAACATAAGCACAATTACTAGATATTTCTTCTCCGGTTGTTCTAATAAATTCTATCACTCTTGGAGGGGAAAAAGCAACCAAATGCGCCAAAAACCTCTAGACAATTATTGTGATCTGTCTCTGGGACCATCACAGTTTATGGCTGACAAAGCACAGCTAACATCTTAATGAGTTTGAGAGCACTGATTTAAGGGAGAAGGAAAAATGGAGATTTATCTGGAATTTTTTTTTTTTTTAATTTTTTTTATTCTTGAGAAGCACTTGTGTGGCGAACACCTTTGTTTCAATTCCTTATTTTTTTAAATAAACTATTTATGCCAGGGCACCTCTCTGTGAGTGGCTTGGCAGACCTTACTGGATCAGGGATATCTTGAGTGAGAGTTTACTACACCTTCAATCTCAGCCACATAATTTAAGTAGCAATGTGGAGAAGGAGAATCAAGACCTCTACTTCATACTAGGTTTGAATAGAAAAAAAATTTAGAAAAGTTAGCCGTCATTTCTACCATATGTGGAAGCCCTAATCTCAAGTCACTTAAAGTGATACCAGACAGCAGAGACTGAATCTTGCAATCTATATTTTAACCATTCCACCAAAGTTAAAGTTTATTCCACAAAGAAGGCGATCATGGCATTTATTCTTTAAAAATACCCACTAGGGAATTTGTCATGAGTTATATAAAGAGGATTTGGACAATCACACAAGTGTTTGCTATTTCTAAGGCTAAGTCCTGAGAAATACTGAATATTTTGGAGCACTCAGATGTTACAAGTGCTCAGCATTATTAGTGCCCTTACATGTGTTCAGGGATGAAAAGTCACAAGAAACAACCTTCTAATATAGGAGCTTATACTGCTAATATTTCAAGGTGGGATACTACAAAATCATGTAGCTACTGCTGAGATAAGTACATGGACTAGGAGCAATTTGTTTTCCAATATAATTGTTCACATTCAGAATATTTGTGAATAAAAATTAATCCTAATTGAAGTTATGTGTTAAAAACAACCATAGAAGGAAGCCTTCTAAACATAAAATATCAATTTTGGACATAAATTTTCTGAAGATAATCTTGAATTTCAGAATTAAGTTCCACTAATTGTGGAAGATTTCAAGGTCTAAGCATACATGATTATGACTTGGAATCAGGGCACAGGAAAAAAACAAATCAACAATATCAATGTTTATAAATTGAATGGTCTAAAAATTTTTCAAATAAATTTTTAAAAGAAAATAGAACTTCCTATATGAGCATTACAAATACATTCCAAAAACTGCAACATTAACTGTGTGGAACAAAGTTTTTATTCTGTAGCAATAAGGAAGCAAAAAATGGGAACATTTTTAATATACAATGATTAAAGTGTGAGTGCTAGTGCTGTAATAGACAGGATACTTTCATTGTCTATACACGGTCAGTTTAATTTCTGACTAAATTTTTGCCACCAAGAGATATTTTTAGTAAAATTGTTCAAGCATATTAAATAAAAATATTTTTATTCTAAATAAAGATTTCATGGATCAACTCTTGCATGCTGTTTATATGCAAGTTTCCTACATTTTGCATTGCTGAATAATTGAGAACATTAGCTCCCAAACCATGAAAAATTTATTTTATCATGATGTATTATTAATCAATTTAATTTACAGTGATCTGAAGTCCCACTTTCCATTATGGTGCTTGAAGATACATTTAGACAGTAGCTTGGTCTGTATTATACCACTGTGTAACTCTTTCTCATCTGAAAAGCTTCTCAATGTGGGTCATACTCCACAAGCATAATAATGGATAAAATGGATAAAAGAGAACCAGTTGACATAATTTATTTGGACTTCCAAATCATTTTGAAAAAAGTGTCACATAGAAAACCACTGAAAATTTAAGTAGCTAGAGAATAGAGCAAACTATTTGAAATTATCAAAAGCTGCTTAGCAGACAGAAAGAAAAAAAAATTGCATTTAAAAATGTTTAGTCTATGAAGATACTTTACTATTACCATTTAGAGGAAACACTTTTACTATTTAAAGCTATTTTTATTTTCACTACATAAACATATTATTATATTTCATCAAGTTTTAGCTAGTCTTTTAATGTTTACTACAATTTTATTATAAAATACTCACACAAATCAGTTTGGAAATGAAAAGCTTTTACTCTTGTTTTGAATTTATTTATCTATCACTAAAAGAATGCCTTCATTCACTACAACTTCATTCCTCTCCCCTTAAACGCAAATTGAAAAGGAAATATTAATTATATGCAAACTCTCATGACTTGTTCTTTGATATTTTGTGAAAAGTCACTGGCTATTGAAGTCTCTGCTTATATGTCAAACGACAATTATATTGTCTGGCCATGATATAAATAATTTAAATGAGAGCTAATAATTGAGAACTGCTGCTGAACAATAGAAACATTTAGAGTGCTATCAAGAAGAAAGATTATTAGAAATATCTGGTAAATCTCAAATGCTAAAAAAGTCACACAGGGAAAAAAAATCTGTGTTTGGAGGTAGAAGACTGAAATCCTCATTCACCTTAGAGCAGTTTAACATAGCTGGGAAGGAAAGTGAAGTATCTTTGAGTTGGTGAGCACAAGGATGGAGTCTGATAAACAAGAATTTGAAAAACTTGCATAAAAATCCATGTTGTGAACACCAGAGAAAATATTGCAGGATACCACCAGCAGGTGAAGTTTCCCTGGAGTAAAGCATGACCCTGGCAATGCCTTAGACAATGAAAATATTCCAGGGCATGCATGAATTCTCCTACAAGGAATAAACTACCAAGCCAGGATAATTTTGCATAGAAAGGAATTGCATCTAAAGTGCAGAGGCAAAATACAAAGGCACTGAATAATAAACAGCAGGAAAAGAACATGGATTGCTGATCCACATTGGATTTGTGGCAGAAAATTCTTTTTCCTTTTAAAGGAGATTTTAAAGTTGGAAACTCAGGACAATAAAAAAAAAAAAAGTAGTAATTTGTGTAGACATAGTATAACACATCCTGCTGCCCCTGGAAGTAGAAAGGGCAATATTAAAATAACCCAAAAATATCACAGCCTTTAAATATTTATACAAATGGGCTGGGAAAAATTTCAGCAAAAATCTGAAAATTAGGCCTATTAACCACATGAGTGAAATGATGAAAGAATTTCAAACAGACGTGTCTGGAAGGCTACTGAGAAATGGTTGGAGAGGAGAGGGAATGCCTATGCCAGGGAGAAACCCTGCTGCACCTGGAGCTGGCATCACACTCAGGTGGCTGGGGAGGCTTCAGGCTGAGCTAGAAGCACCAGCAAGTGAACAGGGAGGGGGCAGCACTCTGAGGAGGTTTTATTTAAAAAACAAGAGGGCTGCAAGCCAGAATCCTACCCTTTAATGCAGCCCCTCCTCCATTCAAAGATGGCTTCATTACAAATTTGTACTGCCTTAAAAATAAAATGCTGGCATCAAACACACATCTTGTCACATCTTCCCTCCTAGCAGAAATAGCTGCAGACCCTAAACTTTCTCTAGATGCTTTTTTTAAAAAAAAAAAGATGAACATATGGCCAAAAAATGTGTTATAGATGGGAAAGAGGGAGTAGGCTAAGCAACTTGTGAAAGCAAAATATCAGCACTCCCTGGCTATCCCCAAGGGATGCTCCCAAGGTTTATCATAATTTTTAGGAATGCTGGGACCTCAGATCTGCAAGGGATGTTCATCATTCTCATGTACTCACTGAGACACAAAACACACCAGCTACTGCTCTCAGACTTTTTAGTAGAAAGAAGCTGGAGAAGGACTTTTGGCAAGGACGTGCAGCGATAGGACAACAGCTAAAGGCTTTAAACTGAAAGAGGGGAGGTTAGAAAGACATTCACTGTGAGGGTGGTGAAACTCTGGAACAAGCTCCTGGAGAAATGGTAGAAGCCCCTTTCCTGGTAACATTCAAGGTCAAGTTGCACAGGGCTCTGAGCAGCCAGATCTAGTTAAAGATGTCCACACTTATTCCAGAAGGGTTGGACTAGATGACCTTTTAAAAGTTACTTCCAACTTGAAGTACTCTATAATTCTCTAATTTGATGAGAATATCAGTCTTGAGCCTTACAGTGAAATATCAAAGGCTTGTGGTTATAAAACAAATAAAAATCAAATATACTTTCCAGGATGGACTTTCATAGCATTGTATCCCCTCATGACAGAAAACAGTTTGAAAGGCAGTTCTATGCAAGGCAGAATGGAGTTAATCTCATTGCCTGTTTTGGATCTTTGTGCACAGTTTTGTTTGCCTTCTGCAGCAATAGAATACTTAGGATCAAAATAAAATCCTGCATCGGGTAAAAACATTACAAGCTCATAGTCAAATTATTTGCACAAACACCTCAGGTATACAAGACCATCTCAAAAAGCATCACATGACACCTTGAAGCTGTTTGCAAAGGTACACCACTTCCCTGGATTAGATAAAACTGATACTTGTGCTGCTTCAAGCCACAATATTCATTATCTGTTGGACAAATCTACTTGTCTCTTCTTCTGTTGCCATTGTTTGGTAGAAATGTAACCAATAATATAATGATTAAAAAAAGATTACGTATTTCTATAACAGCAAGCAACAGTTATCTATTATTGACATACTGAAAAATCCCTGGCAAAACTTCATTTTCACCAAGAAAAAGAGTGATGTCTAATGATGCATATTAAGCCTCTGATTCCCAGGATTCCCACAATTAATATACTACCAAATTATGCAAAAAACTACTGGAGCATTTCATTTATACTCCTATAACTCCTACCACAATAGACAACTACAGATATATACATTTGGGAAAAAATAAAGCATCCCTTTCTCCAAAAGAAACACATTCATTTAATGTGAAAGCAGAAGAGAAATTAATTCCTGATAATTACCAGGAAACTGTTAGATTATATAATTATATCCATTTCATATCTTTACTTTGCTAAGCAGCAAAATAAGCATGATTTCTAATGAATTCATGTATTTCATTTGCTATCAAACACACACGATCAAGAATGGTTGTAATGATTGCCCATGACTACCCACAGATGATCTGGAAAACTCCTATGTCCAAAAATGTTTGCTAATACAATAGGATGAGACCTTAGCACAACCACAATTTAGTGGTGATTCTGGCGTTATGAGCTCAAAAAATACTGACATTATATGGAAGAGATACATTTTATTTTTTCAATTCTTATTATATCTTTCCTGCTTGATGACAAAACAGTTCAGCCCTTCGTGAAATCCTTTATGCTGAAAAAAGACTGCTGAAGTTACACTGCTTAGCAAACGTGCTCCATCTTACTTGCCTCTGTCGCTTTGTAAATCCTTAGTTTATTTAGAAAACAAGAACGCCAAAATTGAGCCAGAGCTTGTCATTCTTGCTCCTTATCCTGGAAACACAATCAGTAAAAGCTATTATGTGTTAATCCTATACCTAAAACCACAGGTACGTCTAAATTTCCAAACTTGTGATATCCTGGTAAAGGATTCAGCCCTTTTTACCTTCTCCTCATCAAATACTGCTACTAAACATTACCATATAAAGAGAATATAATAAAAAGGAAGGAAGATAAAGATAGGCTGCACTGGCAAAGTCAAATACCTGTGTCACACAGCACTTTCTTTTGGGAAAGCAGCCTCCACTAAGTGCCCACCAGAAGAGACCATGGCCATATTTCTATATCCCAAACACGTTCTACCAGCCACAGTCCTCTGTGCATCTGCCCAGACAGCATACAGCTGGCTGACACAACAGCGCCTCATTCTCCCAGGAAGGAAGGGAGACTTGAACTGCTTCATTCCCTACATCACAGTCACAGAGAGTCACAGAATCACTGAGGGTTAAGACCAGTGAGACCATCTCCCACCTTTGACTGATCTCCACCTTGCAAACCAGACCATGGCACTGAGTTCCAGTTGTTTCTTCAGCATCTCCAGGGATGGTAACTCTGCCACTTCCCTGGGAAGTCCATTCCAAGGTTTAACAGCCCTTTCTGTGACAAAATTCCTCCCCAAGTCCAGCCTGATACTCCCCTTTTGCAGCTTGAGCTTTTTTCCTCTTGTCCTGTTGCTGGTTGCCTGGGAATAGAGGCTTACCCCCGCCTGGCTACAACAGCCGCTGCACATTGTCTTTATGGCCCCCAAAGAAATCTGTGAGTTGATAAGGACCTGGAGCTAGTACATTCCATAGCATGTGGCACACAAGATTTGCCTACTACAGCTCCGGGTCTCAAGCCTTTGTACCAGCTTTCCTAAGAGTTGTTTTATTTCCCTGAAAAGAAACTTAAGACAGGTATAGAAGCTCCCTTTCCTCCTCAATTCTGAGCCACCAGTATCACTTGCAGTATTGTTTCCCACATTTCCACTTTCAGCAGGCAAATGTGAAAGTGGGGAATTCATTTTTTTAAAATCACCCTTCCTCTCCACCACTCCAGAAGGAAATTTGCACGTCACATAACATGTAAGCATGCTATATGCCACACACTTCACTGAATAGTGTTGGCACAGGCCAGTTTTATGTGCTTAATGCAATAGGAAACAACCCCAGATTATAATTCCTAGATCTAATAGAGCCCATGAGGCTGTCATTAGCACTGGCTGCATTACTAGCTGCAAACTTTCAGACTAAAGGTGAACGCTCAAAGTAACACAAGCCCCCTCCTCTCTTGGGAAATGTACCTGGTGCCAGTCACTCACCAGAGATGCAGTCAGTGACTCAGAAAAGCACCCAATAAAATATTCTCTCCATGCACCACTCCAACATCTATCATTGTCAACTCTGTGCAATACACAGAGCTATATTTTTTTATTCTTCAGCTTAAAAAAAAAGCACAATGAATCCCAGGCTTTCAGTTGTACAGGATGAAACACCTTGAAAAATTATGTCACTAGGTTTCAAAACTTTTAAAAAATCAATAATGTGCTACTGATTGTAGGCTTGTGTCAAACATCCTCTAGTCTTGAAAGTCACCTGAATTAGATTAGACATCTTTAGACCTTATTGTGGTATAAGATCATTTCCTCCAAATCCTAAGAAACTCACTATTCTCCCTAATAAAATTTTTTAAGGACATAGCAGGATGAATATATTTATCCTTGACATTTTTATGCACCAAAAGCAAAGTGATTTAGGACACAACCTGAGCTATCAGCAGGTGCTTCTATTTGAAATCAAGCTGGAAGGAGAGATGCTATTATTTTATACAAAAACCTGTATTATGACACTTCCTCCCATCTTGAAATCACTGTGTTTTGTTTTTCTGTACAGAAAAAAACAAATTACTTCTATTACTTTGCAGAACAATGGGAGTGGGATGAAGGTCTCACCAAAACAGGGAAGAAAACCAGAATATCTTCCATACAGCTATCTCTTTAAAGGCTGTGAATTGCTAAAATAATTGTTCGCAAAGCCTGAACACATTTCATATCAAACTAAATTTCTTTCGCAAGCATAAGAACATTTTTCATAAAGGATTTAAAGGAGAGAAAGATATCCTCTGCAACAGAATCAGCTTTTGCATTTCAGTAGACAATTTCTGGGGATAAGGAAGAGCATCCTTCAAGTGTCTCCCAAACAAAGATTCTGCAGCTGAACACAGACTAAATGTTCAAATTGGGCACACTAGGAAGCACCCTGTGGACTCAGAACAGATGAGTGAGTAAACACCTCCAGACAGTCACCTGAGATAGCTGAGTAAGAGAGGAGTTTGGATTTGTTTTACTTTTTCTCCAACCAATTAATCACTTGGTTTTTGGTGTCTACCGTGCTCAGAAGAAAGTCAAGAAACCTCAAAGGTGGAAGCCCTGTGTCACAACAGCTAGCTCTACAATTCCTGTCAACTTCCTCACTTCTTCCCTGTAGCAAAGATAAAATGAGGTACAATTGCTTTTCAGTCTTTGAACAGAGTTGTTTACTGTAGGATGAAAGAAAAATAAATGGCAAGGCAGACTCTAGCCAAATTTAGCTTTGCAAGAAGCAAGTATAAAACTAATTTAAATCACTGAGCTATATATATTTTATGTTAGTGGAGAAGAAAATGTAATTCATAAACCACAGAGTTTGTAGTTTATTGGAGAGACCTCACCACTTCCAAGTGAGATCTATACATAGAAATTTTTATTGGCCACAGTACATTTTACTTGCAGTTACCATTTTGATTGTTTTGATGTTTAAGATTTAGCCTGATGCAGTAAGCTCTGTTTGGGGGATATTTTGAAAGCTCCTTCACAGATTTTAGCTGGAACACATTTTATGGATGCAACTGTAAGTAAAAGACTAACATTTTTCAGGATGAGTCCATTTTTAATGCAATTTTATCTACTGGCTTGCACATGCACTGACAAAGCTTTATGTATAAATGATGTGATCCTTCAACACCACCATTAGAGTGAATGACTGATACAGTTTTGGCTGGGCAGAGATGTGGGAGGTTTGATGTGCAGCTGTTGCTTTGTGTTCCTTCTTGTCCCTACCCCCACATTCCTGGCCAAGTTACTCTGGTTTAGCAGAGACTGGGCTACAAAAGGAGAAGCAGTTTTGGTGGAACCATCACATACTGTTTCATCTATCTACATCTAAGTGAAGGAACAGCCTCATGCAGAGCTGTGGTACAAGGGCTGCTATTGCCCCATGCAGCATGAAAAAGCAATTGCCAGCACAGCCATCTGGCAGGCTCTAAAATAATTCATACTCTGGCTCTTCCAAGTCCTCCCCAGTTGAAAATGGAGGTGCCTATGACTACCAGAGGCATAATGCAAGGAAAGAAGCTCCGTGAATATCACTACTGAGCAATTAATTTCTTTATCCCCCCTCAGGCTACCAGGATGCCCAGTGGGAGGTTGTACATTTTCACTTATGATGGAAAAGGTAATAGTAGTTCTAGGACTTTGACCTCAAAGTGATTTCTGTAGGTAATTCTTCTGCCCTCAGGTCTTCTCTAGAGAGGGAGATTCATCTCTGTAAAGAGTTGAGTTATAGTGTTTGGATGAAATCTATTTTCCAAAAAAAAAAAAAGTGTAGAAAATTTTCTTCCAGATGATCTAGAGGCACTGATTTAAAACCAAAGTCCTCCCTCAAGAAAATCTCTGCTGAAAAGGCACTGTGTCAAACTGCAAATGGCAGATCTGAGATGCTGAGGCCCTGACACATCTGCTAAAGAGATCTCCCCATACAGCCCCAGATCTCCACAGAGTTTGCTTAAGCACATTTTCAAATCTAGCTCAGCACTGCAGGCAGCTGAGCTTTTTTGGGAGCCCATTTTGGGAGAGGCTGGCTGCTCATTCTGCAGCTCCTGCAGGGGATGAGCAGTGTGTCTGAGATAACTGGGGCTGAGATAACTGGGTTTGCTACCCAGAGAGAGCCCTCCCAAGCACAGCTTTGGGGCCCTGCTCACACACAGGTGGGAGGAAATAAACTAAAGGCTCAACATTTGTGTAAGGCCACATTTCACATCACTTTCTCGACTGGTATTCAACATTTTCCAAAACCATCTAAACAGAGCTGGATTCAAATTTCTATAATTAGGCACTGAATAACTCCTGTGAACAATATACCTAATATACCAAACTATCCCAACATACCAAAATTTATGGTTTTTACTGTGTTCCCCAATTGTATGATTTCCATATATATAATGAATATATTATCTAAACTATTAAAATAATCTAATAGCTTCATTTTCTATAGTTACAAATTTAATTTTTTTTTAATAAAACCACTTTAAATCTGAATGATGCAGGTTTGATCAGTAAAAATAACAGATACTTCAAGATACAGCTCCCATTACTCTTTAAGTATACTTTTTCCTACCCAGTGGTAGTCTGTCTGCTCATCTAAATGTGCATTTCCATGATTAGTAAAACAAACACAACAAAGTCTATGCTATGCAAACCAATATATGCATCAGACTTCAAATCCCTCACATTTCTAATCAGCTGGTGAAGCAATTATGTGTATTTGTCAGCATTTACTTGATCACGTATTAATTTCTGGCCTTCCTAAGTTAAGATCTTCCCCACATGAAAGACAAAGAGGGGTTCTGAGGGCTGATTATGACCCCAGTAAAATCCATCTGAGGACATTAAAACAGGCCATGCTTGACTGAGTCCAAATTCAAGCCTTCAAAAGCTGTGTCCTTCCACACTGTCTGCAAGTTGAGGCATACAGTAATTTCACGCGTATAAGGCACACCATTTTGACTAAGATTTTGATTGAAACCCGGAAGTGCGCCTTACAATCCGGTGCGCCTTATATATGGGCAAAGTTCGGAAATTTGCCAACTGGCAGTGCAAGCCGAGCCACGAGCTGAGCCGTGAGAGCCGCGCCAGCCCTGGCGCCTGGAGCAGGCGGGAGTGCCGGGGCCCGCAGCACAGGGAGGGTGCCTGGGGCTGTGTTTAAAGGCTACGTCGATCCGTGAAAAATGTTTGCAAATTGAGCACCTGGCAGTAAACCCTGCGATCACGCTGTTCTGTTAGTAATTTTTTACTTTGTTGTGCATGGATCCTCGCTGCAAAAAAAAAGTGTACCCTATAGTCTGGTGCGCCTTATATATGGACAAAGTTCAGAAATTTGTCAGCAATCCAGAAGTGCGCTTTATAATCCGGTGTGCCTTACAGTTGTGAAATTACTGTACTTTTATTTAGAACAGTTTAGTCTACCAGTCGCATGATTTCTGTCACTATTAGATCCTTGACTATAAGAGCGTTAAACAGCTTGTTACCATAAAATTTTGTTTCAATGCCTTGGAAAAATAAACTCTGTCATAATATACTCCTGCACTCCAAAAATCTATAGCATTAAAAGTAAAAATAAAAGGCTTATAAACACAGAACAGCAAAATAAAATCTTCAGGTCATGAATAGTGAGCAACATTAGTAGTTCTACCTTAAAAAAAATTGGCAATTTTATTGCTGAGAAATACAGTGCAGTCTTCTAAACTCATCACTTTTAAGTTTTGAAACATTACAAAGGAATTAAACTGGATTAAGTTAAATCAATATTCTCCTAATAAGAATGCTTTGTAGTTTTAAATTTCTAAGCTTTACATATTTCAGTAGTTCATGTTAAATGGATATTTGACATTTTGCCAGAGAAAGTTTCATTAAATCACTAGTAGGAAAATCATGATTATCTCATATTACCTCAGTTAAATGATATAATCTGTCTGGTGCTTTTAAAGATGAGACAGACAGATGTGAGAAAAGTTTTCATCAAACTAAAAATAAACTGTAGATATTTAGAGCTTCTTTAAAGTAGAATTTCTCAAACATGTCTTATTTGTTTCTATGTTATTTTGCTTTCTCAGTAAATCATTACTATATTTTTTTTTCGCATTTGCATTTAATTTTTGACCCAGCTCAGTATAGCACTGTGTTGCCAGTAAACTTTTAAGGGCAGCATAAAGACCTCCTTCCAAAACCCTAATTCAAATTATTGCTGACACCTCATTCAGTCACCTGAAGGTGCCCCTTGTCTTTGCTGTAAGAGATACACGGGACAGGACTGGAACCATTTTGTCTCTCAGTTTCATGCACAGGGAAGTGTTGCTACCAAGAAAACAAGGACACAATTCCTGCCTTGCCAGCCCCAAGGGCAGCTGGAACAGCAGAAGACAGGGAAGACTGGATTGGGTATCCCTCCAGTGTGACCACAGACCAAACATTCTGTCTGCCTGTCCCAGCTCAATGATACATCACAACCACCGACAGCATGAAAGAGTTGATGTGAGGATAAATACAGTGAGGATGGTCAAAAATTCAGATAAAGCTCCTGAAGTTCCTCTCTGTGTATATAAAGAAGATCAGTAGCTTTTCATACAACACACTGCATGTTCCTTCTGAAAGTATAAAAAATTTCATTGCATAAAAATTAATATTAGAAAAATTTGTAGCTATTAGAAGAAAAATAACTGTACACTTCATAAAATTTGCTTCCATAGAACAAACATCCTTCTTAGTTTCATTAACCTATGGGCAGGACATAACAAATATCCTACATTCCATTAGAAATTAATGATATTCTGAAATACAAATCTGAGTCATGAATAATTGGGCTACAGAAATATACGACAACTGTTTGGGGTTTTTTTGGTTTTGATTTTTGGGTGTTTTTTTTTAAACGTTTGACAAGATACTTGGCATCATGACTGAGATAAACAAATATCTTAGAGTTTAGTTGGGTTGTTTTGTGTGGTTTTGTTTTGATTTTTTTTGCTGGTTGTGTTTTTCTTTTAATTTTGGGGTTTTTTTATTGTTTGTTTGTTTGGTTTTATTGATGGTTGGTTGGTTTTTTAAAACAAAAGCTCTGGAGAGAACATGAAGTCAACTATGTAATCACCTGCTCAAGAGTAAGCCCATGAAGCTGGTAGAAACACGGTCTGTGTACTCTGCCAGGAAACTCAACCAATTCAGGTTTGATTCCATTCTGGTCTTTAGGGATATCGTGTGGTATTTCCCAACAGAAAGCATTTTTCAAGATTGGTCAGAAATTCTTCCACAAGCTGACACACCTTCACAACCCAGAGAGGCCCATTTCCAGTCTGCAGCTGAACATTCCCGACTCATGGCACCACTAAAGGGCACTTTGCTAACCAAGAACTGTGTGAAATACTGCTAATGGACATGGACTCTAATGATAGCCTAAAAAGATGTAATACTGCTGTTGTTTTCAAACATCTAAATCACTTTATAGTGTCATATGCACTTAGGAGTAATGAAAGTTGGAGAATATCACAGCTTTTAAAAACAAAAGGATTGAAGGTTGACAGGCCCAGTGACTCAAAAACATGGATAAGGTTTATTTTCAAGAAATTTACTGTTGCTTTTTCACTGTGAAGGATTTTTTAGACCACTAACTGAAGCACCACCATAATGTGCTAAACACATCACAAAGAGCCATTAATACTGTAAGAACACAGTTATTTCTGGTATTTCTCACAGCTTTTTCTGCTTTTGAATTGAGAATGCTGTAAGAGAATTCAGAGTAAAAAATTCTAATAATGCCAGCAAGGTTTTCATGGTTCTTATGCTCAGTTAATTTATATGCAGGAATGTTTTCTATACTTTTAATGAGAAAAGGAGAGGGAGACTGAAATGATCATCAACGTATAATACTTAAGAAAAGTATTTTCAACCTTATTAATACACATAACTCAATCACTCTTCCAAACAATAAGATTTGTACAGGTGTCTAAACAGGGTTACTAATAAGCCAGTCAAGATTATTATTCACCCTTGCTGTGCAAAAAAAATGAGCTTGTAAGCCACAGAGCTGCAAAAAATTTGACACAAAACAAAACCTGAGATCCTCAGGAGGCTGTTATCCAAATAATCTTACTCTGGAGAAAGCCTGTGCAATAATGTAGCTTGGAGGGGTAACATCAATTTTCTAACAAGTAATTAGGATTTGCATTATTAATGCAATGGATATTCTTGCAAATGTCTGAATATATGCAGATTTAAAAAAAAAAAGAAAACTCACAACATTTAATGACAGTGCTGTCATTTTTAAGTCTTTCTAATACAACTATAGATAAGAGCAATGCTGAGCTCACCATCTTGGTAAATGTTAATCATTAGTACTTATAAATTGAATGCAGCTGCAGAAGGTTGTGTAGAACTGGAGCAATTAATTTCCACCCTGTGCTCAATACAGTGTCTCTCTCAGATGAAACACAATCTAGTCCATTAAAAACCAAAGTGTGTGGAAATCACTTCTGGAACATAATCTGCCTCACCACGTTGTTGGTCTAAACAAATTAGGAATGGTTCATGGCACTCTCAGTCAATACTGGATGAAAGCAGAGCTCACCCACCTTCCACTCAGCCTGGCATTTCCCCACTTTGACCTACTTAAGCCAGATACCAAATTGCTGAGTTTAAAGAACAAGCTCTTAGATCCACCAGTGGTACTGAAAGGTTCCAAACATGGGAAACTTCAACCTTGTTTTTGGTGAAAGATTTTGCATGTTGGAAAACGTAGCTCCCCTTCCACCTCCCAGTTTATCACATCTGTCACTAGTTTTGTAAAGGATGTGCATGGACACGAACACAGGGAGCAGTGGGTGTGCCATCCACTGGCAAGTGAAATGAAAGCAGCTTAAATCACCAGAATTTTAACAAAGAGTCCCATGTGCTCCATCCCTGAAAACTGAATAAAAGTGAGCAAAGAAAGGCAAGGTTGTAGGTAATTGGATTTTAAAATTTATCCAAACTTTTGCATTCAATTGATAGAATAAACCCCCTGGAAAGCCTACTTAGAAAACATAGAAATCTTCACAGAGCTTTTTGCTTGTCTAAAGACCAGTTTAACTGGTTGATGAGCTTGAGAGACAAATCCCAAGGCAAATGGCCTCAAATCTCCACAGCTCCACAACGGCTGAGCACGCACAGATGTGTGTGGGTAATTAGCTTGTTTCTTTGGTAATCAAATGGAACATGGTGGTCCATCTCAGCCATTTTCTAGCCCACTGACCATCCTCCCTCCAGACAGACAAACTCTCCCCTGAGGTGCAAGGATCCACAGTAAGCAGGTGGCCTTTCCAGGCAGCAGCCACTCTGTGCAATGAAGAATTTACTATAAACTAAGAGAAGTACCACAAAAACTCAAGCATCACCAGGCATCATTTAGACAAAGAACAATTTGAAGCAAAGGGGACAATTTCGTTCAACCTTTAAGCCCATGCAAAATGAGAGTAGATTTTGCATGCAGTTTCTTAGTCTCCTGATACAATCTAAGTACATCGATTTTAATACAAATATATAGTGACAGAGATGAAAGGAAGAGGAGATTAATGACCAGGCTTCCCTGTGAAATAACACTCTAACATTTCTATTTGTACATGTCTTCAGAGCCTTCAAATCAGAAAGTGGCCTGACTTAAAAAATAATTTATTATTTTGGTAAATAAGATTAATACAAAAATGTGCAAAGAGATATTGGCTTATATTTTATTACAGTAATATAAAATGAAGAAGCAAAAGCAACTACACTGAATGTATGGCACAGATAGTATAAAGCATCACAGTAAGAAAAAGTATCTTAATAAATAAGTGCTGTCTGTGATACAATCTTTCTGCAGTAATATTAATATTCATTTCTAAGCACAAAAATACCCCATTTTATCACTCTTGGAAGAAAATGTCATTGAAAGCTACACTACTTGATACATGCCCAGTTAATCATTGTGTTTGCGAGCCAAATGAAACTTGGAAAAAAAGACAATGGAAATGTCATGACTGAAAAAACACTTTTGATCCCAACTTCTTTTTCTCAAAGCAAGTAAGAATTGACATCTTTTAATATGGAGGTTTTATCAGGTCTCACTGCTTCTGCTTTCTGCAGAGGACAGCAAAACTTCCTCCTTGCTAATACAATTAATCAAGTCCCAAAGGTTCATGATTCCTAACTTGGAAATTCCAGCTTTGGTTAATGTCCACTAAAGAACAAAGTCATGGTGGCCACAGGAATATTTATTATCCATAGTAACACCCAAGTTGCCTTAACTGACTTCAGTGCACCCATTTTGGTGTATTTTTTGCAGGAGCAAAGACTCTTTTATTTGGATATTTAAAAATCATTTATACAAAGAAATAATGTTTTCGTATATGAAACGTCATTTTGGATGGATGGAATAATATGATTCATGTTACAATGGCAAAAAATCAGAGCAGCTTGTGTGTTTGCATAGGCCTTCCTCTGATGAGAAATGAATGTAGCAAATGAAAAAAATATTGACTGGCAATAACTGGTTAGTTGTTTGAGGGAGAAGCATCTTTAGCACTCCGATGAACCTCTATTTCTGCAATATCATGAGCACAGGTGTAGGTACCATGCCAGCCTAGCAATGTATCAGCAATATCATGAGGTAAAATAGAGAAGAAACTCCGCTCCGGGCCGATGCGGTGCAGAGACACACAGTCATAACACACTTCATGACTTGGAATACTTCTGTGGTTTCCCACAAAATTCACATCCACCATCCATCATTAAATTCCTTTTGGAATAGTACTGTATTTGTATCAATTAATCCCACATCCATCAGAAAAGTTGCACGTTGCTGAGCACCAATATCTACCTACAGCAACTTGCTCCAAATACTTGAGGATTTTGTGTTACAGAAGAGCCTCAGACATCACTGTTCTTACTTTTTTAGGAGTGCTAAGCATATTTTTCAGCAGTCTGAAGCCTTTTATCTAATGAGGGCACCCACTGAAGAAATAGTTTCACCTTAGGCAGAAGAGCTCTCTCATGAACAAACATAGTGCATTATAAAAAGGATGTTTTCCCTGGTCATGTCACAGTGACAGTCACATCACACACATCAGAAACCTAAGCAGAAAGTCATTAAATAAATGCTGTCTCTCTGAAAAGATCATACATTTTGCACAAAGCTCTCCAGCCCTCCAACAACCTCCCAAAGTGCAGCAGACCATACCAGAGTAAAAAGTACAAAACTTGACTCCTATTCTCTTTACCATCTCTCATGTCTCCTTCCCTTCCCATTCCCACCAAGCTGACCTTGAGAAACCCAAGGGTCCTGCTGAGGTTCCTTGCACTGCTGGGCTGAAAGAGCACCACTGAGCTCTTCAAACCCTGCTTTTCACCCTGCAGGTGATATTGAAAAAAAAAACCAACAAACCTCACCTATCTCTATACAAGAACAAGCCAAAGATCCAAGATGGGTTTAGCTGGATGTTGTAGCATTTGGAGATGCCATGTGGACATCACACACATTAATTGCAGCCCTGGTTCGACTCCATACTCATTTTATAGCAGTATATTCCCTGCACAACCCCTCCCCATCAGACCTTTCAGCTCTGGCCTCACAGAAAAGTTTGCAAAACCCTAACTCCTGCAAATATTATGAATTCAAGAGGGTGCACAGCAATTTCTGTCACAACATACTCTCAAAAATTTCAGAATACCTCAGAAAAAACTATTACTCTTCTTTTTGTCATGAAGGTTTACATGCTTTGCACATATCCTACAACTTCTCTGTTCTGCATCTTTCTACTTTCCTTTAAGACTTTTCAAGTGATAGCTGCAATCTATTTGTAATTTGAACAATTTTCCCAATCTTTTAGAAACTTGCTCATGTTAAAAATGTAAAAAACACCTTAGTCAGAAATCGGGATAGTGCTTTCTTTTTCAACATTTGTGAGATTTAAATAAATTTCTTGCTTTTAGGCAAAAATATAAAATTTATGCTTGCTGCCTTGTACTGAAGAATAAATATTGATCTCCTGAATGGAGTACATGCATCTTTAATTCCAGTGTCTGCACATCCTCAACTGCTTTATTATGACTGAACGAAACTCTTACATTTAGAGATTCCTTCTTCATAAATTATATATCATACACTTTATATTTGCTTGCCTTTTTCAGTCCTTTCAGTCTGGAAGAATGTTCTGCCATCATGATGCTCCCTGAGGATTTGCACATGTGGTTTTCCCCGGGCTGAGCAGGGTCTAACATACTCCCTGTAAATCAGGGAGCAAATACCAATTTCCTGAGCAGCGAAGTACTGTGCATTGATCATGTAGCTTTTTTTCCAGAAAGCAAAATAAGGAGGTATCTGCTGAACTGGGAGGAAGGTCTTTTATTTTGCTCTTTTATGTTTTATTAACACTGTACTTTATTTTATCTGACTTTAACAGTCTTGACTGGGAAAATGGAAAACTTTTTTTACTTTGAACACATTCCTCTTGAATGCATCTGAATGTAAGTCTGCAAGCACTAAACAGAGAAAGCATGTAGGTGAATTTATGAAAAATCCATTTTAACCACTTTACAGACAAATCAGTGGTGTTCTGTGTCTTAAAACTGGTGCTCATCTGCCATTCAGCCTTGACTGGCTCATCATGTGTTCAAATCTGCCAGGTTCTGCTGTGGTCAATACTACCACAAAATGTAAGTTTCAATCCCTGTCTCTTCTGGGAACAGCTGAAAGGAAAAAAATCCTTCAAGCTCTGAAAAATCATTTTCTGCATGCACAATGTATACAGAGAGTACATGGAACACAGATAGGGATAAGTTATTCTCATTTATGATACCTCAATTTTAGCAATATTCCTGTATTGGGATATTGCTTTCTTGGTATTTTCTGTCTGGAATCATTATTTCAGTAAACATGGCTAACTCACATCATAAAAAAATGTACTCAGCTAATTCCTACCGTTTGTTTCCTCCAACAACTTAGATTTCAGAGTGCTTTTCCAGAGTGAACATATTGACAAATGACCGAAATATCATTAACTCAGCTAATGCCTGGATTCACAGACAAACAAAAAAGTAAAAACAAAACTACAAAACTAGTTTTTTACATCAGAATTTAAATTAAAATCCCAATTAATAAGCATGTCATAGTAATTTACATGTAGTGAATTGTATTTTAAATTACAGTATATACTTAGGTGGTGTGAGATTTCACAAAAAGCAGGAAAAGCATTATGCTATCAGTATTTTCATATATGGTTTTGTTAGAAGTGATGTCTAAACCATGATAAATTGTAGATTGTGGTGGTGTGTGCACCACAGCACAGAGAAACATGGTTTCACAGAGCAACTTTTCCATCACTAAAAGATTTTCTTTGGCAAAGCTGAAGAAGGAAGTAGTGCCTGTCTACTAAATTAAAAATCAGAAAGCTAAGAAATTATTCACAAAACATCAGCAATTAACCAAATATCAATAATCCATAATTACCTGATGTGTTTAAAATTAAAGGAGAATGACCAAAACAAAAAGGCCTTGGATAAAGCTGGTCCTGAAAATTATCTCTTTCATATTTCTTACATTAGGCATTGAAGTTTAGCTTACAACAAAAGCAAAATTCTTATTTTTTTCAGTGTTCTGATAAGGAAAATGAATTTTCTTTTTCAATGAGGACTGGTTTAGTTGGAGTAAATCATGGATAGATTTGATGCAGGATTTAGTACTCTGCTGCCTTTAACATGAGCTGTATTTTTCTCCCTGTAGGAAAGATGTGGCAGCAACAGCTCCCTTTGCGTGCCTCCAACAGCGGGTCCACAAAAGCCTGTGGACTTGGCCATAGCCATGAACTTACTGAAATACAAAGTATGCTGTGCCCACTGGGCACCTTTTGCTCTGTGGGGTTCAATAAAGATGAACAGCCCTTCAGAACCTGCACCAGAGGCTTCTCCGGTGCAATAGAGTGGCCAAGGCTACTTAAAACAACTCTGCTCAATAAAACAAGTAAGTTATTAAAAGTAATGGTCTTCAAAGTGGGGGCACATTTTATGCTGTGGTTGTACACACACGAGGAGGGGTAGACTCAAGGGAATTACTTGTGGTGATTAATCCAAGCTGAGCCCACGCTTTCAGAGATTGTGGCTGAGGAGGAGGGAGCAGTTCTGATTTTTTTATTGCATTAGTGAGAGAAAGGAAATGGGTCCCCCATGGATTTGGGAGACTGCAGAGAGAATTCCCACATAGCTTTGATCAAATCACTTAAGAGTTAATTACAGAATTAAGTAGTCTTTTTGACTGTTGGCAGAACAGATTCCTGTCAAAATGGGATCTTCAGTGCTGTGTCCCTCAAATCCTCCCCTATAAAAGAGCACTTAGTGCACACCTGTATCAGTAAATTGTCTATATTAGGAGAAGTGTATTGACAGATCAGCATCATTCATGTTAAGGCTTCCATGTACACAGTGCATCTGGGAAGCTTTTTACCCAGAATAACTCTATTATCTCCCAGAAGTCTAGAAAAGATCACCTGTGCAAATTCAGCTACCTAAATTTAGCTGGTTATTTGTATTTTAGCCATGAGAAGTGAGCTGGAATTTCAGACTGAAAAAATCATTTTCAAATAATTTTCAGTAAGTAGCTGCAAGTTAGGTGTTCAAGAATGTAATCAACTAATATATCCCTGAACAAGGATTTAAGTGCTTAGCTTCAAACACACCAAAATTTAAAATCCTCACCTAAAACTTGTAAGGGAATAAAATCAAAATAACACAGGGTTTGATAAAGACATGCGTATATAGAAAGCACTCATATCTCACCTAGAAGACTCATTTACTGATCAAAGCAGAGCTCCAAAATGAAATACTGGTTGAGCACAGGTACTTTAAGGTCACACCCAATCTGTTCTGTGCTGGTGCTTTGCTTTAACTTTCCTGGGTACGAACAGCTAAATAGCTGATAGGAGGAAATCAGCAAGATGGTAAGCTTCTAAAATTTAAATCAGTAGTAGACCTTTCTACTGGGAACAGTAGGTTGAACTGAGGTAAAAGATAATATCTTGTAGTTCAAAAGCTAAAAAGAAAATATACTGAGATTTGAAGTTATATGATGCTGTAGCACACTGATAAGCCTGCAGGAATTAGCACAAATCAAATACAAGCAGAAATGTTATTCAACTCCCCATGGAGCTATTAATGCAGGATTACTGGAGATAGACAGGAACATTTCTTATCCATCTTTCATGCAAAATACCAAAATAAATATGACTAAACTTCTTACACAAACAGTTTTTTCACATGATTCTTCAGAGGGTAATAATGATCAAGCTTCCACAAGAACTTTTCCCAGGTAAAACAACTAATAAGTATTTTAAGGAGCAGTAAGCACTAATTTGTATTACTGAAAGAGCCCATGAATATGGACTAAGAATAATTTAGCTTGAGAAATTCTGGTGTGTACATACACTGCAGATTCATTAATAGCAAAATCTTGTTCCCTAAAATCTTCCACATTGATGGCTAAGAAAGAATGGATATCTCTTCTGGTTTTGAAAGAAATGATGAGAGGGTTTTTGGTGAAAAAATAGGATTTTCACCCAAATCTAAATTTCATTGAATCATAAATCTTGGGGAACATTTCCATATTTATAACATTTTCCATTTAAAATATAGGTTTTTAAAATACAACTGGATCTGTTTGACTTGCTATAGATAAACAAAATATCAAAGAAGCAAAAACTTTATATTATGACTGTTTTCGTATGTCTTCTGCTATAAACATATCCTTTTTGGAGTGATTTTAGGGTAGGTTTCATTGGATATAACTCTCATCAGCATTAGATTCTACTGACTTGAAGACACAACTATACTTCTATAATTATTCGAATAATTGAAATCACCTTTTAAATCTGGAATGAAATATTAAAGCAAAATTATACAATTCCTGAAACATTAAAAATTATTTAAAATTTAAATACAGTAATTACAAAATAGTTTCATTTTCAGATTCAGTTTTCTGCTGTAAAGGCAAATGTCTGTCCAAGATTTTCTTTCGTTTGCATCACTTGCAAATTCCATGTGCCTAATGTGTACTGTCGCATCTAATATTGCATTCATTTCCTTTTATAAGCAAATAAATACCTTCTCTTTGGAATTTTCGCAAGTTTGAGGAAGAAAGCCTTTTGATACTCCTGGAACTTTTGATATGTAACTCATTTGCAAAATGCAGCCCTGAAAGACCAAAGAGAAGGGTGCACATCCCAAGGTGTACCAAGGACCATTCTCCAGAACACACATTGCAGCCCATGGCTCACAAAGGGCCATAAAATTGTGACTATGTGGATCCCAAAATCAGCTCTGTGCTATTCCCAAGCATGAGGACTTGATCATCTTGAACTGAAGCTCCTATGCCAGTTTGCATGAAAAATTAAGGAAAATTTCTCAACAGGGTAAAACAATATTTCTATTTTTATAGCTGGGACTTTGAATTTTTTTAATTAAATAAAGCAGAAATATTAAGCTACCCATATGAGAAATTTACTTTACTATATGTTCTTTCCATCTTCTATGAATGATCATGGCTCCTTCATACTTATTCCAGATGCCTTGTTCTACCTCTGCTGCATTTCTAGCTGTAACAAATATAAAAGCAGAAGCTGATTTGAAATAAAATCTACTCAATTCAGGCTTGCAGAAATTCATCAGCTGGCAGATCCTAAAAACATGTGTGGTCAAAAATAAATACCAGTGGTGAATCAGTACGTTTTGACATCTCCAGGAAGGTGCTCACATACAAATTCTCCCTTGAAGATGATATATGAGTAAATTACAGACACACTGAGTCACATAATTTAAATTCGGATAGATGTTTGTGCATCCTAGTGGGATTCTTTACTAACAATAAACACAGATCCTAACCCAAATCCCAGTGATGTGAATAGCAACATTTTACTTTGCTGATCTGCTTTCTGCTGTAGTCAAGGAGAACAAAATTCAGTGTAAAAATAAAATAAAAATAACTTGAACAAATGCTTTCAAAAAAAAGCAACAGAATGAGAAGAGAGGGGATTACAAAAACAAAATTAACTTGTTCTCTTACAAAAATTAATTATTTTCTTCAGTTCATTATCCCTCTTAGGCTGTGCCAAATTTCCCCAGATAGTATTCAATAGTCATTTGATACATTTGATGCTCAACACTCTCCTCATGTCTGCAGCACTCCAGCTCTGAAAGCAATACTTGTCAGAAATAAACTTAATTGTTACAGCACCAGTATTAATAGTAAGAGGGAAAAATGCCTCAAGGAAGGAAACTTCTGCACTTGAAACCACTCGTGTGGCTGTTTGATTAACAGGAAGTTACTGAGGATTGCTGTGAAGATTCCCCTCCCCACAGTTCTTATCCTTTTCAAGGATAAATGCATAGCAACGTGCCTTAAAGATTTTTCTCCTTTAGAGAGAAGCATTTTTGAGAATGTTTTATGATAACTATTTGTTCCCTGTCTTGCAAGAAATGGAAAGACCAGCCTGGCATTCACAAGTGCATGGTTTACCTAATGTCCAAAACTCTATTACAGATTGCTCTGCCCTCTGAGTTATCCATTCTATGTTTTGCAATGTCTGTGCTACAGCAAATATACATCTGGAAATCCCCCTAGAGAGCTCACAAAAAAATTCTGCAGCAATTCCCAGATCTGAAAACATACACGGTGCTGCACCAATAAGAATTTTAGGAAATACAGCTGTTCTGATGACAGAGGTAGTATAGTTGTATTAAAAGCAAATTTAAATAACTGCACAGTCATAATTATCTTTTTTTTTTCTTTTTTTTTTTTTTGGCCAGGTAGTTTAGTACATTATCTCCAATCACCCAAATATGAATATACTACTCTTGAGATTATTTAAATGTCATCACCGGTATTTCTTTTTTTTTTCTTTTGGTTGCCTTGTTTGCATTGAAGATTTATATACTCACAAAGATAAATAATCACCTCTCTTGTTGCATGCATTTTAGATGCTAGATTAAAACATTGAAAATAAAAATAAAGAAAAGGACAAAGAAAGAACAAATATACCAACTGCTTTCAGATCTGGTAGGATTTGGAATAGCTTCTGCTACTAAGATTTTCAGAATAGTCATAAAATGCTCCATTTCCAAACTGTAACAAACACTTCCAAAGTTAGAACAAGATTTTGCCTGGAGCCACACAGTCTTTTCCACAGAGCTGAAACCCTACAAGGTCTACAAAACAAAATAGTAAATAAATAAATATAATTCACAGCTGGAAATGAGATTTCCAGGTGAGGGTTGGTCAATATCTAAGGGAGGGTGAAGCTGGGACAGCTGCACCGTTCTCTGCTGCCTTGTCTGCTCTGTCCCTAACATATTCCCATTGCAATTATAAAAGTGTCCTCAATACTTACACTTTCTCTGAGCCAGCCTGCACCAGCACTGGCAGCTTTGGAATAAAATAAACCCAAATAAAAAGCAAGCAGATAGAAAACCTTCTTCAGGACTAGCTTTTAGCATCAGATAATGCTTGGGGTGGCTTCACCTGCTACTGTCCTGAAATAATACCTGCATTGTATGTCAGCTTCATCTAAGCATAGAAGGAAAAACAAATGGTGTTCACAAACTGTGAAATGAGCAGTGATGAACAAACCTGTCAAAACACAGCACTATGTACCCATCATACTCAACATCTTAAAGAATAATAAAGTGCAGTGATAAGAAAGAGAATATAGAATATTTCAATATCCAAGCCCGTAAGTTTTCTTCTTTTATATACATCCTTTATCATGACTTATTTTCTAAGTCCTTTTTCATCACTGTTTATTTTTTTACTTTTATCCTCCTTTATCTGGACAGTTTCTAAGTCTATATTGTGTTTATTTTTTGTTACCACATGCCTTTCTTTAGATTCCCTCAGAAATTTAATTCCAAACATTGAGGCAAAAATGCGAAGGTAGCAGTTGGATATTTCAATTCCTCCCAATTCCAGAAATTAAGGAATATTACATTTGATACTTTCCCAAGATATATACCAACTCACTTTTTTAAAAAAAACTATAATTTTTATCAGATTTGTCTGTCACACTCCATGTTTTACAAATGTCCACATGCATCTGTATTGCTGCAGTTTATATAAATACACCTGTAAACTACTACAAGGGGCTCTTATGGTACACACTTAGCTCAACAAAACTGCAGATACAAGGACAACTTTTAATATTCAAGAGAGCAAAACCCACAATGTTTCCAAGGAGTAGAAAGACATGCAATTTACTAGCTATTACTTCCTACATAAATGCTGAAATATGTAGGGTTGGGAAGTGGCATTTGCACCACTATAACACTCAAGGAAGATCAGACACAGATGAATTCCAAAAGATGAAGAACTAATCAAAACGTGAACATGAGAAACTTGCAGACCTCCCATACGTATTTCACAACTTTTTTAACAGATGGAAACCAACTATAAGTGGTTATGGCAGAAGGGGGAGGCATTTTGCATTTTCATGCAGAAAAATGAAATGGAAATATATCAAACCATATGATTTCATTTTGTTGCTTCCACATTTTGCATATTTCCCATTTTCATAAACAGGACACTGCAAGCATGCATTTGTTTTTGGTGTTTTCAAAGGGAGTGGAAGGAATTTTCAATTTTGGAGTGAATTGTTTTTTAAATACTTGTGCTCTCGTTCTTTGCTTGTATAAGAAAATAAGTCTGGCTTGTTACTGCTGAACTGTACACGATTATTTTCAGTATCATAGAGCTGTTACATTACCCAAACTCACAAAAATATAAGTAGAAAAAGAGCTGAGGAAAAGGATCACTGTCATGAAAGTGGTATTTATATGTAAAATAACAGGGCATTAACAACTAATTTCTTTCAAACTTCAACCAAATGTTTCAGCACAAATTTGAAATTTTGGGAGGCAAGATATAAATATTAAATTTTGTTACTATTAATGTAGTGTAGTTTTTAAAAATTGATATCACCACTGTTTCTGTATCAAACATGGAGATTCAGTATAAATATTTTATTTAGATACTATTCCTAGAATAGTAGAAATAATACCCTATGGGCTAATGAACAGCCTATAGGCTCCATTAAAATACAAACAAAAAGATGAGAAGTTATAACCAACATTTAAGGCCCTTAGAATAATATTTTATTGCTTAACATGAAACAGAAACATTGGAAAGCTACTCCACAGCAACACTGTTGGGGAGTACAGTAATTTCACAACTATAAGGCGCACCGGACTATAAAGTGCATTTTTCTTTTGCAGTGAGGATCCGCGCGCAACAAAGTATCAAATTAGCAATGGAATCTCGTGATCGCAGGCTTTACTGTTAGGTGCTCAATTTGCAAACATTTTTCACAGATCAACGTAGCCTTTAAACGCAGGCTCGGCTCCGGGCTGCGCGGGCTCGCTCTTCCAGGATGGCAAATTTCTGAACTTTGTCCATATATAAGGTGTACCGGACTATAAGGTGCACTTCCAGGTTTCGATCAAAATTTTAGTCAAAAGGGTGCCTTATAGTCGTGAAATTAATGTACCTAGAAGGTTGATGTATGTGGTGCATGGCTTGGGGAGGCTCCTGCCTCCTCCTCAGTCTCTCTCCCATCACTGTTGCAGCACAAGGAGCATATCTCACAAAGGCATTTTCCCTTGGAGGACTACAGACAGCCTCCTCAAAAATCTTATTTTAATTCTGCTGTCTTGTGAGTACTTCAGCAGAGATGAGAGTCACTGCTGCTGCCCTCCTGCATGGTGCAGTACCTCGCAAAGGCAGGCGGGCATCCTTGTGAATTCCCACCTCACACAAAAAAGGAACAGAAACAGTGGGGATTCCAGAGAACCAGAAACATGACATAATTTGTGTTAAGATTTAACTTGCTCACTTCAGTATCACCTCAGCCCAGCCTGCATTTGGAATCCTCCCCTTTCCTGGCTATTCCAGTGCTTTATTCTTCCCAGAATCTGCCATTCATTAGCTGAAACATTCCCTGAACAGGATGCTCTCTGATACAGAGTGATGGGTCACTCTGGAGGGTGTATCACAGCACGTCGACCAACAGGAGTGCCAGAATCTCTAGGAAACCCTGCTTGGTGCTTGGCAAACACTCATACTTGAAACCCTGACACTCATCTAATAAAATATTTCCTTTTTATATATGGAAGTGTCATCGTTTTGAATTGAGTGACCATATAAGGCTTTGCTTTCTGAGTATGTTCATAATAATACTTGTCTGAGCAGAAGAGGAAGAAAGGATGATCTCTGTGCCTTGGATTTCTGAGCAGACCGCACACTGCAAATGCAACCAAAGCCATGCACAGTGTAGGAAAATAGAGCTTTTAATTAAATATGTATAACACTGTATTTCAACTCAGCTCTTGAGTGTTTTGTTTTGAAACATAAATATAGTTCAGAAGCAAGTGTTCTTTTGCTTCCTAACCCATAATTCTCCCCAACATTCCAATTAATGTTTGTGTATCTTTATGTACACCCATATCCAGACGTACACCTAGGTATGAAGAAAAAAGGGAACAATAGTTTGTTGTGTTGTACATCAAACCAAAGAGGTTGGAGGTTTTAAAAAATAGTTCTCAGGAAGGAAATGAGAGGAGAGTTTAGGACATGCAAAAGAGTAATTTATTGTTGAGCCTGGGCTGGTGGCTACATGGAGATAATTTGTCCTTGAGGGGATTCCAAAAGATGCCCTGCAGCGGGGAGATAACCTGTCTCTGGTGGTTAAACCTGAACTGGGGATGGAGGTGTCCAAGCTGACTGGGGCTGAGGGAGACCAAGGATCCTCCTTTGTGGAATCTGCAATGAAAGCTCAATGGGGAATGATGAAAATTCTCTACTGTTGACACCAAAAGAGGAGGAGAAGCAGAACAAAGAGCAAAGTTTGTTTGCAAAACCAGTCATAATTCAGACTTTGTCAAAACCTAGATGTCAATTTTGCAGTTTGTTATTCTGCAGGTTATTTTTCTTAAGAAGTTTTAAAATTAAGTTTTCATGATCAGCAGGTACTATAAAGCCTGGCAGCATTAATACAGGACATTATTAGGCACTCACAACCAAAGGACTTGAAATGAATCTATGATGAAACATTTTAAATTATAACAACTTTTGTTTGTAGCTGCATAGAATCTAAAAGTGGACAGAAGTTGAAAATAAAACAGACCATGAGAACAGATAAAAACCTGACTCAATAGTTACATCTGCCATAAATAGCAAATATGGGCAGACAGAAACTCTTCTGAAAGAATGGAATCAGGAAGAAGACAACATTTTATCTATTGTCAGGAATAATGACTGCAGACTCCATGCCTTCATAAAAATCATTTATTAGTGTCAGATGGGTGTATCTCATTTCATTCCTGATTTACAAGGCAGACTGGTATCTGTACAGATAGAAGAGGAAGAAGAGGATGAATCAAGTCATAGTTTCTTTGGCTTTAGAGAAAAACCAAAAAAAGAAACAAATTCTGAGATGCTTGATCTTGTCAGTGAGTCTGTAATTAACACTTGCCCAAATATGAGATCAGCATGCATTTTCATCTCTTTGCAGAACATGCAAACCACTTTCTACAAAGCAGATTGGGTGACTCCATTATTTTCATCATGTGCTTAAAATAACACCTTTGCTTTTCAGAGCATTTCCCCCCTCTTCATCTTACAGCAGCTGTGTACAGCCAATAATGCCTGACACAGTTGAAAAGCTGGGGGTGGATTGTTGAGTTTTTTTCAACATCTAAATTCTTGTTTTCTGACAAGCCTGCTAATCCCAAGTGCTGTTTTTAGATACCAAAATTACATGTTAAAGAACAGATTCAGGATTTCCTTTTTAAACCCCCGTAAAGAGAAGATTGCACACCAAAAGAGAGAGGGGGAAAAAAGAAGGTAATTTTCATACTGCTTAGTGTTACTTCATGCATCCCTACATTTCAAGGATGAGAAAAAAATTAAGGGTCTCTGGGAAAAACATTATGTGCCGTTTTCTCTCCTGTCACCTGCACCTTGAGCAAAGTGGCAGGCAGCCACGGAAAGCCACCAGCCTAGTCAGTGCAAAACACCAGCAGGCTCAGGGAAGTTCAGCCATTCTGGGATTCAAAAAACTGTCACCCAGATGAAGATGGAACCTGAGTTATCTGCATCCTCCTACACACAAAATTACGTCAACTTCAAGAGAAGCTCTCCATTACCAGTGTGGAATCTTCACACAAAAAGTTAGGATGACAGTGGATTAGGAAGTATGAGCAGGTGCAATAAAGCATTATGAGACACTATGCCAATTTATCTTTCCATTCATGATTTTCTTCTCTTCCAAACTTTTATGTGATCAACAATACAAGGAAAATAAAAGGAATTGTTTTCACCTAAAAGGCCTTGAGAATACCAAAATCTTTTAAAAAAAATCAAAAAAACAAAGACATGCTAGCAACCTCATCACAATATTTTTGGGCACTGTGAGCTCCAGACTCAAGGAGAAGCAGCAAACTGACAGCCACAAAACACTGCAGAAATAAAACTTGGAGTGAAATTTATCCTCCATCTTCTACATTCTGAGATTGTTATGATGCTGTTCTCGAGCTTCCTAAAGTCCAATGTCCAAACCTGCCAATTCTCACCCTGAGTCTCGTGATCCACCTGAATATTCGGGTGGATTTCAAATAATTGAAATATCTGCCCATACTCATAAGCATATTAAGGGTTTTAAAAATAGGCTTAGATATCAGAGGTGGACAGGCATTTTGGGATGCAATGCATCTACCTGTTTTGTCAAATGTGTTAAAAATCCATATTGCTTCCTACTGAGTAGAAAAGGGACTCCAGGGTTAAGAGTTAAGGTGTTGACATCTCTACCAGAGGCACTAAAGGTAGAAAAGACAAATCTAATCTCACAAAAGTTTGGTGTGTAAATTTCTATTTACAGATAAAGAGGATGGATTGCAGTATGAAACACATTACATGATGTGCCTTTAAGAGCAAAAGTGTTTTTCTCCATTAGCAAAGAAAGAATGAGGAGATGAAACCTTTTATTAGCATTTCTAGATTGCATTCAGCAAATGTAATCCTTTTAATGAATATTAACTCAAACCTATTCCTTTATTTCACCAAGATTTTTACCTAAGGTATTTGACACTACCCGCAACAGAAAACAATGCAGCTGAAAAATACATGCAGATGGAAATAACCAATATACTTGGGCCCAGAATGAAGATTATCTCAGTGAATTAATATGGTGCACTAGAAAGTCATTAAAAGAGGCAGGAAACAATTCTCAAAGCTTTGAGAAATCCTTTAGGCTATGCAGCATCTTAAAGCAGATAGCCCAGTCAAGTAGTGAATGGCATTGTGAAAACTGTTTAGTCAAATATTAAAAGTTAAGGAATTTTATACAATTACTGTCTATACATGTTTTAGAATAAAGACATTAAAATGTCTTAAATTAGAGATCAAGAGGAGAAATTTCAGAGAAATTGCAAAATTTGAAAGATTTTGAAGATCTCAAAAGCCCCTCATACAGAGATTAATATTTTGATGTGTTTTGAAATGATCTTTTATGAGCCTCTGTGTTTTCCTTGCAGAAGCACACTGTAGAAATAGGACTCAAATTATAGTTTCAAGTTTTTCTTCAACAAACAACCTGTATCCTGATTGGATTTAGGGCATTATTTGACCCATAAACTTCCAGGTTCCCATCTCTGGAGTTACCCTTATAGACAAAACTCATACAAGCAAACTATTTGCAGCGCACAGCAGGTTTAAAGCTGCCTGCAAGTTAGATGAGTTTATCTCAGAAAAACAAGGCCTGCTGCTCAGAACGAATTGGTCTGTCAGGCACTGCCTAAACTTGGGTTCTTGTACCCAAAGTAGGAAAAGGCAAAAAATACTTAGGCCAATGACCTGCCTGAATACTTTTTGAAACACCCTATAAAGGCACACCCAACTAACATGATATTTCTTCAGAATCTGCAAGCGTATGGTTAATGAGACACATACTGGCTTCAATTTCTCACAGGGAGCACTTTTTTTTTTTTAAATCAGTTTTTTCTTTCAAAGGAGAGATTGACATGGGGTGGCTAAGCAGAATCAGGTATTCATGTTCTGAGGAACAGCTATCATGAAACACAGGAGCAAGCATAATAATTCACAGCTTTACAATCAAGATTATCCTAATCTGGCTGTGTCATTTCTTTGTAGATAATACTGTTTTTCTTCAAATTCTCTCAGTCTCTGCTATACTATCTCTACTGCAAGACATTTTAACAATCTGTATTAAAACTAAAACAATACTAAGCACTTATGGGGAGGATTAAACTGAAAAGTCACCATAAATTATAATTATAAATTAATTCCTAAACTTAAGAAAGAGAGGAAAAGTGTAGTGAGAAGACATGTAAGAAGTTGGTTTCTTAGCAATGAATGAACCTCAGAAGACAGAACAAGTTTAAAAGAAGAAAAAGACAGAAATATAAATTGATAGAAGGAGAGAGAAAGTTAAAAAAAAACTTAAAAATATGTATTCAACTTTGTGTTCTATTTTTCACATTAGATTATCTGGCATTATTCGTCACAGAAGAGGGTTCTGCGGTTTTCAGATACATAAACAAAAGGTTTATTGTTTACAACAAAACACACTTTCCAAGTGGTTTTATGCTTTTTCCAGAATGTGAGCCTTCCTTATGTCCAGTTTTGATCAAAAGTAAATAGCACTGATTACCAAAATTGCACCACAGAGCTTTGTAAAGGAGCCAGTAAATACCTCAGAGGACACCTCAGCACAATGCTAAAAAGTTTGGAGATGCAGTATCAAATTGAAACATTTTTACTTGTGAGGATGAGATTCCATTGCCTCATTCTATGTTGAGTAGCACCTTAATGAAGGAAATACTCCATCTGACCCCAGCAGGATTCACAGCTGTGTTTTGTGTGAAGGGATTTAAAAATCGGATACATTAAGAAACCTGCACCCTAAAGACAGCAGAGAAATATCTGAGCATTCAGATCATGTGTCCACCAAAAGCATAATGAAAGTACACTCCTTAAAATAAAAATGCACCTCAATCATTTACCCAGAACTTAATTGTAATTTTATAGTGTATCTTACCTTTCCATTTCCTACAGAGCTTATCCATGTGAACAAGATACTTTTGGACTTTTGTCCAGCTGAAGTTTTTGTCATTGAAAATGACCAAGGGGAGATGGCAAGTGCTGAGAGCTGAGTCTAAATGAAACCCTGATATTGCTGCCTCTGAGGCAGAGAGGATTGAGCTGCTGCTTCCTACCCTGGGCAGGTTCAGTGGGACACTGCTCTCAGCTCAGTGTGCTGTGCATGGGCTGAGCACCATCACAGAACCACTCTGGGTGTGCTGAGTTTTACACAGATAATTACACCACTTAATCCCTCCTTTTGACTTTCTGTGCTGTCACAGCTTCACCTACATGCTGTTTGAGCAGTTTGCATTGCAGCAGCCTGCAATTGGGCTCTAGATGAGCCAGCTGCTGTGAAAAAGCAGCAGAAATGCAGCAGTGAGTTGCTCACCCATCTGAAAATGCAGGCTTGCTCCACAGAAACCACCTCAGCAACAGCAAGAGCAGGCAAATGAGGTCACACAAACAACTTCCTGAAATCTACAGAAAGCTGCTCTAAGATTAAATTTTTTATCTTTTAAAAATTTGGCTTCATCCACTAGCCCTAGAAACTTGAAACACTACTGTTTAGGTAAGAAGTTACAATTACTTTTTAAAGAATGAACTTGTATTTCCAACTAGCAATAGTTATTTTCTCACTACCTAAAATGTAAATCACTCTATGGGAAATGTAAGATGTGCCTGTACATAAACCTATTCAGTCTTGTAGATACAATAGTTTCGTAATACTAAATCACCATAAATCAAAACATAAATTATCTTTATGCAAGGATTGCCATCGATATTTCTAGAAAACATTCTTTTCATTTAATCAATGATTTATAAAAAGTAATAAAATGGTGGACCCCTAAAAAGAATTTTTTTAAGACTTTATATTGCATGCAGCTGAATTTTTCAAGACAGAAAAAATCCACTTTATTCCTTAACTTATTACTGATATTGCATGTTGAAGGAGTCAATCTTATTTCACACAAGCCACAAACCTATTAATGGAACCAGAAATTTAAAGCCCATCATCATCATTAATCATCAAGCACTAGATCTATGAAATCATTTTTGTATACATGAGTGAGGCTAAACAGGCAACAGTCTGTTTTATTATTTCATTTTCTTCAGAAAAAAATTAAATTCCATATTACAGGGACAGGTCCTCCACACAAGCTAAAGGATGTAAACCTGCCCTGACCATCCTGTGGTGAATGTGTCAGTCCTGAATTTTTTTGGCTCTCTCAAGGAGTCAGAGTTTATCCAGCTCTTGAAGGCTTTAGCCCACAGGACACAGACTTGTTTTTCTGTCAAGCAAGACAGATCTATGTTCCAACTCCAAAAACATAACAATTGCTCCACCCCTTTTGGAAATCAGAAGGACTAATGGGTGGGAAATAGGATAAAACAAGGTGTTCAAACAAAGGTCCTGAGGTGATGCCACAAAAAAATCCAGAATGGAAGAGCCCAGAGCAGTCCCTAGAAAGCTCCTTATAAAGTACACTTTCTTTTGTTGTCACTCAACATTTTGGAAGTAGGACTGCTGCAGATTTAATTCTTCTTTAGATACAAGTAGCAGGCACAGACCACAAAGGTTCGAAGGATTCTGGTATTTTAACCTTTTACTTGAGGATCTTCCATCCCAAACCCAATTTACTTCTGACACAAATTATGTAAAACTCATCACAATGTGCAGAAAGGAGAAAAATTCTCTTTCCAACCTGCACCATTTCTGCACTCTTCCAGGCAGAAAACTGCTGCCTCTGTCCTGTACACATGACCACTGAAAGGCAGACAGAACCCCAAGGACCCGCACACACTGTTTACCTGCTCTTATGACCACGGGCAGGCTGCATCCCACCTGGACAGAGAAACACTGGCTTTAATTCCAGCCCCTATAAGGAGCTTCAGAAGAAAAAAGTGTTTATGCACAATACCACTGATATCTCACTCTTTTTTTCATCTAATTCTCATGCTTTAGAAATAGAAATGTAAAAAGGGCTCATAACAAAGGGAACTGTAACCTTTTCTTACTCTATTTGTTTATCGGATTAAAATTTTTAAGTCCCATTGAGTTTCACATTATTTCCAGCCACAGCATTTTTCATGAATATCATACTGTCCATTGCTACTGTGCTTTGCAAAACTGAACCTAAAACCAATAAACAAAGCTTTCCCTTCATCTTCTTTGATGCCAGCCTTCAAATCTTACAGTAGCAAGACAGGACACAGTAAGCAGAGCTGTAGAATAACTTCATCGATCTACCAGTAAAAAATCCTGCTGATATGGACTAAGTCAATCTTCCTGCAGGAAGAACTTACACAGAGGGACCCCAAGAGAACATAAATTTACAGCCTAGCTTAAAATTATGGAATTTATAATAGACTTGCCATTTATTTAGTGAGAGGACTTTTAAGGAAACTGCTCAGCTGGATTGCTTTTCCATTACTGAATCACAATCATCAACTGTGAAAACAAATAAACCCTATATTAACCACCATAATACACAGATTGAAAATAATCAGGCAGATCTCAAATTGCACATTAGACTAATAATATGAAAAGATATCTCAGATTTCTGTACTTACTCAGATTGGTCGGTGTTTTAAAGCTTAGAATGAGGGAGAGCTCTAGAAAGTTTCCTACTGCATGCCTCTTGATTTAAGGAAGCAAGATTATATATGGAGCAAACTGACAAAATCTTGTTATTTAAGGGATGAAAATCCTTTGTGGCTTGTTCCAGATATGGATAATGTCCTTGACTGTAGTGTGTGGTACAATCAAATATATATATAAAAGACATTTAATGAAGAGTTATGTTGCCCCATAGCAAAACAATGTAAAAACAAAGCTACTTAAAGAAAATAAGTCCTGCTCCAGTCGATTGATTAACTAGAGGTTGGTTTCTTGCTCTGAAAACCTATGCTGAAGTTGACATAATTTCTCCAGATAAATGATGTGTAGGTAGAAGAGTAAAAAACTCAGGTTGTCACTTCTTTTTAGAGGCCAGAGCAAGGAAGATTTTTGCTTGAAGTATAACACCTGTACAGAAGAGTTTTTATTTATATTACGCATCCTTATGCTATGAAAACTTCAGTTGAAAATTATCATTACCAGGCACACCGACTGTTTTTAACTAGGCTAATAAACGTTTCAAAAAATGAGGCTGTTGGATTCAAGTTCTGTAACATCACAGTCTTAAAATGGCCTGGTTTGGAAAGGACCTTAAAGCTCATCTTGTTCCAGCACCCTTGCTGTGGACAGGGACACCTTTCACAAAAATCAAGTTGCTCAAAGCCCCTCTAATGTGGCCTTGAACCTTTCCAGGGATGGGGCACCCCCAGCCCAGCACACGGGGGGCTCTGGGCTCCCAGCACACGGCCGGGGCATGTCCAGCCTCTCACCCACAGCACCCCCAAGTCCTTCTCCAGGGCTGCTCTGGCTCTGCTCATGCCCAGCCTGGATTGGTGCTGGGACTGCCCTGACACAGTGCAGCACCTTGGACTTGGTCTTGTTAAACTGCCAATTTGGATTGATGAGCCTTAGCATGAGAAGTAGGCAAATTGCACCATTTCCAAATAATACACAGAATATATTATATTTTCACTCTCTCCCTAACTACCCTGAGGAGTGCTGTTGCACTTTTTAAAGTTAAGAAATGACACAAGCTTTCAATTACCCATAGGAAATATTCACATATAAATTAATCTATTTGCGTAAGTATATAAAAATATTTAACAATTTGCCTAACAATTTCTTTCCGATCTGTAAATGTGAAGTACCTAGAATATCACCAAAAAATCCCCCCAAAACAACAACAAATTTGTAAGCAGTGGTAAATATTTGCAAATAATTGTGCTGGGATACTGTTGTTCTTTATAATTTAATTTTTTTTCCTAAAGTAACAAAGATCTGAGAGTACAGCTTGCTTTCAGGAAGGAAATCTTTTGCTTAAGTGAAACACAGAAGTCTTGTACTTCAGTGTGAGGTTATTCCCTCCTCAACAAAAGCACACTCCTGTTTCTTCTTTCATTGGAAACACTTTCAACTTATCCTACCACATCAATTTGCAATAACTGGAAAGGTAACTGCTGTGCATAGACATCCCTTTACAGACTGAAAGTGTACTAAGACATATTTCCTCTTTAGGAATCATGCCAAAATATGAGCCTCTGGACACCAGCAGTTTGGATGCTGGAATATCTTAAAACATTGTACAGTGATTTCCACTAAAAATACCAAAAGCCATGGTTTAAACCATGGGTTTGCCAAGTGTGGACATGGAAAGGGATCTAAAACTCACAGCAGGTCTAATTTGTCCAGTTAACAAACACAACTGGATGCACTCATAGGCCAGTGACATCCCAGTTCACAATGAACATTTCAGATTAAATAATATTTGGCCTAAATGCAAAGCTCAATCCTGAATATATCTGATTCTCCCACCATGAGAAAAAGGCCAGAGGGAATCTCAGCCTGCAAGAACCTTGGGTCTTCACTGGAGGAAAGCTTGCTCTCCATACCTTATTTGTACTCTTTATTCTCTCCCATAAGGCTTCAAGAGAGGTAGAAACCCTCTGGATCTGAGGATACAGCAGGGGAAAATAGGAGTGTGGATTGAAAATCTCTCCTCTGAAATTTGTCTGGAAAAGTCTGCCCAAGAACAGCTCTGCTCTCTAACCTGTCTCCTTCTCCCCTCCAAAATTCAATCAAGCTGAACCCCCAGCCTGTATCATCTTCCTGCCCTCAGAAGCCTTTTGGTATGTACAGTTCTGATTCAGACCATCCAAGATGAGCCAATACCTAAGCCAGCAGTCCAGCAGGCAGCGCCTCTGAGATCCAGTTTGATGCTTCCCATCTGGGGAAGGAAAGGCAGAAATGAAGCAAGACAAGGCCTGGAGGCCTCTCCTGCCTTCTCCAACTTCCACAGCCTGTAAATCAATTTGCTGTTTCACTTGCAAAAAAATTTATCATCCCAATCCCCCACAAAGAAAATATGTCTCTTAAAAAAAAGCACAGATTCAGTAACTAATTCTGCCCTCTTATGTGCTTGTGTATTTTATAAGTTAAAAGTTTAATTTTTCTTTTTTTTTCAACCAAGACTAAAGATCCTTGTTATAAATGATAGATGGGACAATCTTCAGTCCAGTAATTTCTCTTGAATTCTTCTGAAAGGCTATGATTTATATATTTCTTATTCTTCTTTAATTGCATGAATTAAGATTTCAGTGTTGTACATTATCACTGAAAACCTTTTGAGGGTCTGGCATCTTTCATCTCTATTATTCAATGAATAGATCTTTTAAAAATAAAAAATTATGCAAAGCTACTAAAGGAACAGTCTATAGCCCTTTTTATTTATCTGAGAACCAAATACTTTCTGACTATCCAAAGTACTTTCCCCATTGTTTGGTATCAATCCCTAGCACAGCTCATACTCGAGGCAGAGATTTTCAAAACGCTGCCTAAGGGATTTAAATGAGGATTATTTTTCTAAGTCTTAATTTTTTCTTTCAATGAGCACCCTCAGCCTCTACCACCATCTATTTTCCATTTCACATTAACAGATTAGATTTCAAATTCCCTCCGGACAAAAAGATACTGTGTCTCAATTCAGGCTGTCAAAGTTTTAGAGGCACAGAAGTTAGGAGGAAGCAATGCAGCTGCTAACTAGCAATTACACCCAACCCCTGCCATGTGCTTTGGAAGAGAAGAATCTTTTCTACCCTCTCCTCTTCTCCCAGATAAACAGCAAAAGGACCAGAGGAAAAGCACCAAGCTGCACCGGGGAGGTTCAGACTGCACACCAGGAATAATTTCTTCACTGAAAGTGTTTGTCAAGCCTTGGAAAGGCTGCCCAGGGATGCGGTGGAGTTACCATCCCTGGGATTGTTCCAAAAAACCCAACTGGATGTGGCACTCAGTGCCATGGTCTGTTTGATAAGATTGTGATCAATCAAAGGACTCCTTGATCCTGGAGGTCTGTTCAACCTAAGTGATTCTGTCACCCTCCCATCCTTCAATTTTATTTGAGAAAATCACACAATCACATGCTTAATTTAAGCACAAACTCACAGTTGAGCAACTAAGAAAGATGGTTCCTTGATTTGGTGCCCAAAGAAAATATTTGTGATATGTAGACATCTAAAGATGCAGATGAAGGCAAAGTGGGATTTTATAGGGGAGCTTGGTACTTTCTCTGTGATTCAGATCAATTAAAATTATTCATCTATACACTTTTGAAAATTGCACCCATTTGCCACTTTGGGCACTTAAATAACTTAAGGGAAATGGATGCTTTCCAGTAATTTCAGTCATTGAAAGTACTCAGCATTAAAAGGCATTCTTTGGCTGTTATAATTCTTCCAAATGTTCTGCTAATGGTTTTTGGTTATGACTGTGGTCCTTGTCCAGAGAAGAACTGGAGAGGCTGCAGCTCTGTTACCTTAGGAAGGTGATTTTCTGATCCAACTTTATTTGCCTATTTAAAACAGCCATAAAGAAAGTCTTCATTTACTTTATAGATCTAATGTAGCAGATTATTTTCTACAGATTCTAAATTACTACAGCACTTCTCTATGTCCACCACACAACACAAACTTACTTTAGGGCAGGGATTGCCTTTGTGGCAATCACACTGATGAGCACAGAGAGGACTCAAGTCTCTGAAGCACTGCCTAAAATACCCAAAAGACTCACAATGTCCTAAAGATAAGAATAAAGTTCTAGTACAGAAATGAGAAGATCCCTGCTAGAAAACCAAGCTGTGACTGTTTCAAGTTGCTGTTTTCAGTGGAATATCAGGGATGATACTGCTTTTCTTTCAGGTGCAGCTTGAAGAAATCACTTTGCTAGTCAGCTTGGGTTTATATTGGTGATCATTGAATTAAGCTGCTTTTTTGTCACTTTTGCCATTGCTTACTAAATACATAAATATGATTTACAGTATAGCAGACTGCACATAGCTGAACAATATGTATAGTTGTGTTTTCAGTTTGCAGAAAAAACATGGTCAATTTTGTTCTGCTGTGGGTAAACTACATTAAGGAATTACGTAAAAACAATGTACAGTAATTTCACCATTATATGCCACACCATTTTCATTGAAGAATCCAGCCTACCCCAGTAGTGCAGCTAGTCATCAGGTGTGGCTTATCTATGGACAATTTCAGGAGAATTGCGAACCCGGAAGTTACCTGACTCTCAGCCGCATGTGTTGCAATCGCTTTGAAAATGTTGTTTCCAGTACGAGTTTGTGTGGCAGGCACAATTTTGATGAATTGTGAGTTTCTGACCACTGTAAACCAATCAGATAAAAGCTTCTTGGCTAGGGGCGGCCTCAGGTGCGCTGGGGATGGGGGGGCTGCAGCGGGGACTCCTATTCTATTTCTCAGACGCGATTTCATGCACAGGACCTGAGAATTGAGGCACTCCGAGATTTGAAGCCCAGCACTATAGGATTTGAAGCTACGGCTGCTGCCAGGCTCGTGGTTCCGCTACCAGGTTTGCGCAAGGTAGCCCAGCTCCGGCCGAGGCTACGGCTGCTGTGCCGGGCTCGCGGTTTCTCTACCGCATTTGTGTGAAGCAGCCCAGCTGCGGCTGAGGCTACCGCTCCTGCCGGGCTTGCGGTTCCGCTAGCACATTTGTGTAAAGCTCGGGCCGGGTGAAGAGCACCGGGCCCCGTGGCGTTACTTTGTTGCCTGTGTACCCTGCCAAAGTAAGGTGCGGCTTATATGCCGGTGCGGCTTATATATGGACAAATCCTGCAGTCTTCCCAGCTACCCGGATGTGCGGCTTATAATCAGGTGAGGCTTATATTTGTGAAATTACTGTAATTAAAAAACAGGGGGTTTATTTTGGTTTTGCATGTGTCTGATTCTTACCTCTTATATTGAAAATGGTTGTAGATTAATTATAAAAGCTATTAATTTAATGAATGAGATGAAAATAAATTTAAAAAAAAATGGGCCAGAGATTTGAGAAAGGGCTGTCTTCTATGGTCAGGGAACCTTGAAAGAAAAAGAGAAAAAGATGACCCATGGGAGAAAAATCACAATAGGTTGCAATTTATACTCTTATTACTACAACATTTACTGGCATTTCAGTCATATTTGAATTTTTCACAACTTGCTCTTGCCCTCTCCCCTAAGAATGACTGCCAGTCCTACTATTACGATTTGCTATCGCTGCAATGTGTAATTATATTTTGACACACATCCCTGATCCTTCTAATTATTATTATTTTTTCTAATTGGATGAATTTCTAATACAACCTAAAATTAATGGTTTATAACTGTGCATAGTTTGTAGCTGATTGGACAGGTGATCAATAATTTTAATAATCTTGGCTAGATTTGCATGTCACTATTTTATACAATTAAATAAAAAAATGAAAGAAATGAAACTCACAAATCTCAGTCAATTACTGAAGTAGATTATCTGTTTTCAAAGAGAATGGGCCAGATGCTCAGCTAATTTAAATCAGCTCAGCTCACTGATATTTACATCAAGAATATGCCTCAGTATTTTAAATCCCTTTATCTCCAGTATGTAAAATACATAAAAAGCTATTTGGGACAAAAACTGTTCTCATGTGTTTGCCAATTACACTAAAGGTTATAGTGTGTAGCAAGGTATTCAACACTATAGCAAGAAGGACAACCTGCTTTCATATTTTTATTATTTATATATTGAAGTACACATTATTATACATTATCAACACTCATTTTAAGACTATTTACTACTGGGGTGCAAATTACAAGTTTATCAGAAATTAATAGATTTTCAAGCATAATTTCTGAAATCTACATTTGTGTAAGACAAAGTGTTGAAGAAAATACTAAAACCTTCATGGGAATGTTTAATACTTCTTCTTAAAAGCCTAATTGCTCCCTTTGGAAACATTATAATCTATTGAGTAAATACTTATTTATAGACCTTTTAATTGGTGGATTACATTAACAGATATTAGGATATATTTTGAAGGCAAGTATATTGACCTTGTGCAGTCCAATGCTGCCTTATATATAGCACATTTACTGGCAGAAAATTCTATAATTCTAATTATTAGTGAAATTGATTTTTACAACTTCTGCAAGATTGAGTTCACATATATTTAAAGGAAATATTGGCAAACTGTGTCTTGTCCCTAATAAACTGTTGGGAACAGAAGCGTTTCAGTCCTACTTTCAGCAGTCCCTAAGCAGTCAGAACCCCAGCCCTTTATCCTTTATCGCTGAATTGAACTACAATAAAATAATAATAAAAATCTGTATTAGCATTCAAATTCAGCCTTTTAGAGTAAGCTCAAGAGGGAGAGTTGTTTTTTTAAAAGAGGACAGCTGAAGCCTGGAGCTACCACTGCAGACTCGCAGCAAAACCTGCAGACAATTCCCTCACTGTTTTAAACCTGCTCACAAATGAAGAACAGATAATGATAATGGTCCGAGCATCAAGATAGAGACAAGTTAAGGAGGACAGAACCCAACAACCCAAACACCATAAACCTTGGAATGCCAATGAGAGGAACAAAGAGCATATCCTGGGTTGGAAATATATATTTTTTCCCTCCCCCCACATAGTATGTTTCCATGGGGTTATGCTCCACTGCTTTTTTCTCAGATGCTCCATCAACAGTTTTCTGTATGGGAAGCCCCTTTACTAATTAATTGTACTTTGGTGAAGAACAACTGGGGAATTGGCAATAAAGAGCCATTATATGAAAGATCTTTTTATTATTGTGCTGAAAGAGATAGAGGCAGCACAATTTGGCAGATCACCTAATCTCTGTATTTCTCAGATCTCTATCTATTTACTAGATAAAACTCTCCCCAGGCAAGAGGACTGTGAGGTTAAATTTACTTTTGCAGAGCAGGAGAATAAAAAAAATTATATTAGTAGCTGCTCAGAAGGGCAGAGCCCCCTGTAAGTAGGACAAGCAAAAAATATCAGAGAAAGTCTGGACAGTCAGTTCCATCAAAGCTGGTAGAAAAGTTTGCAGACTGGTGTTTTTTTTCCTGCCTTTCAACAAAGCTAGACTTATAAATGGCATGGTCAAACAGATTCCACCAGCAGGTGGGAGTCAAAAATTAAAGGCTTGATTCCCAGCTTAGTCTTCCCTCTGCAGCAGCAAGCACAGGCAGTAGAGGTTATTGAACCGGATAAAAAGACAAACGTGTTGCTTCCTCCCAGACACAGTGAGTATTTGCATCACTGCCAAAAAGCCTGAATAAAAGACCTTGTCTTGGTATATAAATCCCCTGGTGTCTATACCACTGTCATGAAATTCTTGAGTTCAAAACTTTTGTGAAAAATTACTACATAAAAGAAAAAACAGTTGATTACGCAGCAACACACTATTGCCAGCAATCTTGAAAATCAGCTGGGCTTTGAAACTGAGAAGCAGTGAAAAGAGTAGGTAAGGAAGAAGCAGGATGAGAAGGTGCAATACCTAAGCCACCACTCACTCCTGCAGCACCAGTTCAAAGCAGGAATCTTAAGAATGCTCCTGAGCCGAGAAGCTGTGTGCTCACAGACAAACCATGGTGATTTCCAAGCTTCCTTTTTCCTTCTCATTCTAAGCACAAGGTAGAGAGCATATCAAAAAATCACTAAGACAACTTTGGAGTTTCCACCTTGCCTTCCTGCTGGGCCTTAACCACTCTCAGAAAGGATGAAGGCAGAAATGGAAGCCAGATTTTACAGCTGCTGGCCAGGAGCTAGAACAGCAGCTAATGTTGCTAAAATCTGAGCCATGGTTTTATTAGATGGTGGAAATACCTTTCCCCATATTTTCTTCCCTTGAGGTGAGCATATGGCATTTTTTGACTTTCAAGACTTATTTAGAACCTCAGATATTGTGTATACATCATTTGTATCACACACACACACACACACATATATATATATGCCATATATGTTACACCTAAGCATATGTGATCTTTCCACAAACCAAAGTGAGAAACACGTAGGCAATCTGTAAAAAACATTTTCTACCCTTGGATGGGAATAGCTTCTGTGAACTGGTGGGATAATCAGTCTTAAAGACAAAGATTCCCAAGGCAGCCACTTCTTCCACCAAGCCCATATAAGAAACTATAGAATGCAACAACTGGTTGCTTATGACATTATAAAGAAAAAGACATTCACAGAGGAAGCAGAAATGTGAATATGCTGAGGCAAAAATTTCCAATTAAAATGGCAAGAGAGGGGTTAGAGGTAGACAAAATAGATTTAAAGTGCAGATTTCATTTCCACCTACTGCCACATAATATCTGTTCATTAACTTTAGAAAGCAGCAAGTGCTGGAGTGTTTTGCCTTGTAAGTTGCTGATGCACAAGTTTCTGTTGTTTTCTGAGTTTCATCTTGGTTTTTTCCCCTCTGGGTCTAGTTACATAACTTTTCATGTTTTGATAAACACTCCTGAATGTGCTGCTTAGAAAATGTTATTAACATGGTAAGAACTTCTGAATAGAGAACATTAACAGAAAAAGTGAAGGAACATCAATCCATTGCTACACAGTCTATATGCTAAAAAAACCCACCCATGCAGATGCTTTCTACTGTTTGATGTTGCTGCAGCTTCACAGCCTCAACCCATCATTACAGCACCTTTAACTCTGTAATACTGTGCCTTTTATTCTTTCTTTCTGAAAATGATGAGAAAAAGCATCCACATGCTTATTTTTAAATGCCAGCACATATTTTGTGTGTTTTATACTGTCTTGCATACAAAGCAAACAAAAAAAAAAAAGACAATTAGGAATTGGAGAGGGTTTTTTTTGCATCAAGTCTGGACTGCTTGGGCATGTCTTTGTGCTGTTTTCCTTTTCCATTCTTTGCCAAATTTGTTTCTGTTTTACAAACTGTTTGACACAACAGTCTGCTTCTTTTTATATTATAAGAGACCAAGGACTCTTGTCTAGAGATTCACATATTTGTTATGATTCAAGTGTTATTTCGACTAGACAAAAATTATTTTTAAATGTCCCATCTCATTTTCTTGATCTACATTTTAGTGTACAAGGCTATACTATATGACAACAATTGCCTTTAAAAAGTAGTCAAAATAAAATGGCATGGAAATTTTTAATTAATAGGTACACCATTTTTTGTTCTGTTGAGAATTCAAGATTGCTTGCACTCTGGAGTGCTGTGTCCAGTTCTGGACCAGGCTCTGCTCAGTGGTGCCCAGCAATGGGACAAGAGGCAAAGGGCAGGAACTGATGCACACGAAGTTCCACCTGAACATGAGGAAGAACTTCTTCACTGTGCAGTGACCAAGCACTGGAACAGATCACCCAGAGAGGGTGTGGAGTGTCCCTCACTGCAGATACTCCAGAAGCATCTGGACACAATCCTGTGCCATGTGCTCTGGGATGACCCTGCTTAAGCATGGTGGTGGGACCAGATGACCAATTGTGGTCCCTTCCAACCTGATTCATTCTGGAATTCTGTGATACTTCTATACTTCCTAGAGGCGATTGAAACAGCAAAAAGCTAATTCTCTTCAAATACCACATAGAAAAATCATTGTTTTTACAACTAAAAGTTGTGAAGTATTTCTAAACTGATCATCCTGGAATGATAGTCCTTAGATTTTCCTCGCTGTCACTAGAATTTTAGAGGAAGGACACAGACAAGACCCATGGGAAAAAATCATTCCTTTTCCTAACAATCAAGAGGGAACAAAGTACACAGTTTGCTTAAGGAGGATGCATTCTGCACTCTCCAGAAAGAGGAAATCCCCTGTGAATAGTGCATACATTTTTTATAGTTTTCTGATGAATGAGAGATACACTGGTATGAAACATCAGCAAAAATCCCTCCCATTGATCTGCATTCTCTGAAAAGTCCAGTTGTTGCACCAATGTTTCCTCCTCATCCCTCAGTGCTTATTTCTGATATTTTCTGCTATTCTGTTTGCAAAATCAAAAAAAGCAAATAGGAGTGCTAGATTAGAAAAGGCAACAAAGTTTTAAGTGCAGTATTTAACATTCCATTGCTTGCAGTTTAACTTTGTGCTGTTTCCAGCAGGCACTGCTGAAAGGGTCTGAGCACTCAGGCATGCAGCTGGCCCCATGCAGGTGATAGAGCTGCTTCAACATGATAAATTCTTTTGAAGGCAAGTATAAAAAAGCTTTGATTCATATACACTGAAACTTGTTATAAGTAATGAATGATTTAGATGGAACACATTTAGCACTGTCTCAGAACGAACATTTATTACAAACATACCACAACATCTAAAGCAGTGGCAGATAGCACACCATCAATCAGAGCAGACCACCAAAACAAATTGTGCCTCATAAACTACTTTAATATGTCACACAGCTTCCAAATATACATCACTGATCCATTTGTTACAAAGCCTGGACTACTTTTTCACTGACAAGTCAATGACATTTGGTATTTTCATTTATGTGTGATATCACAATGAATCTAAGGACTCCATTCACCCAAAATTAGGTTCCTGCCAGCACTGGCCTTTAATGCTCCTCGGGCTTGCACAGTTCTGCACACATGGATCTTGGTAATGATGCCTGTCTACAAAGACCCATTTGCCAGTGTACTTTGTCTGTATACTTTAGCAGCATCTTGCTAACTATTTCAAGTCCTCAAGCTGCAGTTCCCTCTGTACCCATGCAAAATTTATGGCCCATCCTGATAAGAGTAGGCAGCAGCACAGTAGCAGTTTTAAAGGGCATATGTTACATGCTGGAGAACAGATTTTTCAACTCAGTTTAAAGAAGCTATTGAGGAAGGTGTATCTACTTTTCTCTTTCAATATCAGCAGAAGCACCTATAAAATAATTTGGGCACAGAACAGCAAAAAATTAACTCGTTATATATTTGGTCTGACAGCCTGCACAGGCTTAAAGCTTCTGCTTTTATATCTAAGGTCTGTACTAAAGCATAGCTAATATTTAAAAAAATAATAAAAATTATTTTCCAGTGTGAGGATTAAGCAAATATTGTAGACCACCAAAAGTGAGTACTCATCCTAAATCTCAGTGTACTTCAATAGATATAAATGTCAAGTTATGCTTCAGAAAAATGCCCAAGTTCTGCAAATGCAAATTTAAGAGCATTGGATTTCACCTAATTTTTAAGAAACCTATGTCAGAACAAATTGTGCTGAGTGGAGGATTAAGAAGTTAAGAGTCTTTTTGTTTATTAGACTTCCAAAAATCTGCAGCACATTTCCTAGTCAAACATCCCTTCTTGTCTCTCAAAAAAGACTGGAAAGCTGGCAGTTCACATACAATTTGGGGTAACCAGTCTCAAGGGATTTTCAAGTGCATCCCATAAATTTAGATTGCTGGGATAATGAGCTACATGGCCTGATTTCTCACCAGTGTGCACTAAATACTTTTTTTGCCACTCTGCAAAAAGTGCTGCTGCATCAGACAGAGGACACATCTGAGGCAGCACAAGCTGGGCAGGACGTGCAGCACCAGCACAGGCTGCCAGGGCTGTGAGTGAACAAGCAAAGCTCTGCCAGCTCAGTACCAGTGCTGTGGTGCAACCCGCTGCACATGATTTTCAACTCACGTTTCCCAACAAATTCTCAATTTTACATGTAAAAAAAAATTCTTCACGCATTCTTTACCTGATGCTTCTCCTGATCTGAGCGTTGTAACTGTCTGAAGTTTTAAGGAGGTTTGCATTTTTATCACATATTTTTTAGTCCTGCTTGAAAGTGAGTGATACCCCTGTCTCATTTATTTTAAAGTATCAAATGTTACTATTTAAGCCCTATAATGTGTCATTGATCTGCATCCACTGAAATCAATAGCCTGTTCAGTGTAAAAAAAATCAATGGTATGGTATAATCCTAAATACGTATTCTACACACAAAACTCTGTGATGCCACCTTGATTTCAGTCTTTCATGTATGGCTACTCAAGCCAAATATTTATTAATGTTATACTTGTACAAAGAAGACAACAAAACTGATAAAATTAATGGCAAGTGCAGTGGCATTAGTGGTATGAGTCATGTAATTAGTCAAAACACTTCTAACACTTTTAGAGGATATTATAGGTATAAATAAGAAAAGGCAAGTCATTATGATTTTCCTATGTAATAATAGTTTTGTATATTTATGCCAAAGCCAACAGAGATTACTAACTAGCTGACACCTGTTATGAAGGCTGAATAATTCTGTATCATGTTGAAATCCAAGAGAACACTCATCTGCAATATGACAAGTCATGATGAAAATTTTGGGTTGTAAAGCCTGAAAGAACTATCAATGGACAAAGAGACAAAGAATGCATCTGTAAAGATTTCTGTTTGTGTGCTGTCATTGTCAGCTTTGTGGACTGAAAGCATCCCCAGTGGGTATCCCCAGCAATTCTGCTTCCACAAGGGGTTTCATGAGCAGCTCGGAGCTTTTCAGCAGACAGAGGGAGTACACACAGCCCTGGTTCAAAAGGAACATAATATGTCATGACTTAATAGTGTTTGATTTCTCCCCAGTGGTTTTTAAGGGTAGAGAGTTGACCTCTTTCCTCCCTTGGTGCTTGACTGTTGACATCTCCATGTTCTTTCTTGATTAACCAAACTCATCCTCCACTTTATTCCTTAAGCCTGATGTTCTTATTGCTTAAGAAAAGGAAGAGAAAAGAATTGGACGAGGCAGCTACATAGAACACTTAGTGAGACGGGGGCTAAAATCCCACACCAGGCTTGGCAGCTGTGATAATGATGTATAATTTAATTTGAGCTATACTGCGAGCCTCAAAAGGACTTCAGACCTTTTCCTGTTTATATATTATTCAGGCTAATGGCAACCCTGAAATAGAAAAAGCTTCTTATCTCTTAAAACTTTTATTGCAGTGAGTTCAAAATGCACAAAGCTGAGTGCTGGTCTGTCTGCTTTAATGCAAAGTGAAAGGATGCTGCTTCCAGTGCTCTTTTGCATCTCTGTCTTGGCAAAAAAAGACAGATGGGATTGGAAGCCTTAGAAACCAGGGATGCCATGGCATGCATGAAATTTAAGGTTTGCATTATTTCTGTACTTATGAAACACTAATCTTAAAGAAATTAGGATTTTAGTTAAAAGTTAGAAGAAACTGGACTTGAGATAGTTACCTG
>VRYO01001681.1:14695353-14762425 GCA_009812075.1 Sialia sialis | reverse complement strand
ATTTCAATATGTCAGTAAGACTTAAAAATATAACTAAAGAATGCTTTTTGAAATACACAACCTAAGACTTGGTATTGGTTTTACAGGGGTGTGTCTGCCACTGGTTTGCAGTCACTCAGTCCTGCAGCAGCTTTCTCTATGTTTTCTAAGGATCCTTTACCTTCATGGAAGAAGAAAGCTACTGATATATTCAAATAGCATGAAAGCTGTCTCCCAAATTTTTTATAATTAAACAGAGTAAAATCCTTAAATATCTCTCAAAAATTCTATGTCTAATTTTCAGGAAAATTTGCTGGTTTTCCCCCTCTCATCTTAATTTCCCATATCAAACTTTACATAGATTTACATTTCTTTTCCCAAGAAGGTTCTAGCTAGTGGGTAAACCATTTGCTCCTTTACTCCTATGTACAGAGCTAAGGATACCTTTCTTCTGTTTTTACACTGTCACTACAAAGGACCTTCAAACTAGGTTAAATTATCAAGCCAGAGGCACTAATCTCAAGCAGTGTGGCAAATCTGTGACTTTTTTCTCTCTAAACTTTTCAAAATCCCCCAGTGCACTTTTAATGATCACACAAAGTCCAGCAGGTAGAAAGTTAATAGCTAGCTAAAGCAATATGTGGTGTTAAGGAGAGCACTTATCCAGCCTCCTTCATGGCAAAGACAGTGAAGAATTTTTTTGCTTATTTGCACCAGCATAGACCTGCTTGGGGCCACAGCAGGAATTTCCCTGGTGATGTCTCCTCACAAATTACATGAGAATGGGAACCACAGGGTTGTACCCAAGGCGGAAACAGGAAAACTTTGGGGGGTGTTGGTATTCAGAGGGTATAGGAGCCCAGAGTAAAGTGGAGTGCTACACTTAGGCAAATCAAAACTGATTTTTGTAAGGGCTGAGAGTCCTTGTCACTGAGAGCTTCTGCTGAGTGATCAGCATCTCTGGAAACAAAACTGGATTTTGTCTCTCTCTTGTTTTTCCCATTAAGTTTGCTCATGCAAGGAAACAGAGTACAGGAAAAACACTGGTGTTGAGGCAAAACCTTAGAAAAGGAATTTTTTTTAACTTTACCTCTCTGTGCAATATAGTTCTGCAACCATAGTAAAACTGGAAGTTTTACTGGTTAGCTAGTGAGGCTGATGCAGTTTCAAATCTAGTAGGATGAAATTAGTGCTAGAATGAGAGCTAACATGACAAAATTCAGCCAAGAACAAGATTTTAGGATTAAAATATAAATGACTGAAAAATTAATTTCTTTTGAAGATACTCTCACTGTTAAATAGCAGATCTAAAAGGTGAGCTTTACATTATTGGTGGTTCAAGCAACATTTACCAAAAAAACCTAATTTGTGAAAGCATCATACATCCCTGCCCCTCAGTTTTGAATGTACTAAGAAGTTTTCATGAGATTATTTAGTAATGGCTCTTGAAAGAAGTAATGTACTCTGACTATTCCTTAATCATGCTCTAAAAAAAAACAAAAAACAAAACAATAGTGTTCAACTGATGAACAATATTTTCTTTGAAAATTTGTAGAAAGGGAAAGCCAAAATAACTTTTTCTCAGCCATTCTGGTATGAGTTTAAGCCTGTTCATCAGTTTGAAAGTGCACATCTGATCTGTGCTTTTTCAACATCTAGAGGCAATGTACACATGTTCATGATTTTTTGTGGACAAAAGTAAAGAGAGTATGCTTGTGCTTGCTGGCTCTCTAATGTCAATGATGCTTTATGGTTGTTCCAAAATCTGTTCAACACAAAAAAAAAATTAAAAAAAATTAAAATAAAAAAATGCAAATAATCAAAGGAGAGGAACCTGTACCCATGGTGGATGAAGTGTTATTTAAATATTCCTTCTGGTTTATAACTGTTTGATCAACATAGTTTTTAATATGATAGCAAACATTTCAAGCAATACTCCAAGCACAGGATGTGGACACAGGATTCAAAGGAAGGTGCCACCTTATTAATATTTTTTTTCTCCTGGATAGTCTGGAGCTGCAGGGTGAAGTTATGTGTCAACTTGAACGACCCTAAATCAAACCATGATCACAATCTCTTCTCTTCCCTTGTGGCTGTAGCCCCCTTCTGTACCAAGCTGCCCTTGGACTCGAGAGTGTGCAAACCAAGGGATCACCTCAGGTAAATGGATGGCATCAGCTAAATGGATGCCATCCTCTCTTATCTGTCCAGTTCCTACCTGGATCAGCTCTCCAGACAGAGGTGCCACAGATGTGCAGGAGCACCAGCATCAATAGAAAGAAGAGTGGGAGGGAGATCCTGCAGACAGGACTCTTGAAATTTGAAGGAGACTGAAAACCTGGCTCAGCTTGACTCCATCTGCCAAAGGATGGCAACTCCTTCTCAATGGTGGCTGTAAACACTCTCCCAGCCTGTGTTTTAGGCACTGATCTGCTCTTTAGATGTTGCACTTCCCCCACATTGCTCCCCTTGTGACTGGAAAAGCCATATAATTTTCCCTCCCTTACAGCAGAGCAGAAAACTCTCACAAGCTCAGTTTTCCATTGGTCTCATCTCCATTGCCTCTGCCTGTGTGAGACTAAATACAGGTTGCCAAACTTCTATAAAGTGTTTCAAATGTCTTAAAAGAAGTGAAAAATAGATTAACATATATTCCATTTATTCCAAGAAAATATGTGCAGGAAGCTTCATGGATCCCCTTGGACCGCTTGAATTCAGATTTCACTGTGAAGAAAGTGCAAGAAGTGGTGTAAAAGAAGGTGCAAAAACTTGTTTGTTATTGTGGGACAGAGGTTAAATCTAGACTTTAAAGAAAATAGAAGATTAAATAAAACCCACTTAATTTCACAGTCACCCTGTATCCAAGTAAATACTCTTTTTCCTTTCAAGAATATTCAAAACAAAACTATTAGAACATCTTTTGGTACATCAAATCATATACTGTGTGTAGTCATATGCTTTATATACTTGCAGTCAAACTAAAACTGCAGATCCACACTTAGAAGTACTCCGTTTCTAAAATTAGACTTTTAGATCCTCAGCTATGCATAAACCTCCTTTTCCGATATATCGAGCTTCCTCTGAAGTTAAAAAAAATTTGTGAATTTCTTACTACTCAAAATCAGACTGCTTCTGTGAAACACAGGGAGATACTTTTAGGATCCTGAGTCTGTAATTTTTGGTCAGCATTTCATAAGTTTTTCGAATGTAAAAGAGCACAGCAGCATATTAAATCTCTCTTGATTAAAGAAATACTGTTAGTCATACAGCACAATAATATATTAAAAAATAATTCATGCAGTTTGTCCTTGAAATTGCATAAAATAAATTACTTAAATTAGATAAATGGCAAACTATATAAAGTGTTATGCTTAAAATCACATAAAGTAAACAGTGAATCATCCCAGCACAGCTGGCTGTGCTGCAAGTGCTGCAACTCAACCACCACATCCAACCAGTCTTCTCATACCTCACAATTACTGACACTGGAATCCAGGCTACCTGGGCCCATGTAAATGCCTCCTATCTACTTTCATTTATTTAACATTTAAGCTAGCATTGATGTACTACATGCACACTAAATAATGCATGTGCTGATCAATCTATAGGGAGAAAGAATCTGAGGCACACAGCTTTGTATCACCCTCACCAGTAGTACCTTGCCAGAGATAGTAAAGATTTCTAGCACTGGTACCTTTTGCCATAAAAATGATTAAACTGCAATAGAGCTGAAATTGGAACTGAAATATAAGGCTGAATCACTTGCATAATAAACTTTGATTTAGTCATTAAAGCAATTATTGCTTCATTTCCCTATAGACAGTAAGGACAGGCACCACCCTCATATAGTTCTGTGGGGTGATGCCCTGTGGTTGCATTTTATTTTTATTCCCACCATTTGATCATAAGTAAATCAAGTTCTGAAAATGCAAACTCTTGCAGTGAAGCGCTAAGGAGATTTGAAAAAACAAAGCTTTGGGGAGAAGGCATGCTTTAACCTGAATTTCCCAGCACTACTTCTGGTCCTTTCCCTCTGAGGTCTTTTCATCTCCAGCTCCTCTCCCAGTCCCGAAGGTCTTGTCTTTGCCTGGGAGGTGTTGCCAGCACTGCCGACAGATCATTCTCATGCCAGACCCTGGGGTGTGCACAGAGTGTCCCTGTGCCCCTCTTGAGGCTCAGCTCTCCCCAAGAACCATCCCAGAGTGGCTCAGTCTGCCACCCCTCAGCTGGGGTGGCTGCTGACCTGGCAGAAGAACCAGATCCTGTTACAGAGACCACCATGTGAAGAGTCAGACTCTTCAAAGCCTGGATGGGCACAGTTTGCCCCCAGAGGAATGCATGAGCTGATCCAAGATGAGTTAGGGGTTTATGTCCTCCAAGAGGACATGATGTCCTAATGGTCTCACTCTCTCTCTTTCTGAACCTTCCTGTCACACAGCTTTCCACACAGTTGGAACCAAATGGGCAGCTCACTGCCCAGTCCACAGATTATCCCAGATGTCACCTGACAGACACAAAGCATATCCGTTTGTCTGGGTACACTCAAACTGTTTTTCAGCCTCCTGTCTACCTATGACAAAGATATATGACAAAGTGAAAACATTGCTCTGAAAACTCAGAAGGGGATAGGCATTAGCAACACCGCAAATATGCTTTCTGATTTAAGACAAACTCAAAACACTACCTAATGTTCTTTTCCTAGATTTTTGGTCTCCCTATTATAAATCCTTCTTAAACTTGAACTGTTTTTTCAGCTTAAAGGAAAAATAAATTCCAGTTGATTTGGACTTCCAGGTTCTACTTTCAGCCTCCAGTTTATCTTGATCATCAGTTTATAAATCCTAGTTTAAAGCACATTTAGGGACTACATTCCAATGAATCATTCTGAAAGGTTCTCTTACATGCAGACTTAAAAACAGATAGAAAAGAAAATGGTATCTATGTTTTTCTGGACGCACATGCAGGACTCATTTCACTCCCTGACACCTAACCTGGCAACTAAATCAGGAGCAGGTTTCCACCCATAATTCCACTTTTTTCTTTGTATGTGGATGACCATTTTTCATGTTTTTAGTGAATTCCAAGGAAAAAAACACATGGTTTCATCATTAATACAGAATTATACAGCAAGACCATAGAAAATTTCTTCTGTAACTTCAGCAATTAAGTTTTCATTAATTGTAGCAGAAAATTTTCCAGATTCACTAACTTGTACTGATCATGACCAGGACCTACACAGACACAAGGCCTGCACAGATACCAACACTTTCCAAAGATGCTTATACTTGGCAGCAGTTTTGAAACAAAATTTAGTATGGAAGAACTGGAGGCTAGTCCAAATCAGCACAGGTACTACTGTGAACCATCCAATGCATTTCCAGCTGCACACACCCAGCTTCACCCTTCCCCTCTGAACAGCAGAGCTGGAAGTTGCTATGCAGGTCTCTGGCTGTCTGGAATCTCTTAAAAATAAAAATAAGAATAATAAAAAGATCTCTGTTGCCATTTTGGGATGGGCTTCCCAGTGATCTGCAGTGAAGATTTCATGCTGACTCTCTCCATGAATTCCATGTGCACACCAACAAAAACAACTTACATCACTGAGATAGAAGCAAAAGCTGATCCTTAACAGTTAATGGAAAGGGGAGGTGCACACATTCTGTTTTGGAGGTCAGAAACACTCAGACTACATGACCTTACAACGACTGTATTCTGACAGATCCTGAATTTGGAGCTTCCCCCAAAAAGCAAGCATCCTCTTCAGATCCCACAGCGCTCACAGCAATATCATGTATGAAACAAACTACTGGACAGCAGGCATATCCAGGTTTTTGCTGATTCAGAGCTCCCAGCAAACAAGACAAATTGCTTCTCAGCCTACTTGAAACAGGTATCTTCCTTATGCTCTGTTTCAGCTGCAAAAAACACTTCTTAGAACAGCAAAAGCCCCTATTAAGATATTTTCTGCAGTCAGGTTCATAGGTTATTTTCTACCCATGATAAAAATTCAGCTCTTTGCCTCTGCCTGAGAGCAGGTAAGAGACCAAAGCAATCCAGCCCTCATTTACCAGATTTAATTGAAAACGGGAGACAGGGAAAAAGTTAACAGCATTTCTTAAATCCCAGGATCTTGACAGTGACATATAATCCTAAATCACATACCTCTGAGAGGAGGTCATACTGCCCAGAGTAAATAACAGCTTGTAATTTGTGACGAAGATACCCAGCAGCAGCACTGTGAGATACATGTGATAATGTGATTTACAGGACCAGGAAATAATTTTCAGATATATGTGCTGCATTAACAATCCAGGTTAAGCGTGTGCTGCAACTTTTCCCTTGAAGGTACAGTAGGTGGAAGATTAAATGCAACAAAAGGAAATGTCGAGGGGGGAGGGAGGAGTCTCCTGCTGAGATGTTGTGATAAATTATTAAAACTTCTTTTTAATGTTGATGCTACTCTTTAACCTCAGATCACAATACTGACATCAGAGAAAGGCTGGAAGTGCTATTAAAGCTGTGATAAACACACCATGCTGTGGCAACACTTGTAAGGGAAAAAAAAAGTAAAAAAAAATAAATCCTGGGGGTGCCTCCAATCAGCAACATCAAGAAACAATCAGGGAGAAAACATCAAACTATCTACAATCCACATTCCCTCAGTCCAAATATTTATGAGATACCATTTATGCTCACTGAACGATATTAGATTATGAGACCTCAATAACCTATGTTTTCCATAAACAAATGTCATGCAAGGAAGCAAAACAAAGTGAACTTTATGAAAAGGCACATTTAGTGAACTGCTCACAGCACACACAGGGTAAATCTTCTCAGCAGTTTTTAACAGAAGAGGAAAATGGATTGCTGCCTTCAAAAATCATAAGTGTTTTCTCAACATAGCATCTTTTTCGATAAAGTTAATGCAATTTATCTTTATTAACACATCAACACTGACATAGCCAGTCAGCCAATTAGTGCTGCTGGCAGTGCATTTCACAACATCCACGTACTCTAAAAAAATGTCTGTCTAGTCTTTTTCACCACATATACTAACAATTCTGCACTCAAAATAGGCTTCTTGCTTTCCTTCTCTCTTCTTCTCCGACACTGTAGCCCCTACGACAGGGGTACCATCACTTCCAATAAAGCCACCAGAGTCCCAGAGGATCCATAATTAAAAGAGCAACATGAATTCACACAATCAAAAAAATCACTATATTTCTAAATGCCATGCATTCAATTGTATCAAAGCTCTAAACATTATTAATCTAATGGTACAATTCAAAGCAAGATTCCTGCAAGGAATACATACCTTACACAGAGTCAGCCAAGCAAAGTAACAAGAAAACAAATTAAACTCCATGCTCTCTTTTTAGCATCCTACTGCAAGCCCACACAGCAACCTGAAATCTGAGTCACTCAAAATAGCACAGGTATTCTCCTTAGATTACTCTTAATACAGCTTTTACCTACCTTACCCAAACATCCATTGCAAAACTTTTACTTTCCACTTACCCCCCTTCCAGTGTTTGCCTTTGGTCCTGCTAAGCTTGCTCAGGGTTGGTCCAGAGAAGAGCAACATCAAAACGAAAAGAAGTTCAAGCATAGTGATTTTCCCCCGTTTCAATGATAACAACATTTCCACAAGTTGTTTTTTTTTAAAATACAAAAAAGAAAAAAAAATTAAAAATATCACATCTTCTCCCCCACTTTGTGTTTACTTAGAGAAGAGTGATTAATCATTGAAAAATTAGAGCAATGAGTAGCTTTGCTCCTCTCAGACGCTGAAGTAATATTTCAATGATGTAGCCCTGAGGAAAGCCACATTTCTCACTGATCCGATTTCTCCCACACAACATGCAGCCAGCACCGCTGCTACTACAGCAGCTATAAAATAATTTCTGCTCCCCACTTTGGTTTCTGTGGGAATATATTCCTCAGCTTGCAGCGTGAGCTTGATTGAAAATGATAAATACAGTAATGCTTGTGTCCAGCAGAAAAAAGAAAAGATGTCAGGATTGTGAAAAAAGATGAAAAGCAGTTGTACTGACAGCTTTAAGCCTGACTGTCTGATCCTAATAGCTGTGCAACCAACCAAATTGCTCTTTTAAGAGTAATAAGGCTTCAGTGAAAGCTGGTGTCACTGCCACTTGGGTAGGTAGTGCAGGGCTTGAAAATCACCAAGGAACCTGCTGGAGATAACGACTGCCACGGTCCCAGCTCCGAGCGCAGAGGGCTGAGCAGAATACAGTATGCACAGGGAGCATTTAATCTCTATTGTGTGCAGGAGATTTCCTGCTTTGCACTGTGCCACTGCTCAGGACTTCTCACTGCATTTTCTTAAGGCTTTACTTCCTATTTTAAACTGAAATGCAAGCCTCAACACACTAATTGCTTGCAGCATTTCTGAATTATTGCATGGGAAGAACCCTGCTTGCTTTTTTTTTTTATATCTTTTTAAGTAGCAAACAGGAAGAAAAAATCTTTAGCAGTAGCAGCAATCTTTTCACTGCACAGAGCAGCTATGCATTTTATATTTTCACAGTGCCTGTCCTTAGGATCTCCAAAAATCCAGGGGGCGGGAGCACAGAGTGGAGAGGGAAGGAAAGAGAAAGGGGACATTCTGTAGTGCACATATTCTCAAAATAATAGATTGCAGTCAATTTTTCCTTTAATAGGTGTTACTGCCTCAGAAATAACAGAGCTACTACCTGCATCTCCAAATGTTTGTATTTAAGATACAAACTGACTCTGCTGGTACTGGATCAGCAAACACCAGACTTCCTGTGCAAAATTTCGGATTTTCATGAAGGGTACTCTGAGAAAGATTGCTGACATTCAGACTGCTCAAACAGTCTTGAGATGCCCAGTACTTGCTTGTGTGTGCCCAAAAGCTTGAATTAATCTACAATCTGGCATTTTGTTTCTATATAAGCAGGCAGTACTCAAATCAAATGAGCCACAAACCTTGTGCTGTAGATTTATATAAATAAAAAATCAATGTCTTTGGAATGACAAAGCAATGATGGTCACAAATTCCCTGAAGTTATCACATTTTCAATCACAGACATGATGCCCTTTTCAGTGCAACATTAAAAATATGATATTAATAAATCTAAAGCCTTGCTTATTCATCTGAATAAAGAATGATATTTTGACTGGTGGAGGCAATCATGAACATCTGATATATGTTCAGAGATTTTTTTTTTTTTAACAAAGAGCATGTAATATCACAAACAAGGAAATGTTGGGATTTCACCATGACCATTTCAATGATGAAAGATATTTTATTTTTAAGTTCTACAATGTATTTATGGGCTTGTAAGAGGATGCAATATTTGCATTTAGACAGAACACAGACACATGCTGATGTACAGTACTTTATCCCTCTGTGCATTAATTTTTAAAAGTTATAAGACAGCCTACCAGATGCTGAGTCTGATACATCAAGGATGATGTTTATGGCTTAGTTGCCAAAAAATTAGGTCAGTATCTGTCACGTAGAGTCACTAAGCTGTTAAATTTCTCCATCAAGCCATTCTTAATCACCAGTCTCATTGCTAATAATTAAAACACCATTTCTTCTATTTCTCTCCCAACTGTTACTGAAATGAAGCAGGCAGACACTCATATTTGTTTTGATTGCTAGCACCATGCAATGTGCTGAAGAACCAAAAAGCTTAGGAGTTCTCAGAGATTTCACAATATTTATATCCAGAAAATAAGGAAACCTTAAACTAAACAACCTCAGCCCCAGGTTCCTCAGGTACCATAAAGTAAATTTACTAACTGAAAAGTTTTGGATCAGAAAGTAAACACCTTCAATGTCAAAAATGTGTGGCAATATCAGTCTTACCTCAGAACTTTTGACAGATCATTGTCTTGGCCCTCACTGCAGCCTTTTGTCACTTTTACCTCCCACATCCTTTCTTCAGTCTGTCTTGCTTTCAAATCTTATAATCCCTTGAAAGTTTATCACACTGTCCTGTTTCTACCTCTACCCATGCTATGGGGAAAACTGTTCCCACTGTTGGCAGTCATCCTTAAAAATACCTTCTTGTTGCCTATACTGCAAAAGAATTCAAGCCAGCCTGGCTACCTTGTGCTCTCAGCATTAAAGAAACCAGTGGCTTTTGGAAGGCATGATGAGTTTCTGTCAGCTTTCTGCCAGCTCTGACATGAGCCTCCAGCAGCTCAGCAGGATCAGGGCTGCCTGAGTAGCAGCTCAGGTGATGCAGCAGGAGAAGGGCAGGACCACCAAGGAGCAGAAGGAAAACAACCACAGCTGCTGGTCAGGGCTGTGCTTGGTTCAGTCTAACACCTGAAGCACTCAGACTCCCATTCTGATGATGGTTTTCTGCATTATTCTACAAAAGGTAAGTATTTGAATGCACTTAGGAATATATTAAGAGTGAGCAGGAAGACCTTCAAGGAAACATGGGAAATGTGTTGTCCCTTCTTACAAAATTTAGTGGGTTTTTTTAATGCCTTCATTTTCAGGTTCATACTCTGGAAAATTAAAATTCCTCCAGAGGAAAGATATGGTTTTAAAAATGGTTATATGAACTTCATAGGACGAAACATCACAAAGGCAAATAAAAGAAACCCACCATTTATTTTTCTTTCAAGTATCATGATTTTTAAGGCAACATCGTGTTTTAGAGACCTAAAATGACTGATTTCTAATTCTGTTTCATGCTATGAATGTTCAGTAGTGGAAACAAAGAAAAGTAAACAATCTAAAGTTCAGCTTTATATCTGTTACTATTATAGAAAAAAACTCCTCCTAAGAAAGATTACAAGAGGCAAAACAATCCCGTGTCAGATAAAGGTCCCTGATGACTGTCAAGTTCCTTTTTTTATTTATTTATGTTTTTCTCCACACTCATAGGTCCTAGCAATGAGTTCAACATGTTTAATTACTTCCTCCTATTTCTTTGAAATGCATATCTGATAAATTTATTGAGATAATTTAGGGTTTTCCTCAAAAAAAAAAAAAATCCTCTTCGGCTTTCTTCATGTTGTGGTTTTCCAAATACCCTTCACACAACTTACTCCAGTAAAAAAAGTAATTTCTCAGACCAAAGATTCCCACACTCCCAATTGTCCTTGCTGCCTTCACCCTAAGTATATCCAGTTCTAATTTAGTGTTTATGAGATGAAGTCAAGATAAAAGCCTGCAGCATTCAAGATGAATTAGCAGTTGTATATTCTCTCCCTCATTCTGCTCATAAAGCCAAAGGGCAGCAGCTACGATTAAGCTGAAATTATGCTTCTAAATGCCTACAACATTAATGAATACAGAGGTTCCTCTTAATTAACAGAATTCTAGGATGTTTACTCGGAGGCAGTATACACCAGCAACCTAAAAAACCACTAGTGAGACACTCAGGAAAAAATATGTCCAAGTTAGTTTAACCTGTAGGTGGTATAACCAGTTATCTGGTCACTCGTCCTTTCCATATTTTCCTTCTTTTTACTAATCCGTGTCAAGCACAAAAGGCTGCTGGTATAAGTCCTCAATTAAAACCCTCAGGCTTGAATAAATAGCAACAACAATTTCAGAGAAGCTTGAATACCAGAGCCCTGAATAACATGGTTTTATGGTCTTGAAGGGTTATATTTTGGAGAGCTCCGCTGCTTTCAGACTGTAAGAGGCATAGGCAGAAGTTGCTTGCTTAGTGACATGTTCTTGGGCCCTTTTATTTGCCATCCAGATTCTATTTCACTACAGGGAAGGTCACGAACTTCCCCACGATCCTTCAGTAACTGCGAGAAATAACACTTTGATCCAGCACTCAGTAGCACAGGCATTCTTCACTGTATATCCTGGCACTTCATAATTATAGAATTATCTTAACACTTGGAGAAGCTCGGAATGATTCGCAGCCTTCACTCTTCCAATTTCAAAACACTGGACTATCAAAAGTAAAAAAATCAGAGCTTTCAGAAATAGAAATGACTGTTTAGATAGTCACAACTACGATGAGAAGGAATGGAGACAGAAGTTGAAATGTCCCTCCCCTCCCTCTAAGAAGTTACCAATATTTTATTTTTTCCTTCCTCTCTCCTTCTGCATCATCCCAAAGATCCTGAACAGCCAGCAACTGGCAGCATGAAAATGCCCATGACTAAATGAACTTTGCAAAAGGGATATAATCAACACCAAACATTACAAGATGGAAGGCATGAAGAATATGTTTCTGCTTTCTCCCTCACTATATACAGAGGCCCAAGTTGCTGTGGGCCATAATTAATTCAGTTCTTTTTAGGCATGAAAATTGTTTTGATTTTAAATACTTTCAGCTTAGGGCATTCTAAATATCTGTGGAAACCTCCTGGAGATTTCTGTTAGCCACGGACACCAATGGAAGCAACATTTTAGGATACTTGTAACATAATACCATGCCAAAGAAATACAGAGCCTGCTTAAAACAAAAACATATTGGAAATTCCTTCCAATTCATGTGATTTCCAGAGATTAAGACACCAGTGCTTGCCCAGAGCAGAATCTGCACTTCCATTGCAGGTATTGTGAAAAACCGTTTCTATTCCCCTTCACGAATATAACCAAATAAGATGTGCTGACTATCACTGCATGCCAGTCCCCAAATACTATATTCATTTTGGGTTTTGCTGGTAATAAAAACCCACAAAAGGGTGTCTCTCTTCTTCATAACTAACCAGTAGCTTTGTTTCTTGCATAAGACAATTGAAGGCTCAATGTATAGCAATACACCATAATAACTGCTTCAGTGCAGTAAAAGAAATACATCAATAAAACAGGGAAAACCAGCCCAAGATTCACATTTCTATACTGAGGGTGATTTCTTGTTGGTGCTGAGAAGTCTCAGGCCTTTCTGTTACTCTGCAAATTATATTATGTGGAATGAAGAGGTACATTAAATTTATTTCAAAATATTCTGCACTTATCAATCAGGATTTATAGGAGGTTTACATTTAAGTATAATAGGAGTTATAATAATTCACTTTGAATTTACCACTTAATCTCAATCACACAGAATTTCAGTTCAAAAAGTATAAATTTAGTTGATGGAGCTTGTAGGCAACCAAAAACTGCTTAAATACTTGATAAACAATGGAGAAACCCCAACTTTTAGCTTTATCAATTTTTAAAATTAAATTATTAACTTGGAAAATCTTGTCCATTATATCCAACACAGAGATCCTCAATTTTTTCAACACTGACAAGATGCTATACTGTTACTTTGAAATGTAATTGCTAAACATGACCTATCAAAAACTTGAATATATTTAAAACACTTTACATACAATTAATCTGCAATATACTAAGAGATATATAGTGATATTTAACAATATGTAATAAATATTATTTATTTTAAAATAGCACAAATTGCTAAACAGCATGCCCATGCTGTTTCCCAAGGAGCTGCTTTGGTAAGAAAAATATCATATGAAGTCATAAATCACAACAGGAGGTAAAGCCACTAATGAGACACTTTACTGTGTTTTATGCTACAGACTGAAAATACATTTCTGGTTTTGACAAAGGGAAAATGGAAAAAAGCAAACAATTCTGAATTTACTTCTTTTCTAGTATTGAAAAACCCTACTATATGTTATCTTATTATGTTCTAGTTTGCTCTATTTCCTAGAAAGAAATAAAGCATTTTTCCAAAACACAACTATGAAATTATTGGTACATGATGCCTGTCCAACAGGAGTGGAGAAAAGAAATTAAATGAGGGCAAACAACTTGGAGGTAGAAAAGATGCCAATATCTATTTTCAAAAACTAAGTAAAGCAATAGTTATACTTTGAAAATATTTACAGTAATTTCACGATTATAAGCTGCACCTGATTATAAGTCACATCTCCTGGTAGCCCGGTAGACCACAGGATTTGTCCATATATAAGCCGCACCTGAATATAAGCCACACTTATTTTTTTTTTTTTTTTTTTTTTTTTTTAAAGCGAGGATCCATGTGTAACAAAGTAACAAGTTAGTAACAGAATCTCACCAGCACAGGGTTTGGTGTCAGGTGCTCAAGTTGCAACAGTTTTCATAGACCAGTGAAGCCTTTAAAGGCAGCCCCAGGCGCCCTCCCGGCCGGTTCTCACTTTGGGGTTGGCATTTCACTGGGATTTGTCCATAGATAAGCCGCACCTGAATATAAGCCTCACTACTGGGGTAGGCTGGATTCTTCAATGAAAAAGGTGAGGCTTATAATCGTGCAATTACTGCAGTAAAGTACTTTCAACTATCATACCACTTAAAAAAAAAATAAAAATGGCAGGCCTATTTCTAACAGCCACGATGAAGAGAGAACAGAGCTGAAAAGCTTTGGAAGTACCAGCTCATGCATACAGGAATCATAACCCACCTTCTATGACACTTAAAGACTCTGATTTGTAAATAAAAAATTCAGGTTATCATTCATGGGAAAATGTATGTCCAGCTCACATTTCATTTATAAAACAGCTCTTTATATCTGAGACCTTCAAATATTTTGTGTGTTTTCCATTTTATTGTCTTCTTTGGGAATATTTTGGACATATTCACTTTAAATTTCACTATGCACAGCTTTGAAGCCACAAAGTGCTAATGTGATCCTCTTCTCCTGCTTCCAATGAATTTTTGAAGTGCTTTGGCATTGCAATACCCAGTACCCCAATTAGGAAGAATCTACTGACACCAATCACTCAAACATCTCTGGATGTAATCAACAGAAATTAAACATGGAGGAGACAAGCTAAGTAATAGAATATTGGTATTTCTGTGTAATAAAGACGGGAAGAAGACAAATTCTGTTGGAAAATGGAATTATACAGGAACTGAAATTTCAGATCAGAAAGAAAGGAGGACCAAGATGCAACAGAGATCTTTCAGGAAAATTATGCCAGTGACAAGAGATACATCTGCTTCCTCTGAGCATTTATTGATCCAGTTGGTTCCACGCTCAGGATGCCTCCAGTGCTGCTGAAGGTGTCACATTTCAGGTGATTTGAAACAATGAAGCTCTGACTAATTGTAGTTATTAAAGATATTAGCTTTTCTTTTCATGTTGTATTGAAGTTTCCCTGAGGACACATTCAGACAAAAGGTGCAACAGTGGCTCCACAGCTTTGCCTATGATTTCTGCAGTGCCCAAGAAAATCATTAATCACCTGAGATTCCATGTAAAAAATCAAAAATACCAGCCATTACCAGACATGGGTGCAATGTGTCAGTGTGCCAAAATGCCACATTGCTCATAAACCTGCAGCTTTAAACATTGAGATTATTTTTCTGTGGAGCCCCAGACTTGTAATCTATTTGCAAAAGAAGGAAGAAGGTCTGGCAGTTTTTGCTGGGATGTTTGCACACCACATTCAAGTTAGGAATAAATTGTGTACATGGCAAAAGATAGAAACTGTGACACACCTGCTTCCACAGTAGAATCCTAGAATATCCTCCTTTGAAAGGAACCAACAAAGATCATCCAAGTGCAGCTCCTAGTACAGCATAGGCCAGTCCCAAGAATTACAGTGCAAATATCTGGCACTTTAGAGAGGTTTAAAAAAGGAGAACATTTTTTCTAGTGCTTATTAAAATATAGCTATTATTTTCTAAACTTTCTGGATATAAAGGAAAATGAGAGAATTTCTCTATCTCTCAGCATCTGTGTCTTTGAGAGACAGCAAGTATTGTATAATCAGCATTTGTCTGAAATACTGAAATAAACACTGTACAGATGCCTGCTAAGCAGGTATCTGCTGTTGCATTTAAAATAATTACACAGTTGCAATTTATATATTCAAACTCTTTCTGTTTACAGCAGTGCAAAACCAGTTGCTGATTAAGGCTATGTTCAACTTCTACATTCATTCTTTCTTTTCTCATTTTTATTGGGGGTGCAGTGTTGAGGAATATGTTTTATCTATTCTGTAAAATAGCGCCAAACCCCCTATTTTACAGTGTTCTGGCATTAAAAGATATTTGCACTTCAGTAATTATGGGCTATATCTGCCCAGCTGTGCAACAGTAGGAGACAAACCCAAACTGCCTGACAGTCCAGGGTACCTTCATATGTTGGGTTCAGTCTATTTTTTTGGGAGAAAGCCTATGAGGCAAGGAGCTCCTGCAGCAGGCAGCAGGACAAGGTGAAATGCTCCCAGATCAAACACAGACACAGCTACTGCAAGGCACTTCACCTGCCACAACCACCTCAGACAATCCTGACTTCAGTCATTCACTCACTGATTTTTCAATATTTTTTTTATCAGCACTACAGAGCTCACACTAGAGAAACAAACTGGACTGCTTTGTAATGCAGCTCATATTAGGTACTGCTTGATAATTACATTTCAATGCCAGGGCTGACCCCACTGGCCCATAACCAAGGCCAGAGGGTGCACACACTGCAGCTGGGTATAAATGAGGGCATCATCTGGTTTACAGAAATTTTATTAGCTGTGCTGACTCACATGGCAAAAAAACTTAGCAAGGCTATAATCCTAGCCTCAGTCTGTTCAGTCTGATGTTAGCAAAAACAACTTACTATTCATGAACTGAGAAAAATTTATATGTAAGTCCTCTTCTGAGATAAGCTTATCCCCAGCCCCACCCTGCTAAACCATTGTCAGAGCATCCCAGGTTGGTCTGAGGCCACACTCCAAGCATGGTTTTGTAATAAAAGCATAATCTCTTTCTATGATGGCTTTTGTCATTATAGTTAACTGCCTTCCACTCTCATTCAGCACATAAGAATGAATTTCCCTTCAAACAATTAGCATTACTAAACAACTGCATAAACCTTTGACTGAAAGCGGCATTCAGACAAGTTGTACAAAACCAGTGCCTGGTAAACAAAAGGAAAACCAAACCAAACAAAACAAAAAAACCCAAAACAAACAAACAAACAAAAAAACAAACAAAAACAACCAAACCAAAAAGCCCCAAGAAACCTAACAAGGAGGCAATGAACTTTTTTTGCTATTAGAGGGTCGAATATGTAGAGCAAAATTAGAGTTGGGTTATTCCTCTCTACCTGGATGTCCTGTGTTGCAGGCTCAGTAGAGGTGGCATTACAAGCACGACTGAATAAAACAATTTATAATAAGGATTTTGCCTACAGCATCGTAGGGATGTGTTATAGCAGCACAGTGGGAAGAGATGTGATCTTTCATTGGTTTCACTTCGGTGACCAGGGGCCAGATGACAGCAGATAATCAGCAAGGGCTGTAATTTATCATGGCACTGTAAGGCAGAGCAGCTTCCAAAGACAAACCAACAGAGCAGCAGACCACCACCCAAGGAGGCAGAGCAAGCTCCCCTCCAAGGCCCAGGTGTTCTAACTGGAGTGCACGCATTTGCACACAGACAGCAGTGTGTGTGAAACCTCTGCTCTGCTCACCTTGCTCAGGGTCCAGTGGGAATTTGCACACATATCATATTTCATTAAGGCACCTAAATTATAGGAAGAAGGCAGCACACTTCAGCAGCTTTTCCTGGCACACCAATTTTCATAAGGTCATTGCCTATATGTTTAATAGCTAATAATTCTGCTCTTTCCCTCAGCATGGAAAATTCTGCCCAGTGCAGAGCCAGTTCCTCTGGCTTCAAACAGCTGCAGATATACATAACAGGAGAAAACTATCATCAGATGGGGGATGCAGGGTCTTAACAGGAACAGCATCAATGGCCAAAAGCATCATTCTTGTACCTGAGAAGCGAATTTTCACTACAAGCCTACTCCTGTGTACCAGAGACCTCTCCAATGCACAATGCCAAGGCAAAACTCAGAGCCTGTGCTACAAACTGGATGCTGCAATACCCTGCCTCTTAAACTGTGTTGTGAATAATGTTAAAAAGTCACAAATGCTGAGTTCCCATTCTTCCAGGGTTTCTGACCAGTTAAAATCATCAGGTCCTTCCTGCATGAGCATTTAATGGGAACAGTCATACAGGCAATTGATCTGATCTCAGATTTAGGCTGAGGCATGCTCTGCTCTTCCTCTGAGAAGCTGAGCAATTTTCACTTATTTATTCTGTTTCATCAACCTCTCCTTCCCCCTTTTACTAATACCCCAAATAATTGTCCTGGCTGACAGTCTTGAAAACCACGAGAAATCTGTGAAAGCAAATGGCATACACTCACTAACTTTCATGGAATTTAGATCAATCCTACAACCTTCAGCTTAAAACTCACAGTGTCATTTTCACTTCTAATTGTACGATTTGGAGCCCATCCTTCTGAGCTCATATTAAAGAGGTTTTTCTTGTCCAAGCAGAGTTAGTCTTATCAGATACAGCCCCCATAAAACTTCTCTTTGTCCCTGAAATCAATCGTCACACACTTATTCCCAGCTTTGCCCACATCTACCTTCAGCAATTTAAGTCTCATTCCCTCTGTGAAACAGGCAATAAATCACATCCACTGTATTGAGTGAAAAATAAATCATAAACTTTGAAGAAACAAACAGAAGTTTATAGAAGACTTTGAAGATATATTGCCTGCGATTTGCAAAGCAAGGGGAAATCAGGTGTTGGGAAGGTGCTGGGGTCTTTGATGCCATCAAAGGGCTCCTTAAATAGGTTCCTCTAAGGTTCTTGTTCTTAAATGCATGTACAGATGTGTTCTGAGGAAGCAAAAATCTATGCTGACTTATCTTCAGCTTTTAAACATAGCCTCAGCTTTTATTTTGTCTGACTTTTCTGCTTCTTCTCTACAAATGAAAATTAAAATTATTTCTTACTCCTTAATATACATACCATGTAAATAGTTTTCAAGTGATTTTAGCTGCTTGTGAGTTCTTTCCCTTCTAAAGTTCTAAGGAAACTCCAATATGTGTAATTAATCCCCAAATGGAATATACCTGCAGGGCAGTAATTTCTTTCAAGCTTAAGTATAACTGGGCCATGCATCCCCTGCATCAAAACCCCAAAGATGAAACTCCATTTTCTTGCTTCTTTGGAACACAAGACCATGAGAAATCCATATCAAAATATGCACAGAACAATTTGCCCATTGTTCTGACATTTTTAAAAACAACACTCATAAATAAAAAGGGTTGTAAGACAGTTAGCTTTTCATGTTGTTGCTGTGTTGCTACTGTAAATTTTTTAAGTTGGGGAAGAGACATCATATCCTTAAGCTTCGTGAAGTGCACAGACTGTTGCCATAGATTTCTTCTAATTATGTTATCTCCTCATCGATCCCTCCTACAGCTTAAGATATTTCAACATAAAAATAAGTAATTCTGAAATTAATCTATTTCTGCAAAATATAAAATGACATATTTCAAAGGATTCCATATTTTACCAAAATTGGTAATTCAAGAAGATAGTTTTAAGTCAGGAATTAAACAGCAGAACATTCTCCAAAAACAGCTTCTAATCCTCCCCCCAATAAAAAAAATATTAATTTTATGTTTAGGAAGAAAACATATTGTCTATGTCTAAAACCTATTTTTACAATAAGTAGTTGTGAGTTTAAGTATAGTCTTAAAAAAAAATTGCAACTGTTATTCTGATGGAGCCACCCTTTTAGATTGCATTTGTAAGGCTAGAGTGACAATTATTCTAAGATTATTAAAAATTAAAAATCCAGTAGAGTACTAGATTTAAAAATTCTATTTGCATTTTATCTGTCACTGAATTTGCCCTAATTGTCCACTATTGTGATAATGTCTGAGTTGAATACTGTATGTCTATATGTATGCCAGCACCCAGCAATTAGCTCAGCAATAATTATATACTATTTCTGACCTCTTTGTGCAGCTGGCAGAGGGTGGGGTTTTTTAAATACATCTTCTGCAACTTTAAGTAATTTTAAAAAGCACAAAAATAGAGTTTAAGAATGATAGAAAACAATTACTAGATTTGCCATAATTCCTTATATACTTGGAGAATTTGCATATACATTGTGACTACATGCAGTAAGTCTGAATTCTAACAGATATTCCTTAACAGCCTCTGTTCCTTTTATAGCTCATCGACTAATTCTTTGATTTCATAATTGATCTTATGCTATCCATAAGGGACATTTATTTTTATCTTTTTAAAGCAACTATTTATTAAATGCATTTATATAAAGTAGACAGAGTACTTAATTTTTTTTTAATGCTACAGTGTATTTCTCCACTAAAATGCCTTTCTTCACCATAAAGACATCAAATGACAGACACGCAGTGCCACATACCTCAAACATTGGCACAGGACTAAGAAAATACAGGTAACATTTCTCAGTACTGGTTGCATTGTCAACTTTTCCCTCTGATATTTTATCAGTTTCTCAAATGAGAGATCCTACATGATTAGAGATATTTATAAATTAAGAGATGCCATTTCCTTCAAAGGTATACATATGCAAGGTTTGTCAAAGTTAAATGTCAAAAAGAATTAAAGATAAGAACCTTATTCTAGCAAAATTGTAAAAACCTCTATTTTTGCATTTTTCTCTATGCAAGCCATGTGTGGCTCATTAACATTATGTTAGCAAGGTTGTAGGTCAGTTTAGAAATCCAATTGCAAATAAAGGGAAACTGCTTTCAAATGGCATCTGGCTTGGCCTTCAAACCCTAATAATCTAGAGCAAATCAGATCAGTAAATTACAAGCCAAAATTAAGTCTATGATTAATACAGTTCAGAAAATGAACTGCAACAGAAAACTGGACTTCATCTGGTCCACGGAGTGCTCATTAGATCACATCTCCAGAGTTTCTTGATGCAGTGCTTTTAGCACTCTGTTGCACTCCCTCATTGATGGATGCTCACTGAATCTGAAGTCCAGAATATAATTCAGGTGTTGGTCTTACACCAAGAACATGAACCTGTTCCCTTGCCCAGCTGTCAGAGGCATGGCTTGGCACAGTTCCTCAAAAACCCACGGGTGGGACCTGTGAGGTGCCTGCTTGAGCAGTCAGACCACTATAGATGGTCTTTGTTCCAGCACTCCTCATGAAGCACAAAAACCCCTTAAAACTGTTTGCTGTGAGGAAGAGCATTTCTCTGTTCAAATATGAGGCAACAGTTAGGCAATCCTAAGTAAATCCCTAGGCTTCTTCTTTCTGAAGCAAGCACAAGTAAAATAAGCAGAAATCTTGGATCAATATCCCTGTCAAGCAGAATTTATAGATACAATATGGCATTCTGCTAATTTGTCAGCATTAGCAATAATTCTTTACAAGAGATTATTATTGTACATCAGAGTATAGACTGTAAAATGACATGTCTGAATTTTCAAAATAATTATACCAATTTTCATGGGGGGAGAAAAGCCCCGCCAAAAAACCCACACAAATATGTTAGGGAACACCACATACCAGTCTGAGATAATGATGAACAAACTTTTATGCTGTACCTATATGACTTCCAGATGCAAAGTCTGCTTAACCTATATGTAAATAAAATAACACTACCGTGTGGCTGCTTCAGAAAACAATAATTATGTAAGATGAAAAAAAAATGCAAACTGTAAGCAGATGTTTCCTGTAAGCTTGCAATAAGGTAATGGTAGAAATACTTCAATAAGCACAAAAACCTTGTCAGATTTTGGCTCCTAACTCCTATCACTGTCAGAGCAGATGCCATTTCCCTCCATATGTTAACCTATCTACACCTTTATATAGCTTTTATCATCGAAGTACCTGCATAACTTTTAGTTCCTTGCAGTTTCATTCTCTCAATATGTGAAAGAAGAATGCAGTTTATAAACAAGCAGTGGAGATGAAAACTGAGCTAAAGACTTTTCACTTTGTAGCTGATCCTATGGTTTAGGAGGAGGACTTTTACAAGCCAATCCCTGCTATTGGCTGCAAAGCATTTCACCCAAAGCCACACACAGCTTTCGTTTAAGGACACAGATTAACAAGTGCATGATAAATGCAAATCAGACTGTCAGCTCTGTAATGAACAATATAGGAGTCAGTTTATATTCACTGTTGGAGGTGACTTGTTTTAGGATATGTGCTTTAGTTCAGCCCAGAGCCTGAGATAAAATGATCCTACACAGCAGAGTGCCCTAATTTCAGGAATACTTACAGCAGACTGCAGTGTTCAAACAATGCAAAACCTTTTAAAATGGTTAATCTAAGTCTTTGGTATCTTCACACCACAGTACATGTTATCATCATTTTTAAAGTATGCAAATTGCTGCAGCAATCCTAAAGGCTTATAAGGGCCTATGTGCTGATTATTCCAATGAATGGATTTTAAGGCAAGAAGGGACTTTCAGAATCATCCCTCACAGCACTTGTGGTTAATTGTGAGTAGATGCTCTTGTTTGAAATGCCAGCCACATGAGAAAGAATGTAATTGGTGCAGGTTCAACTGTTTCCAAGGAAATGACATAAAAATACTGATTTTACTGGTAGTTAAGATTTTTTTCCCATTTTAGGGTTTGCTTTACTATAAATTCAAAAATTCAAGATATTAATATAGAAGGAATCAGGTTTACCATTAAAAAAGAAAAAAAGGAAATATTATTTCCTGTGAGGGTGATGAGGCACTGGTGAGGCTGCCCAGAGAAACTGTGGATGCCCCACCCTGGAAGTGCACAAGACCAGTTTGGCTGGGGTTCTGTAGAAAGCCATATTGTTGATGCTATGCTTATATTTCATCCACAATCTCAACTTTGGCAACCAAATACTCATTTGTGCAATTCCATTTTATTGTCTGAAGTTGGATATGATGGCACTTTTACAGTCAAAAGGAAATTATGCGCATGGCAGTCATCTCATAATGAGTCACTTGTGACATAGGTTACTATGAACCTGTAGGTTTCCCTATGTCTCCTTTCCCTAATAAATCAGTGTTTCTCATCACCTTTTCCAAAATAGGCAGTAGAAGAGAACATGACTGTTGATGTGCTCCTAGAAAACCAAAAAGGGGAATCACAGCACAGTGCTTGGACCCTTTCATCGCTCTGGAGACCTTTAAATAATAGTTCACAACAAAAAACATCTCAAGATGTATTTTGGAGTAGACATATATATGCTATATCAGATAAACTATTGTCATGTGCTAACTGTTCTAACCAATCAAGAGGGGCTTTTTTGCATTTAAAGGAATTTTAAAACATCTTTATATTGTAATTACAACAAATATTACTCTGTGCATTTTTAATAGAATCATAGAGATATATAAAGAATTTTATATATAAAGACTTTTGGAGGGAGTATCAGAGAATTTTTGTGGTATTAAAAATTTTTATGTATCAAAGATGAAATTTACTTTTTTTATAAATAATAGCAAAATTGCACACACAGTGAAATCCTATGTATCTTTGCCTAGACCTTTTACCCTTATTTTCTTTCTTTCCTTTCTTAATTCTTGTAGAGAAAAGCATTTGAAATGCTCTAAAATGCTACATAATGGACACAGGTATAGTGACACGGCGGATATTTGACTTCACTATAGGTCTGAAAAGGAATGCATGCCTAAGTGAATAAACTTGTGTATTCAAAGAGATGAAAGTGTGTTTGTGGTCTCCAAAGGTTCAGGAGGATGCTGTGACACCATGAAGGTAGCAGCTGTCCTGCTCCATCCCTCCCTTGCCTTCCAGCCCAGCAGCACTGAGGGCACTGAGCCGTGCCAGGCTCTGCTCCCCCTGAGCCCAACCAGGGCTGTGCTCAGGGCCAGCAGAGAACAACCCAATGTGACAGCACAGGGGCCACCAGAGGAGGTGCTGGGGGCAAGATCTGGCTGCTGATCCAACCACTCGCTTGTGGTAAGAATCCTAGGCAAAAATACAAGCAGGGAATTTAAGCAAGTTGAAGCAAAGAGAAGATTTTCACCAGGCGAGACCTGGAAGTCCTTAATTCTTCTGGAGTTAGATATCACCAGCTACATCACCACATCATCTGTCCCAGGAGGTCCTCACAATCAAATCTGAATATTTCAGTAGCAATAAATGCAGCTAATAATTAACACACCCAAGACCTAATAGCAGTGCATTTATTAAACACTGATAACCAGTACTAAACTGAAAATTTGTAATAAAAGAAAGCTAAAATATCCACAAGTGTCCCAGATATCTTCCACAGGTGTCAAAAATTTGCTGAGGTACAGCATAATTTATTTTAAACATGGATTCATTTAGTTTTTTAATATATTTTCATTTCTATTCCTATGCATGGTATTACTTTCCTCTCAAGAAGAAACTGAAGCCCTTAGATTGTTTGCAATATATCTTAAATGACAGCAGGAACCATTATTATTATTTACACTTACAACAGTAATCACAGTTTAGCAGCCCAGCCTGGTGCTGTATTGCACAAAGATTGAATGAAACCAGAAATAGCAAGACTCCACCCCAAACCCCTGGCAGATTGCAGCATTTGCATGAGAGGTCTAAATTAGGACCCTGGTAGCCCAAATCATCTTTTGTAATCAATGCTGAGAGGAGTGCCCTGCTGGGGCACTACTCAGGTCTCCAGCAGCCTGAACTTCTCGGTGTCTTTGTGATCATGGGGCTGCAGTTCCTGTACCATTTTTTAGGTAAGCAGCATATTTTTAATTTCTCTATACTCTCTATACCAATTCCTTCTGTCCCCAAACTCCCACTAGCCTTACAGCAATGATTTCTGACCAACAAACCTCTTGCATTGCCCTTCCATGCAAAATCAACACCAGTCTGTCTCTCCCACCCATAAAAGTTTGCAGCTATTTTCTTCCACTTATTCTTCCTCTACCCTGCTAATCACAGAATCATTTAGGTTGGAAGGGACTTTCAAGATCATCTTGTTGGAACCCCCTGCCATGGGCAGGGACATCTTCCACTCGACCAGGTTGCAACCTAGCCCTGAAAACTTGTGGATGGGGCATCCACAGCTTCTCTGGGAAAGCTGTGCCAGGGATTCGCCAGCCTTACAGGGAAGAATTTCTTCCTGATATCCAACCTAAACCTGTTCTTAGTTTGAATCCATTTCCCCTTGTTCTGTAACTCCAGACCCTCGTAAATAGTCCCTCTCCATCTTTCCTGTTGGTTCCCTTCAGGTGCTGGAAGGCCACAATCCAGTCACCCCAAAGCCTTTTCTGTTCCAGGCTGAACAATCCCAGTTCTCTGAGCCTCTCCTCCCAGCAGAGCTGCTCCATCCCTCTGATCCCCCTGGTGCCTGCTCTGGGCTGGCTCCAGCAGCTCCCTGTCCTTGCTGTGCTGAGGACTCCAAAGCTGGACACAACACTCCAGGTGGGGTCTCACCAGATTGGAGCAGATGTGCAGAATCTGCTGCCATTTTTACCCACAAAGGCTGTAACTGCATTTCTCATTGTTACTATTTCCCCCAGCTGATTTCCCCCAGGCAGAAGGGTGCAGCATCCCCTCCGTGTCCCCTCCAGACACCTGGAGAGGACAGAGCACTGGGAAGCCCTACAGAAGCACAGGCATTGTTCAGAGGACTGAACACACAACATGAGCATATGGCTCCCAATGCTAACTAATTATGCTGTGGGTTAAGGGGGAACACTGAAATAATAATGCTAAATGAGATTGGAAAGAGACTTCCTGTGCATTTAATTAGGGTGGCATCTCTCTGATTTCAAAGAGCACAACATAACTCCAGAGGACCCTTCCTGCCCTCACAAAGGTCAAATGCCATAATTTAATCTGCCATAGTAAAATAATTAATACAAACATCAATGGTGAATTTCTCAACCATGGACTTGGCACAAATTCAGCTCTATGAACACTAGCAAAAAAGTGAGCTCACACAACTGAATCGTTCTTTTGGAAAAATATGACTTGTCTACACAGACATTCACTAGTTTTGCTTCCAGGTGAGTTGGATTATGAACTGCTCTCTTTTCTTTTTTATATTGAATAGTTTTATTCAGTAGAAAATAAAGATCCCAAACCACTATGCACAAATATTCCAACTTGCAGACAGATAACTTCAAAATTAAACTACAAGATGTTTTTTTACATTTCATTTAACAGATCCAAAAAACAGAAGAATTCTAACCTTGTCCCTTGACTTGTTATTTATGAATTTTTTCATTTCCTTGATTATTCTTTTAACAGACTGCCTTTAATTCCCTACCAGTGTGATTATTTGAGGATAATCACACTCTCCTAGAGTGTCATTAAAAATATGATGAGGAAACACTTTGTTCCAGAGAAGTGATGTTTGGTTTCTTTGAAAAAGAGCAGTTCCCTCTTAAACACTTATAGCTCTTGCAGTGAAAAGTTGCTCCCATTTATTAAATGGCCACTGTCAGTGAGAAAAAGCACATTAAGTTCAAGAACAATCATAATTAGCATTTTCAATCAAAATGGTACAAAAATAAGCACATTAACACAATAACATGTTGATGTATGAAGAAGGGAAGTTCTTGCTGCCTAAGGTAATGTTTTAGTCTGAAAAGAATAATTGCCAACCACTTCAAAGTGCTATAGTGAATTAGGCTTGTTTATGGCATAATTAGAGAGTAAAAATGAAGATATGCACGTGCCAGATCTCAAATTGGCTATTTTCTACCTGCAGTGCTCAGAATTTTCAAATGCATGGTATCTTCCTATTTTCAGGCACTATATCAAGTTGCACTATATGATGTCACATTCTATTATATTAAACGATGTAACAATTCTATTGAGTTCACCCGTAAGTATTCACCATGCCAGAAATGTAAAGGGAAAAAAAATGTACTCAGCAGAAGAGTTAATAAAATGAAACTTTAAAAAAACCATAGAAATCTTTGAGTTAACCAGTTTTTAAAGTGCATGTTACATAATCAATTTAGTTTCTTGGTTGTCATTCTTTGATCTCATTTTGCTGTTCTTTGCTTAGCACAAGAATGATGCAGAGAGACCCAACAGAAGGAGAGACACCCCACAAAGAAAAGCCAACGAGAACTGGAGGATTAATACCAAGAGAGTTTTTGAAAATCTTAGTTCACCACTAACTGCTGTTGTCAAGAGTCCTTTTAAAAAAAATAAAATTTCTTTGACAAATGAGACTCCTGGTTTATTATAGGGAGAATTTTTACTGAAATCTGTTCCCAGGTCATAGAACATATCTCAAAAATTTTTTTTTATTTTCCTTTTATAGCAACTTTGAAGCAACTTTCTAGGCAGAAGAGACCCATATTTATCATCTAAAAAACGTCCAAAGAGAGTTAATTATTTAAAGCTACTACTTTACATTAAGCACAAATGTGATATTTCCATTAGCTTTAATTGTGAGGAGACATTAAAGAACTGCATGTCTCTGCACTAGCAAAACATTTCAAAAAACAACTTTAAAAAAATAAAAGAAGTCTGACAGATGGAAAAAATCTCTTAAAGTGCTTATTTAAAAGTAAATGTTAGGTCAATATAATTAAGAGATTCAGCAGCAAATGCATCCTTAGCAGTTTTTTTAAAATCAAATATCATCATTATCGGAAGAACATGCTGTTCATACATAAATAAGGAGCTGGAATCACTGCTTTGAATGCAATGGAAAACACAGTTTTACCATGACTATATAACTAATGTATTCTAACATGTAATAAGGTAAAAGTCTGGTTTTTTTTCAAGTTTTAGAATAATTTTATTCTGGAGAACTTGCACTCAGTGGAGACTAAGATACACCTGGATCCCTACCCTCAACCATATACATTATTAAATTTATATCATTATTAAAGGTGGGGGTTGTGGAAATGTGTGTGTAGATATACATATATATAAATCTTAAAAAGAGAATGCAATACCTTTTTAGAGGAGCTGGGAGACTCAGGACTGAAAGCAAAGGAAGTTAGCATGAAAATAAGTACCTGATTACTGAAACACTGCCATAGTCAGCAGTAGGCAAAAAAGAAGCTGTAGTGAAGGTTCAGCAGTTCTCCAGAGCACACCCACAGCCACATTAATTTTGAAATCTTTTGAAATGCTATTCCACATTCCCATGCAATCTAGCAGCAGTTGTGAAAACATCTTTCAGTCATTTATAATAGCTTTAAAATTATATAGCACCTTTCATCTGAATGGGTCTGAAAACGGGCTTCTATCTTTATTCACTAATTTTAGAATTTATTGTGCTTAAAACAAAGAACTCCTTTAGCTAACTTATAAATAGGCTAATTATCATAATGTGAACTAACTACTGTAAGTTGCCTAGATAGTAGAATATACAACTTTAAAGCTGCAAATCACCTGATCCTTTCCTTACAAGAATCTGAATTCATACACTTGCAGAAACATTAAGAAAAGAAAAGGACATACAGTGAATTTTCAAATAAGGGCTCATTATAGCCAATTCAAGGTTCTCTATCGAAAGGATTTTTTTTTCTGATTCACCAGAACTGCATGTTGTAAGAAGACACAACCAATCAGGCAGCAGCAGAAAAACAAGAGGGACTTGGATCCATCCTGCACTCACAGCCCACCACACCACCTCCCTACCAATTTCAGAAAGCAGATGATGCATTATTTTTCTTTTGACTAGGCAGTGACTGCAATCTGTCCTCATTGACATCCCCAGGGAGAGCTAAGGCTTGGCTTACAAGGCACAAGAGTCGAGCTTGTCCCAAGGCCCAGGTGAGATGTCCTTCCCCAGGGAGCTCAGTCCCCTTGCCAGCAGCTCTCCCAAAACTGAGCTTTGCTGTCATTCAAAGCTGCTGAGGGCAGCACTCCAAAGGGATTATTAATTTTAGGAGCCTAGTCTTCCATGTTCCCTACGTGGTTTTGAGAATCATTACTCCACTTTTACTGCATCTTCACCCCAGCCAGCCGCACTCCTCCTCCTGTTATATTTGTCTTCCCAGCAGGAAGCAGAACTGCAGCAGGAGCTGCTGTTTTTATCACCAGTGCTCACCAAGCCTATCACGTGTGATTTCCATCACTAATAAACTTCATGTCTAAACAAAATCTCTTCAACAACGTTTTTCTCTTCTCTGGGAGCATACTTCAGATCAGAGAAATGAGTTGACAAAAGATGCAGTAACTAAATATGTCTGAGTAGGTCTTCACACGAGCATGGATGATGTGCTTCCGCTTTTCATAACACATACACATTTTTGAAATAAAAAATCTAAAATGAAGTCAATAACAGCAGAATATTAATTCAGTTAGAAATAGTGAGACCCAGGATAGGTATGCAGCTGAGCACAGAAACTATTATATTAACTGCTAGCAGAGACTATACAAGCTTAAATGAGTCTATTACTATAAATGCAGAATGTGCAAATTAATTTGTGTCTGAGCCAAATTAAAATACAGCCTTGATTTTCTGCAAGATAAAATATTTGGCTTAATAGAAAATGTTTTGAACAGTTATGTTAGTAAATAAAATTTGCTATCTAAGTAAAAGGAGCGCCTTGACCAAAGCAAGGCCTGTTAAAGATTTAAAAAAAAATAAAAAAATTAAAAGATATTCAAAGTATGTGAAGGGATGAAAAGTAATAAGGTCTGAATGACTTAGTGATGGCTGTCATAAAAATCTGGCAGGGTATTCTATTTACAATATGTAATAAAACTGTCACACACAAAATTTATAAAAGCATTTGCCCTAGAAAGCTAAATCTTTTTGCCAAGGGCAAGTTAATAACCTCTACAGTTCATTTGAATATATGGGCAAAGAGATGTTTTGACTAATAGAGCATCACAAGGTGAGTACTAGACAATCTAATAGATATTGTGAGAATAGGATGATCCAAAAATGATGACAACCTGTTAGAATACTGCTGAAAAATCTTGTGAACTTCACAGCAATTGTGCTGTGTCCTGCTAAACCTGTGCTGGGCACGTGTGTGCAAATGTGTGAGTTTTACTGATTGGGGATTACACATGCAGCAATTCCATGTTAGCTGACATTAAAATAATTCCTCCTCAAATACTCAAAGAAGATGCTGACTTGTGAAGTAGCAAATTGAATGCAGAGCTACTGCTCTTAAGATTATGCAGGGCTTAGTGGTTTGAGAGATTTAAGTCACTAACAGATCAGCTAAAAATCCAGGATTCTTTCCCTCATAAAAATCCACACTTGTAAATTAACATATTTCTAAATTGAAGCTGCAATAGTACAACTTAATTTAACTTGGAATGGTGTCCCACATTATAATTCATGAATCATCCAGGAAAATACTTAGCCAGAGTACAAAGCTGCATGCAAGTTCGTGGGGAACAAACAACACCTCAGTTCCACCTTTTTTAGGCGTAAATCCATATTCAAGCAAGATAATAATCATTGTATTAGAAACATGTATTTGCTTCTGCCTGAGAACTAGGAACATTTTCTGTCCTGAGCACCATTCCTGCCACAGATTACTATTTCTACCTGAGCTAGCTAATTTAAAGTTTATTTTGGATAGCTCTAAAACCCGCTGCCATCACTGCTGTGACTGCAACTTAGAAAGACTCTGTGACAAGTTATATTAACTCCCCAATATATTTGCAGTGGATCTCTGATTAAAAAAAAACAAAACATCCAGGATAGATTCCATTAGACCTACACGACTTAAACCCCACTGCCAGGCAGCTCTGTGCAAGACATTGCATAGGGGAAAGGGTTCAAATAAATGAGATGAGCTTCAGATTAGGTTTTAGCCACCTTCCCAATAGATATGTTGAGGCAGCAGCTATAAAGGCCTTCTGCCTCTGGCTGGTGGCCTATCCCCATGACACAAAGGGAATTTTCCTGTCCTGCTAATGAAATGCTGTGCCGGTGTATCTGGCTGCACGGATTTTGCTGACTCTGATTCCATCCTGTAGCAATGTTATTTTACCTTAAAATTTAAAGCCTTTACCTCAGAAACCAATTTGAAAGTTCAGCTATCATATAGCTTTTATAAATGTCACTAACATATCATAGCAAAAGTCTCAAAGCCAGAATGAGATGATTCTCTGCTCCTGTAGTCCAAATTACTTGAATTATACCTTTCTTGCACTCTTATGTGAGTGACTGATATCCAGGTGTCTGATGAGCATTTGTTGTTGAAATTATAGTAATAATCTCCCTATTTCTTTAACTCAAATCCACAGGAGAAAAAGTTATGATTGATATTTTATTCTTTTACTGTCCTAATGGAATTCCATCGCATTCAGGATCTCGGAGAGGGGCGTCTCAGATTTATTTAAAATTTATTTACTCAGGAAAAGTAGCAATACATGTGACCATTCAAATTTCCTGTACATCCAGCTTCAGCATCTCACCTACATGAATCTACAGCTGTTTTTTCTGGGAATGTAATAGTTCAGGACAGTTAATGGGAACAGAGGAAGAAGCAATGCCTCAGAGCGATAAGGAGGTCCTAAAGAAGCCATGATTTAGCAAAAAAAGATTAAGCAGCACACTTATTTGTGAAGTGATGCTGAGTGATGATTCTGTTACTATCAGGTTGTAACATATGTTCCGGTCAGCAGCATACATACTGCACCCTCAATTTCAAAATTAATTTTTTGGGGAAAAAGATCAGGGCTCAATTTCTGAAAGCCAAAACTTCAGCTGTTTGTGAGAGAAGCTGGCCCAGGTTGCAGGGGATTAGAAGCAATGTCTGCTGTGACATGACTGCCACTTCTCAGTTGCCTGCTAATGCGCTGCACCACGCTCGTTCAGGAGGGAGCACAGCTGATGCTGGCAGCACTCTGAGATCCCTGCCCTTGCCATGTCCTTGGAATTCCACACAGTTCTCCTGAGAAAGTTGTAACTCCTCCAGCCCTGGTCCCAGCCCTGCCCTGCCAGGTGACAGGGCTGCCCACACACGACTGCTCTACACTGCTTCTCCTCACAGCTCCTGGTAGCAGCCACGAGCTGCATGCCATCACCCTTTGGCAGCTTGCTCCCAATCAATCTCCCCTCTCCAGCCAGCTTCCAACCTGCTGCTCTTGGCCTGCTGCCTGGTTATCTCTCTGCTTCTTTCCTCCATCCAGCAGACTAGCTGTGGTCTCAGAAAATTGCCCTTATTTTTCTCTACTCGGGGCCAGCCACATGCTCTCCTCACTGGTGAGATGCTCTTTCCCTCACACACGTTAGAGCCATGAGCCTGGAGAAATTTTTGTGCCTGCAGGGACACAAAAACCAGCCTGGGAGCCAATACAGCAGCAATAATAGCAACAATAATGCACTGAATGAATCCATGTAAGAGATGACCTGAAGTACTCTAGAATGGATAAAGAATACAAATCTTTGATTTATTTTGGATTTAAAGTAACAACAATGGAGCTGTTCAACATGGGCATACCCTTTATGATCCAAACAGGACTGAGCTAAATATAATTTCACAATAAATGTGAATGAATTAGGTTCAAGATGTCTTATATCACAAAAATTCCCCAAAGGGATCCAGAAACATGCCTACAGTTTAATGGGGAGTTGTCTGAATTCATAGAAAAGTTGCCATAGTACCCCAGCATTTCAAAAAGCAGTAAAAATGCCTCACTTTTTCCTTCTGTGTAAATGCAATTGTGGAGACACATTGCCAAGGACTAGGAGAAGCTGCTGCTGCATCAGTGCCACCCTATTCTTGTGTTAAAGACTCAAATTCCAGTAAATTAAGAAAATGTCTTACTATTTAAACAAAAAACACAAGAAAACTGCTGGACCTAATCTAAAGTTGGAATAACATGACATCAGTACCCCAAAGTTGTCAGAAACAATGGCCACGCTGGGTGCACCGTAAGTTAATGCATCAAGAGATGCAAAATAATGGCAAAGGTAGTAGAAGATTTCAATGCTACATTCAGTTGCAGGAGTTTTTAGCACCTTGTTGTTCATTTTTGTTGTTACTATTGAAGGCTTACAGCAGCTTCAATGGAGAGAGGAAATCCATGATGGGCAGTAGATCAAAGAAAAGACCTGCATTTATGACAAACATTCAAACACAGTTTGTAATTAAACAATACTGGTATGAGACAGAAGAAAAGCCACAACTGCCCTACAAGACATTGCTCTGGTGGCAGAAAGCTGTGTTTGCTGCTTTCACTGGGGTCACAGGTCCATAAAAAACTCAAAAGATGCTCTCTGTACTAAGCAAGAGAACAGGAAAGTCCAGGCTTCACATGCTGTCCCTTACTTTGCAAGCAGGGGAGGAGATCAGTGAGAAAAATGTACCAGTCTCATTGGAAAAAAAAATCTGCAAAAGCATTTCATTTGATGGGAAGGAAGAGAGATGAAACCAAAGAATGAACACTCCTTTTCTAGGTTTTAAACTGGTAAAACCTTTGTTTTGCTTATTTTGGTTCAAAAAAAGTAAATCTGGAATCACATTTGGTTCAACTTCTAATTAAGATTTGCTTACCTTTTCAATTTATTACAGATGTGACTGAAAATATAGACATAGGCAGTTTTTGTCCTATTTATTGATACACAAATGCACTGGCTATATTTTAAAATACCAAAGGCAACCTAAATGATATAAAACATGACCTTTTAAGTTAAAGTGCCACATTAGGAACCAATAAAAGAGAAATAACAGCTTTATATTGCTCTGAATTTTTCTAGGTATGACAAACTAGACACAGTGAAGATGCTTGGAGTGAATCAGAGAGGAGACCCACTCCCAGGAAGGAGAAAGAAAAGGATGCTCAGGAGGTCCCAAAAGGAGGTTGGAGTGAGGTGGAGTCAGTTTGTGCTTTGAGGGGAAGACAAGAGGAAATTCTATGATTCTAAGGTTCCTGTGGTGACAAGAGAGACTGTGTGTGTTTGTGGAGATGACTTCATACACAGGAATCATGTAAAAAAATAGCCTCTCCACCATTTGGGGTAAAGAATGGGGAGGAGGAAGCTGGGAAAACATAACTGAACCCAGACCTACAAGAACACCAACATCCAGTGGTTTTTATTAGTAGGAAACTCTGCATCAAAAGCCTTCCAAATAATTTAAATGAACCTGCCACCTTTTATTAATATTGAAAAGCTCCTCTGCTTTTCCATTTTTGGGAGTTACTTCAGGGTCAGAATCAAAACAAAGTTTTGTTTATTTCTAGAGCACAGGTACAAAACAAGCTGCAGCAAATCCCATAAATCCCAAACCTACCACTTTAACTTCAATGATTTTTTTTTCATTTCATATTTTAATTCTCCTGCTACTGGAGTTACTGAGTCAGAATTGCCTTTGCTGTTTTTCTAGCATAGATGAAAAAAAAAAAAAAGAAGGAAAAAAGAAATAGCTGGAAATAAGAAGGAGAAGAACTAGCACTGGTTATTCTAGCAGAATTGTTTCCTCTGTATTTCAAGAAGTGAAACAGGAAAATATTTTGTTTCATGCAAAATGCAAAGCCCTCCTTTAAGTAGGGCTGGGTACATGGATGAGTGATTCGCTCTCTTTATGCTTCTCTGATTAAGATGCTTTCCAAAATCCAGTTTCCACTTCCTTAAAGTCACCCACAAAAATTCCTGCTGGTTTTTGTTGGACCTTAATAGTAGGGACCAAGGAAATGAAATTCCAAAGCATGACCTTGAACCCATACTGGAGAAACATCTGGGTCTAAACCAACTGGGAAGTTGGTTTGGATTTTATTTTTTTTTAATAACTTGATATGTGTTTCTGAAATGAAGTTTAACTCATCCTATGAAAACAAAATAGAATAAAAATCTCATAAATTATTTAATGCTGGACACATGTATTGGCTCCAACTACACAGAAAAACCCCACAAACCCTGTCAGGCTGTGAGACAAGAGTCTAGTGGCACAATATGTTCTTGTTCATTAGTTTTCAAAAACTGCATTAACCTTTTATATTCTCATCATGCTGTGATTTGTCTTATTTCCTAAGATTACAAGGAGTGACACAATTGGATTTTGCCACATCTCTTGTCCACTGTTTCAAAAGTATTCAGCATCATTACAAATTAAATGACACCATAACATGGTCAGTATTTCATTTGCTGCTCCACAGCTGTTAGAAGGTGTTTCTCTGATCTGAAACATGAGAGGAGCAGCCAAATCTCACTAGTGCCTCTTGGCTGCAGGTTATTCCAACATACCTGCGTTATTACTAAAATACATTTGAATTATCTGCCTTCCTATCACTTAGATCCAATGCACTCTTTAGCTAAAAGAAAACAGTTGGTAGCTATTTTTAAGGATTTTTTTAAACCTGGATTTAAATTTTTTTTTTTCCAAAAAATAAAGTGATTTTCAATAGGTTCATACCAATGTTCCATCTATAAATACCAGCTTTTCTCTGCAAAGGAAATAAAAAAGGAATGTGCTTGAAAAACAGTGGTTATGGTATGGGCCTACCTTTGCTCTTGTGAGCTGGACTCCAGGCAGTTCTAGTCTGGAACTAACAGGTGTGAGCCTGCCTAACTGAGTTGCATAGATGCAAATAGGTCAACTCCCCAAAATGTAAAATTTCCCAAAGTATATGAATATTTCCTAAATGTCCCTGTCACAGAAGTATTAATAAGCCTGGAGAAAAGAAATGTAAAGCAAAGGTTCCTTAGAATGCCATTACAGTAAACTGATTATTAAATTACAACTTTTGAATGGATCTTCTGGATCCATTTCCCCTATCTATTCTAAAATAAAATAGGGATTTTAGAATATCTTTACAAGTATTCACATGCCTAGGTACCCAGCCATCCATGGAATATTCCTTGTGGTTACCACTATAATAATATGACATGTTGCACTAAATCAGTACTTTTGTGCTCCATCTTGCAGACTTTACTGATACGGTGTGACAGTTCCAGCACCTCTTAAATAGCCTTCTAATCTTTTTTCACTTTGAATCACACATGAAAATTTAATTATGCGTGATTCTTCCATCAAAGTTGTCCTAATCTGCTACAGCCAATAACGTAATATTGTAAAAGGAAAAACCATTAAATTTTACGAGATGGGTTTTCAGGCAACCATTTTTTCCTGTGAGATATTTAATCATTATCTTAAATTTATACACCTTTCTGGCACTGAACAGAAAGTAGCCCCTTCTTGTAGAATCATGGTGTTAACAAAAATGCAGAGGTTAAAATTGGAGCTGATTGTGTAATCACACAGCCTGATCAGGATGTGGTGCCACAGAAAACAGATTAGCAGGAAATTTAGAATCTACTCTGTTTGGAAAGCTGCTTTTTTATGATAGCACTTCCTCTTTAATAAACATCCTGAAGCATTTCTCATAAATGCAGAAAATACAGAAAGTAATGGCTAGAGAAGTCTTCATTTTTTTTTCAAACCTTTCACATCTTAAAAATGAAATTTCAACCAATACAGCCACTTTTAGGAAAACACAGCTACAAACTGGATTATGGAGTTTTGATAATGACTTTCATATCCTGATCAAAGCCAACGTGAAGTGTTACACGACCATGATCTACAGTAGATACCAAAAAATTACACTACCAAAGATAACTGTGCATGTGCATATTCTCACATGTTTATGCGCTCTTTCACATGAGTCTTTGCAGGAATTACAGAACTGATATCAGGGTCAGGGCCAGTACTGCCACATTGTCACACTCTGCTTTCCTGCAGCTAAGGACAAAACACCTTTTCTCATTATGTCAGCCAAACATGAGAAAGTGTAAAGACATTACAATTCCAGGAAATAAAAAAAGGGATTTTAATTCTCTGCAGCAAGTAGATTTGAATCAGTTTGCAAAAACAAGTTGTGAATCATAAAAAAAAACAAACAAAAAACCCCCAACAATAACAAAAAATGCCTCTAATAATTGTAGGGGTTTTTTACCACACTACAGGAATTTTCGTACAACATGAACATTGATTATGATCTGGTTTACTTTTTATTAATATGCAAAGCATGTGATATTCACTTGCCCCTCTCTCTGAAAAGAAAGGGACACTGGGTAAAGGATTCCCTCTAGAGTGACCCTACACTCCATTTTTGGATGGCTGGACAAAGTATTTTATACCAAATTACACTAAGAGAAAGAGAACAATTACATGTCAAAACAAAATCTGAGGCAAAGTCCATCAGGGAAATAAAATTAAGGTACTAATTTGTGTAGCTCAAAAACCTGTAGTGCTAATATTCTGAAGTTTTCTTCCTGGTCATAAAAGAATCTTAGCAGCCCAAATCAGTGACGACAACATGATTTTCATTAGCTTTTTTTAAAAAAAAGTTTTACACCAACATATCAAGTGGAAAATAATTCATTTTTCTAAAATCAGTCATAAGTTTTTCATATCAGAGATGCTGACTCAAACCAAAATGCTCTAGTCACCAAGCCCTTTCTATTTTACAGTATGGAGAACAGTTTCAAACATGTCATTCCAGAATATCAGTGATAGATTAGAATGTCAGAGCCATCTCAAATGCCAGATTTTATGCATTTCCTATATCCTTCAATAATGAATTAACTTTTTTGCTTAATGACTAAAAGTTTAATTAATTTACTGAAAACAGGCACAACTAACCATTCCTTTAATTAAGAAAAACCATTAAAATCCACAATTACCTTTGAAACTGTTAGAAGTTTAAAAGTTACGTTATTTTATAAATGTTAATCTTTAATCAAGTTTAAGAAAAATGACTTAGTATTAAGTTTAAAATGACAGAAATTATTTCAAGATTTCTTTTATGCAATGAACGTGGTATTTTAGCTCTCCTTTTATATTTCCCAGGAGACACATGGACTCAATGCATCCAAGATTAATACCATTAATTAAAAGCAGGCACTATTTACTAGCCACAAGTTTGGGTGGTTTTGTTGTTTTTCATATGCAGGAATGAGTGGGGGGAAAGTTACAACTCACTTGCACAAGTATAAAAAATAAAAATTAGGCATGTTCACTTGGACAAAGCTGATTTCACATTTTATGAACACATTAAAACTGCTCATGAGCACAGGAGTACATTTCACATCTTTCAGTTTTCATTAGTAACTCAGATTTCATGCTCTGCAATTTGCCTCTTCCCTTTCCCTGAATTTTCTTCTAACATGGAAAAGGGACTGGGAAAAAAAGCGAGTACAGCATTTTCACACCTATAAGGCGCGCTTCCGGGTTGTTGGCAATTTTCTGAACTTTGTCCATATATAAGGTGCACTGGATTATAAGGCGTACTTTTTTTTTACAGCAAGGATCTGCGTGCAAAAAAGTAACGGATTAGTAACAGAATTGTGCGATCACCGGGTTTAGTGCCAGGTGCTCAATTTGCAAACATTTTTCACAGATCAGCACAGCCTTTAAATGCAGCCCCAGGCACCCTCCCCTTGCCACGGGCCCCAGCACTCCCACCCACCCCTGGTGCCGTCTGGTGCGGCTTATGGCTCGTTGCGGCTCGGCTCACGGCTCACACTTCCAGGTTGGAAAATTTCCCAACTTTGTCCACATATAAGGCACACCAGATTATAAGGCGTGCTTCTGGGTTTCGATCAAAATTTTAGTCAAAAGGGTGCACCTTATAATCGTGAAATTACACTAAGTATTCTTGTTATGTGGGCGTATTAAAGACCTGAGGTTAGCATTACATCCCCTGCCCTGAGGTCACTGTTTGCCAATTTACTGACAGGTCAGAGTAGGATGTAGCGCTGGTTCTACTGAAGTTGTAGTGCAAACACAAGCAGGTAAAGTGACCGAATCCAAAGACTATAAATCATAAGCCTTTTCTAAGAGTGTAAGCACAATAATTTTGTCCTCCCAACCACTGTGAAAAATCCTTCTATCTTCCAGTTACACTTGAGCAGAACAGCTACTGCTCTGTTAATGAGGAACAGAACTGTGTCCCCTGAAGCTTGAAAACAGCTGAGAAATCCCCAAAACCCTGGGAAGGTCCAGCAGTCTATTAGACTGGTAGCTCCAGCAGCAGCAGCAGCTGACAGCACCCTTTAGCACAGTGAGACACTCAACACTTCAAGAACATGAGTGAACAAGCGTCATCTCAGGTCACTCTTGAATCCTGGTCTGACATGAAGAGCTTGGGGGTGGTGTGAAAAATAAGTTTGATAGTCCTGGTAACACTATTTTAAAAACTAAAGCCTTTTTTTTTTTTTTTTTTGGTCCAACTTTCAAGTATTCAGAGAGACATTGCCAAAAGAAATATGTCAGAAGTGTGTCAAGAATGCTACTGGCTAAAAGTATCATGAGGGAGTAATTTATTTTTGAGAAATTAAAAAAAAAATCTAAGTTCCTATCACTTACAGAATGTGAGATGCTTCATCTGTTAAAATATATGTGAAAAAAAACAAAAAAAAAAAGCCTTTTCTTTGAAAATACCATTCCCTGAACTGTATATACAAGCCCACAAAACTGCTGTCAAAAATTGTCAGAAATTACCTGGAAAATAAAGCAAAAGTGAGATTACGAAGTGAGTTACGGCTACTTAACTATATTCAGTGTCAGTACAGTCAAGGGCTATCTACAAAACACAAAAGAAAGTTCCCATGTTTCCAGATGAGTCAGCATTAACGTGGCAGAGGATAATCACTTCAGATGAATACCCCAGTTTAGTCAGGCATCAGGGAAATACTTTCAGCATGGAGGAGCCCGAGTCTGGGCATGTATTCGATCAGCCTTTGATGAAAGAAAGCAATTTCTGGTGTTGGGATTTGCAAGCAAAGCACAGAGGACAAGAGAGGAGCTGCCTCTGTGGCAGCCAGCATGAGTCAGTGCACAGCCACAGCTTGGATGCAGGGAATCTGTTTTCTCTGCACCTCAAGAGGATGCTTCTACAGAAAAAATATAGAAAAGGTGATCAACTACAGTGTGAAGAATAACAAATATCCCTGTGAGTCTTAAACCTGGAAAATAGATCAGAGATGTAGAGTTCATAGCAGTCCATTTAAGTCAAGAATGGCAAGGAGGATAGCAACTGTTGAGTTCATCCTTCAACTTAAGAATCATTGGCATTATATGAAACTGCAAAAAACAAAACAAAAAGAGAAGGTTGGAAGCCAGAGATGGAGCTCTTCACACACTAGAGAGGTCAGCTGTACTCTGACTAGCTAACCAGCATTACTGCATTTCACACAACTTTTAAAGATATCTGAAAATGTTGGAAGAAGAATACAGGTATTTAACTCCCTGAGCTGTAGATTTATTAAGATTGTGAGAAAATTGTGGAAAAAAATTATGTACCTGCTATTATAATACAACACTAGAAGTAGGACAGTAGGGCAGATGAGTCTGTATAATAATCCTGAAAATACTCAAAAATCAAACACTTAATAATAACTATGAATTAATTTATTTGCAAGATTTATTGTTGCATAAATATTCAGCACTCTGAAATTGTGAAATGCCTCAGCATGCAAGCAGGCATTAAAAACCTCCTAAGCTTCAGATTAGCCAAATTCTTTGACACAGCGAGGCTGCAATAAGAAGATTTCTTTTCCTATGGCAATCTTTATAATCTAGTGCAATCTCAAGTGATAGCTCAGAGATCAACAGAAGCATTTTTTTTTTTAATCTTTCAATAAAAGGCAAACTTTTAGAAAGCAACAGCAAAACACAACTGTGCAGATGTGTAAAATTAACAGTATAAACTCAGGAACTGACTCAGCCTTTCTTTTTCCTCCTTGTAAAGCATAATTCAATGTTATAGATTTAAATTCATTCGGAGCTGTGTTTCTTTACCAAAAGATCTGTATCTGCTTGGGTTCCATAGGTTACCATGCTATTTTGTTGGATTAATGACAAAAACTCCATGCATGTATAATCAGGGTAATGTGGTAGCACATTTCAGTTTCTACAGGTCATTTATAATTTATGCAATTTGTTCCCTCTTTTCTAATGGCAACATTTTTCATCCAAAGTTGTGCTTCCCTCAGTTGCAAAATGGAGAGCCATTCATTTAATGTATGCAGATGGAAAACAGAAAAAAAGGTCAGACAAATTACAGCCTTGTATTTGCAAGAAAAGTAGAATTCTACAGCCTTCCTGGAGAAAACACTCAGAAATACACCTCAAAATATTGCTTAGAGCTACAGTAAAAAGATTTGTGAAATTTTTTACCCTATTACTATGGAGAAATAACTTGAAAAATAATGCCACTTTCTTATGTGGACTCCAGTGTCTGTTCTGCTCGTTTTTCACTAATTTTGGTCTCCAGGAAAAAAAAAAAAAAAAAAAAAAAAGCCATATTCAAGGTGAAAAACAACTCAAACATGAAAAGAAATTAAAGACCCAAATCTCAAAATTATATGTATGGTACAATTATGAAACATATTTTGAGGTAATATTACATTTTAAAGACATTCTAACTAAAGAGCAACAAAAACTTCTAAAAGGCTAAATTAACCTATGAATCACCAAATATTTTCCTACTTTAGTTTTAAAGATTAAATCAATATTACTGAAATAAACTAAATTCTGAAACACTTGGTTCAATTCTGATATTTGCATCAACACGAAATACTTTAACTGATTTTATGCTCAATATGGATATTATCAAAGAAGCTCAATACAAGATATTTTTTATCTTGAATAACTTTTAATGGCCTTATCAGAGCTGTCAACTGGTAAAGAAAATTACCTGGATACATATTTGTTATAATACACGAATAATGTGAAGGAAGAGGTATATATTTCCCTAAAGCATTTTTAAAAGGCTTGGTTCAAAATTTTAAATGGAAGCCAATCATTTCCATTTCACCAAAAAATTCCCCCAAAAAGCTCTGGTCCTGGATTTGTCCATAAATATACTCAAGAGATAGACTTTTTTCCCCCGTCTAAATAGAGCACAGCTTTTTAAAGCTACAAAGCCAATTGTGAGTCTTCCTGTTTGACTCCTTTTTCAGTGGAGCACACTGGAAGGATTACAGGACAAATCTCTGTCCTCATTTAGAGCCAAGTTTCTCAGTCACCTTGCAGAGAGCATTGTTACTAATATAGTTTTGGTGTCTATTTGCAGTGGATCAGCTTTCAGAAATCCAGTGGTTTGATTATGTTCAATGACCTTCTCAGAGAAAGGCATACACATGCCCTCAGTCGAAAGTTTCTCTTTTTTTTAATATATCCTGTTCAATTCCAAGGAGATAGAGAAACAAAGGGGGGGGGAAGTCATCATGAAAGAGCAGCCTTTATTAGAAAACTGAAGTTTCTGCACTTTTAGAACAGTCTGTATTCTTAAGTTTAAGAAGTCTAAGAAAAGTGTCTCTACTGAACCTAAACTTTAAAGAAACTTAAGCAGTTAAATGGGCTAAAAATACAATAGAATCTACATATTTATTAGCATAGCACTAGGGAGCACTTGTCAGCAAAACAAATGCTTCTGTCAAAATCTTGGATATCCTACTTTTAAATTTCACTGGTTGCATTTAATGCTCCAGATTTGTGACTTTTTTGGATTACAGCACTCAAGTAGCAGTGCATCCAGTGGTAAAGTAACTTCATTTAAAGGTCAAAGATGCATTCCTGGGCTCGTAGACTTCTGCTAAACTAGAAGTCAATATTTTCATCATGAGAAAACACCTTCTGCCAATTCCTCACCATACTTTTGAAACTATTCAACTTCCTGAAAAAGTTCATTTCAGTTCAATTTTCTAAGTGATTCAGATGAACAGAAGCACAAGAAAAAATATTAACAGTACTCACGAATTTCTAGGATACATTAACTCAATAGACACATGGACTCTGGAAGTCAATTCACAAACATGTCATCAAAGCCCTGCAACACTGTGGTTTGTTACTCACAAAAAAACCCAACAAAACTATATATATCTATATATGGGGAATTAATCAAATTCTGTTTCTGATTTCTTCAAAATAACAGCTTAAATTAAAATTGCCCATATCTCAGTTGAGGGTAGTGGTACTCACCACCTTTATCTCTGGTGTTCAGTCATAAAATTATGGTGTTATTATAAGTTTCTAAGTAGTCCTCCTGTTGTATTATTTTATGAGAAAGCTTCACATTCAGTGAGTTTGACTATATGTGTCTTTTTCTCATGTTTAACATATTCAATTTCAAAAGATTATGTAAGCTAAAATCTCTGGGAACTTTAGAATGCATCTCAGCAAGCACCTCATCTTTTTAATATTTTAGAGATGTTTCCATTGCCACGTACAGAACTTTGTTTTCTATTGTTCTGTTAAAAATTCAGTGACATTATGCTTTGTTCAGAGAAGGGAAAGAGTGTCTCATTCAAATGGATTGAACCCTATCTATGATCTCTTATTCATAAATGGGGTGAGATATCAGGATTTTTTTTCTGTTTCTTTGCTACCATGTAATTGTAGAATATGGAATGAAACATGGGGCTTTTTTCTTTCAAAATAGGTATCATTGAGAGACATAAAATGTGTCCTTGAGAGGAGGCCTGTGTTGTAATGGGTGGATCTGAAGAGATCCCACCTTTCCAGTTCTCTGAACTCAAAGGATCAGCAGAGTCATTAACATTGCTATTAGGCTGCAAGCAGATAACACATTCTGTGAAAAAGCTCATCTCTTGCAGAGTATAATGCATGTATTCTGGACTTCAAGATTAAAAAATGTGCAACAGGCTGATGGAGGGAATGTGAGAACTCATTTGCTTCGCCCAGAGCAGAGCTGTTGAACTCTCAGGAGGAATTCTGAAGTCGAGCCTCTAATGGGCCCCATAAACAGAGGTAGCTGGATAGGCAGCACTGTGCCAGAGAAATCTGGAAATATAAAACTGAGCTCTCAGCTCCTTTCTCTTCAGAAGGGGAAAAGTAAATTGAAAACAACTAAAACAAGAACATGCAGCTGTGGAAGTCAAGGGCATCAAAGAGTGGAGCTGGGAACTCTCCTCCTACAGAAAATCTCTGTGATTTCTTGAAATGGCAAAATATCTTTAATTCAAAAACTAACTGATAGTATCCAAAGAAACTATGAAAATTGATCTGACTGATGTTTTGATCTGCTGAGATCCATGGCTGATTAAATATTCATGATGTTGTTTATAGGCTGCATTGAGCGTCTTAACAATAAAATCTATTCACTAACTAAATTAATAAGGCTACACAATTGTTAACAGGGTAAATGCCACTTGAGACAATATTACAGCAGCAAAACATGTGACTCTTTATAGTAACAGATAAAGGACTGGGGAGTTTTTAAGGATTCAGTTTTATTACATATTAGATCCTGAGATTTACTTTTATACATGGCAGCTAGTTATTTTCAAAGTAAATCATGATGGGACCTTCAAATTGAAAAATGACATCCATTTGTCAATGCACAATATTTTCTAAATGTTATTCAATTTCTTTTGTGAAGGACAGCTTTTTATCAAACTTCATTAGGCCTCCCATCTACATTTCCCCTCACCAAATATGCTAAAATTTTGTTCATTTTTGAGAGGCTTAGCATGATTTTTGCCTTCCTACACTTTGTACCACTTGAGAGGATGAACATGGGTATTAAACACATTGTTTGAGCTCATTGTGGATCAAACTGTATGCCCTATGCATATTGGAAATTTAGGTCACCTCACTTCCTCGGGTCCCATGGGGCCTTTGGGACAGCTGTAAAATACTGTAAAACTCCATTTCCAGCACAAGGAGTCTGGGAAAAGGGCTGCCAGGAGGGTGAGTGGGAAGCTGCTGTACATAGGCTGTCCTGGTAGGTGCCAACACTTTTCGCTGCCTCTTGCAGAAGAAGAAAAACAAAGCGACCATGCTGGGAAGAGAAAGATATTTCACTTTTTATTTTTACCCAATCATCCAGTATTTTTAACAATTAATTCAGTGCTCTTCAAAGGAAAACTCCTCAGCTTTCTTGGCTTTTTAATGATTGTTATGCTAATAAACACAGACATGTACCACAAGAATGATTCTTAAGTCTAAGTAGAAGAGTAGTCCAAAAGTATGATTCAAAGGACAGAGTTAGTAAATAATGCTGATACAGTGTGAGATCTCAGATTCACCTGGAAGGAACTGACTTGCAAGAGTTTCTATTGTCACCAGTGGGGCAGCTTAAAAACAAAATCCCATAAAATTTTATCATGATTTTGAGAATTTTTCCCTAATTTCCAGTCAGCCCACCATAAGTATTATTTCTATAAAGTTCATTTACTGCATGCATGTTTATAAAACAATATGAGTCAAATAAGTTTCTTTGTGTGAGTGCACACATATAGTAGAGAAGTGAAATTATTTGATTACTACCATGGGCCAGATAGATGGTAAACTCTTCTAATGATAATTCATGACTATATCTATACCATTGCTACTCTGATTTTGTCCATGTCAAAAATTGGGTCTCTTTTGTTTTGGCAAATATTTATTCATAAATATTAATACTCTAGGCTATTTAGTGTGGAAATTTGAATGCTGATTGTTAAACCATAAAGATTAAGTATAAAATAAAAACCAGTTACTTCTTTTTAATCGGTCTAGTGTAAAAGTTTCATTAAGCTAGGGCAGTGTATCACAGTTCCTTCCACATCAGTTCTTGGGTTTTGCTTTACTTGCTTTTCTTATGAGGAAAGAAAATGGAGAAAGAAGATGCTCAGCAGTTCATTAATATAATTAAATTACTAACACATTTTAGTTTTAATAAGTAACAACTCTAATTTACTACAGGTAACTAATGCTTTCTTTTTTAATAAAGGTGAAGGAATATTAAAACTGAAGTATTTGCTTACTGTAAAAATGTACCATCACTACTTTGGACATATTGCTACTTAAAAATATAACTGTCTGTCCCTGTGTTACCAAAGAGATTCAGGGTTGGGTTTTTGGGTGTTTATTTGGGTTTTTTGGTGAGTTGGGTGGGGGTGGGAGGTGTGTGTTTGTCTTTCCTAAGATCTACAAATTAGTTTGGACTTTGAATATTCATTGGCTGTTGTAGATTTCTTATTTGTTCAGCACTGATCTTCAGAAAACACATGCTACTTTTTTTAATTATACTCCTCTAGGGAGAAATTTCTAAGAGTTAAAATCTCACTGAAAATGGTACCTTGTTATCCAGTCATGAAAGTTATGTGGCATTCCAGAGTTACACAGCTGGTCACAAAAGTTGTTAGAGTGCTCTAACACATACATTAACTGTTCCAACATGGAAGATTTCAATGTAAAAGCTTGGTTTATATTCACCATCACATCTAAAGAATAAAAAATATACATAAATTATCATGATTTCTTGCATGTGCTGCCAGTTGAGTAAGGAGGAATTATGATGGATAGGCATCAGTTCTTGTACTGTCATGTTTTTGTCACTTATCTTGCCAAGAATTATCAGCTTGCACAGGGAATATTTGTTTTATCTTCAAAAAATATGTATTCAGTTACATAGAGGACAAAGTTGTTTTATTCTCTCAGGAAATTAGAGAGACTTGTGACTGACTTTGTTTTGTTTAGTCAAATGTCTCATTAGTGTTGTTGTTTTATTAACTAATTATGTTAAAAACAATTGACTACTTGTCTAAATAACACAACAAGTTGGGGTTTCTTTGGGTGATTTTAAACACATCATAACCTGAACTTTTTAGATTTTTACTATTGATACTAAAAGCTCCTAGTTACTTACTAGTGGCATAGTTTTATTATCTTCCTTGCTTTGCAGTTCTTTTGCTTCTTCCCCTTATAAAATGTCATGACTTCAAACCAATACCGCTTGGAGTCACTCTGCCATGGCATCCTGGCAAATGATTAGCAGGAAAAATTATTTTAGCAGGACTCAAAAGATTTATGGACAAATTTCCTGGGCTGCAGTTCTGGGTTAGGATGAGACAATGCAAATTTGGCTCCATTCTGTCACTAACTAATGCCCTGGGACCCCACCAAAACACAGGGTCTACAGCTTGTGATGTTCTTCTGAAAAAACAGTTTTGCTACCAAAGAACTTGACTCCACATCTGAAAACTTGATATGGAGTAAAGCTGACCATTCAATTGACTGTATTTCTGATGGAGTGAGCATCTTTTTTGATCTACCATTGGGGTCAGAACTTTTTAACAGATCATGGAATTTGGCACGACACACCTTTTCCAACTGCATTGCAGGCATTTTCTGGATCTGCACTTTCAGAAAGAGCCTCAAATCTTGCTTTAGCACCTATGTCATCATAGCATTTGCCTTTCTTCCACACCATGAAATACCAAAGGCAATTTTATTTTTATTGACAGATCTAAAGACAGAGTGCTTGCAAAAGAAGAGTAGCTGTCAACTGCCTAATTTGACTCATCACTCATTTTGCAGTATTTTCCACTAAAGGATAAGAACCCATCGGGCATCCTGCATCACATCTTGATAGACTTAAACAAAATTTGACACCAACTTTTTATGTTTAAAATACCATGAACATTTAATTTCACTAGCACTCCAGCAAATTATTTAAAGACATTTGGACGTAATTTATCACATTATGTACCTTGCACATAATTTTAAGCCTTTTCATATCTTTGCAGTTACTTCATTGCTTCCATTTAAGGATAGAACAGCCCCAGTGGCTTTCAGGGCCCTGGTCACCATGTCTAAAATTAAATACCTGTTCATATCTTTGCAAAACTTTATATTAACCCATCCTTACTTCTACCAGCTTTTGTGATAGAGTTACTAACAAGCAATTTGTGATCTTCTGTATATGCATAACAATATAGATCTGGTTGGAGAGCCCAGGAATTGTTGTTTCCTCTACTTAGAAAAGTTGGAGGTTTCTTCAGTAACTTCAGTATTTATAAGGAACACCTTCCCACTGCTTTTCTAAAAATGTCAATCACCTGCTAAGCACTGCATTTCAGAATCACTTCCAGATTCAAACACAGAGAATTTCAATCATCTTTGAATTTGTTTAGCTTTCTTAAGTTTACCAGTTCTGAGTAAACCGCTTTTATAATTTTGCTATTCTCTTTAGTCTTTGACTCATTCTATGAACCTTGGTATGATTTCCATTTGCTTCTATTTAACATGTTCTAGAAAGGTATTAAAGCTTGAAATAATGCAAAATAATACAATTCATATTTCTAATTGTTTTATTGTGCAGTTATCACAAAATGTTTTATCAAGTTAATTAAATATAGTGAAATACAAACAATTATTTAGCTTCCTAAAGATAGAGAAGATAAAAAATCTGAACTGGCTCATTATACTAACTGAAAGCACTACATAAGAAATAAAAATGATACTCTTTTCTTTCCAAATTCTACTTTAAGAATGAATCATAAGTCCAGTAGGGGAAAAAAAAATCTCATATTAATTGACCTATATTACATTTTTATAGTTGGAGCCCCAACCCACTACTTCCCCTAGCATGAAGGCAATTTATTTAAGGCAATTCATTATCTTTAAATCTGAACTAAATCCCTGTTTTATTTTATTATTATAAAAAAAAAATAAAAAAGTGCAAAACATTAGTCAAGGACTCATAAGACAACTTCACTATAGAAACAATACATTTGGTAATATACATGGGATTATTCCAACAAGTTTTAGCCCTAATTCTACAAATTGTAAGATATACTCAAATTGTAAGATTTACTCAAATAAATTAACAAGAACATTTTTGTGTTTACACTGCCTTGGTTCAACATTCCTGTATACAATTTTCTGTGTCAGCCACCTCACTGTTTCTGAGGAAAGAGGGGAAGATAAGTGGCCCCTTCCCCCCCAATGCCACTTTTTGATTGCTAGTGCAAGGGATTTACCCCAAGGGGAAGTGTCTGATGTAAAGACACCTTCCTTTCTGTAGATTTAGCATGTAACCTAAGTGGAACAGAATGAATATCAAACATAAAAAGAAATAAAAATAAAAATCATCAATATATTTTAGGACAGGCATGCTGTGAAGCTGTCAAACACATTATGTTAATTACTGACCATCTAATTTTCAGATCAGAGAATTCTTGTGCATACTTCTTACACATACACTGCTCAGTAACATCAAAGGATAATCACTGTGATGAGCTGTAAAAAAATATTTTAGATGAGAGTAAAATGAGATATAGTTAGATTTCACACCATATTTCTATTAGCATGGGTGGAGCACAAAGGTTGTTTAGGACACTGAACCAGCTTTAGGTGTGCTCTCAATTTCTTCTAACTTCATCTTTTTCTTCCCTTTGTTTTCCTGTCACTGTGTTACAGAACTGCAGCCTTGAGTCAACCAAAACACAACCAAACACTGAATGCAGAGTGACAACATTATGGCAAGGACTGGGTTTAGACCCATTCCTTCAAATTTTTATCTAATATTCTTTTCAGGACTATCTGTAATAAATCCCTAAATAGCTAAAAAGCAAATCAATACTTATTCCTGGCTCATTTGTTCTCCAATTATCAGCAAGTACTGAAGCAAAGCATGGATGCTAATTAAGAGGAGAAAAAAAAAGAAAAGAGAAAGAAAGAATGCAGATAGACCCAAATTCCTGAAAAGAGAGAAAGCAAGCAGAAAGCAGCAATGGCAGCAGCCAGAAGTCACACTGCTCATGCCAGCTGTGCCAAAGGAGACTGGGATCCAGCTGCCTGCTCAACCAGCTCCATATTCCACTTGTGCTGCCCCTCTTCACCCCAGATACACTGAGCAGCAAGAGCAGTGGGCGGCAGAAATTAGAAATGCTTTTCTGGATTTGGTAGTTCTATATCCAGTGTCACATGCTATGGCAGCCAGCATAAGCATGATGCTAGTTGGACAGCACAAGAGCTAAACCGAATCTTATCTCTTGTATATTACAGTTTTTCATTCAAGAAATAATCATCCCTGAAACATCTGTTAGTAGGTTATTAACACCCACCCTGTTGTGCTCATTAGTGTGGCAATACAAGTGTGATAAAAAAAAACTTAGTGATCAACATAAATATATGTTTGGCTCTGACACTAAAAAAATTACAGAAAAATAAAAAAACACCCCCATCTATCCCATCCTTCAGCACTCTGGCAGATTAAAAGCATGCCTGAAACTCATTTGAAGCCACAATTAATAGGGGAAGCAGAAGGGAGGAGGGCCCTTCCAGCAGGGCTCACCCCATCCTTGAGCACCAAGCGTCAGTAGGGAAGCCCTGATTTACAGCAGCTGCACATTTGACTCAGCATGTACTGAATTAGCCAGCTCCCTGTTGCTGGTCAACTGAGACAAAAACTCGTGGTTCATGTCAACAAATGCTTTTCTTACCATGACTCCATAAGTCCTTTAGAAATGGATTTTGCTCTGATTCTGCTATGGGATATTCCCTCTGACCTATGAAAAAGCGCATTGGCCTCTTAGATGAAGTCTTCTTGTTCTTAATAGGAAACATCAGCTGCATCACTCAACAACTGAAAGGCATTTGCTCCTGTGCACGTAATCCTATTGTTCAGTCGACTAGAGGAGTAATAGATTTTCTATGTTTCCTTCCCCTTGTATCTAACTATTGTTATGGCTCTAAAGAAAACAACTCATTTGGAAAACAAGTAGAGCATAATAATTCCCAAACCCTCTGTTTTCCTTCAGCTCTATACTTTCACTATACATAGCAATATCTACAATATTAAATTCACTTCTTAAAGCGAAAGAAAACAAGCAAACATATCGCCAGAAAATACATCTTGGGTAATGAAATCCATATGCAAACTATGGAATCTGTACAATTGCACAGAGAATTTTCTATGGAGCTCTTTGGCACTAATACATTTCAGTACGACCTCTTCAACAGACTAAAGCAGCTTTTTAAGTGGGGAGGAGCTTTTTGGCTTTAATAGAATATAAACATGCCATATAATCTTTCTTTCCTACACACTCCTCTCAGAACAGAGCCAAGTCCACAGAGTGACTGTGTCAGCACCTCTACTGTACATCTCTGATTTGGTATAAAGGGGAAAGGAGAGAGCTTCAGTTTCCTCCATCATACCCTGATCACAGGTTCACTTTTTGTCCATTCTGGAAATTAAGCATGCTCCAGCTGCACAATGCTTGTGTTCAGAGTGCTCATTTTACCCTTTTTCCACCTGAAGGAAATACACCTCGAGTGCACTCAGACTGTGCTCAGCTGAGGGCTGCAAGGCTCCAAGGTCAGGCACAAAGCAAATTGCACCTTTCAGCAAACCCATCTGCTAATGTAGCCACACTCTTCTTGAGCCAGTGAATGGATTAAAGTCTAAGAATAATGCAAAAATCTGGAAAATAAATGTTAATAGTAGATCAACCCCACAAATGTTCAATGGCACTTTGAATAATAATAAGAACAATTCTTTACTCCCATCTACACATTTTCAAATACAAGGTAAAAAAGATTTTCTATGGGAATAAGCACATTGTAAATAACTTCTCCTGTTCCATGGTTATTAGTACTTTGGCTAGCCAGTGTTTGTTCTCCATGCAGAAGATGGATAAACATGTGCATATTCAGGCTACCTTCAGCCAGAGTTGCGGTTCCATTCAAAGCTGACACACATCTCAATAAGCCTAACAACATCCCATCCTTACAGACTGGAAATTTGAGTTAGAAAGAAGCAATCTTCAGCACCTCACTGTATGGCTCTGCCTCATGTATTTATGGATAAATAACAGCCTTGTCAGTACTCTGCTTCACTCTGCTCTTAAGGGAAAATACAGATGGTCACAGAAGGTAGAAAGCAATGTCACCCTGTACTCTGGAAGTGCTTCTAAAAGGGAAGTAAAGAAAGTCAAGGGTATTTTTTTTTTTTCCAATTAGTCCATTCTGTCAGTTATTCAGAGCACATCAACAGGAAAAGAAAGAGGGAGGCAGAGATTTTGTAACCCACTGATCTTTATCCCTTGCTGATTGTCCCAAGGTGGCAGAGCCCACACAGGAGAGTAAACCAGGGTGCTATTTACCATATATTTTGGAATTTGCATACAGACGTCTCTGTCTGCTAATTAGCAAATGAACAAATGAGCAAAGAATTTTGCCTCATGGAAATTTGTGTTGTTCATTCAAACAGTGTGAGTTAAATTATTTACCTGCTCACTGAATGTAGTTTATATGCTGAAATATAGATAATAAAAATAATAGGATCTTCACAATGAGATCCCACTACAGTAGGGGCTTCTTGAATCTTTGATAAGAAGTGTAGAAAAAACTGTATACATGTGAGAATAGCCCAACTTTGCTGCATTATTTAACCACACTTTTCTGTGTTATTGTTGATGCAAAACTGGATGAAAAATGCAGCAGGGAAACAATGCAGACCTTAAGTTTTACACGTAATGCTATACATTCTATGACACTGGATTTAATCCATCTTATTTTACCTAACACTTTTGTTTTTCAGAATTTGAGAATTTTTTACAATTGTTTACTGAAACAACAAATTCGAAATCTTAAATTAGATTTCATTTTATACAGAGGACGTCTAGTTCTATGTTTTTATATTCTATCAAGGGAGCAGTGCACTGAGCCACCAAAAAATCTGGAAGAATAACTGAACAGCAAATTCCTTACTAAATTCCTTTCCTTACTGCAACACATTTGGGTCACATTTTCCTGGTGTATATTCTAAACAAGAGAGGCAGGACATGAGCTCAGAACAAGCTGTGCTCCTTTAAATCTTTCTGCTGTCATCTCTCCTTGTGTTCTCTAATGGCAAAGGTCCATAGCTAATTGTAGGTAGGTGTACTTCTAGTGAATTACTTGACCCTCCTCCCTACAAATTATTCTCCACTCACATATCTTTCAAAGCACTAATTCCCTTCGTACCAAAGCAAACTTCAAGTTATACCTGTTCAGCATTTAAACTTTAAAAAGTGCAATGTGAACACCTGTTTTAGTTGATAGCCATCTGTTTTCTCAAGAAATCAAAACCTTAATAACATGGAATTAACAGATGGATAGTGAGGCCTAGACTGAGCAGGTTACTGTGTGTGTCAAGATAACATAAAAAGTGATATTTTTAATGAATCATTCACATCCTCTATTATTCTCTTTTCATTTATCTGGGCTGATAACCCATCACCATTCCTTTGCTCCTTAAGGAATTTGCCATTCAAAGGCAATTGAAGATCTTTCAGGATTTGGCCCACACTAAATGGATAATTAACTATTGAGAATGCCTGAAATAGGCAATTTCAGCAAAATCCCCGTGGCCAAATTCTAAAACTAATTGCACAAAGATTTTAGCAGGAGCACAAAATTGGGTGTGGAAGTTTATGTGTCAAAAATAAGTTATAGTCTAATGTATCAGTACACTGCAACTCTATTTCCAAGAGAAAGGTCTTCAAAGCCGACAGCATCCTAAGAAAATCTGCAAGCAGACGTTTTTACTGTGATAAAAGAACCCATATTTATTTTTTTTCTACATCTGCCACTGCTTCTATGACACAAAGCCCTCCACTGTAGAAGAGTTTTGATTACCTGGACTGGAGCAGTGTGCTGGGCTCACAGGAAGGTGACAGGAGTAGCCCATACGTGGCGTGGGCCAGTGGCAAGAGGCATGTGGCCAGTCCCACCGGAGCCATCTCTTCAGTGCAACAGCTGGGGGACTGGGTCCACATCCTCACATCTGGCCAGACTAGTCCAAACAGCCAGTTCAACTTTTCCTGTTCCTCCAGAGTAAATTAAAGTGCTTTCAGAAAAGTTCCATCTAGAAAGAAATTTGGGCAAAGTATTGATTTGCTTTTTCTGAATGCTGAGGTAAATGCTAAATAAATTGGAGCAGCTGGCAGAAGAGGTAGAAATCAAGGCAAACTCGAGTACTATGCTAAAATTGTGTTCTCTGCAGTCTTTAGAACAGTGAAATAGACCCTACAGCAAAAAAATAAGTTTTTGATAGATTTTAAATTCTATAATGAGAATGAAAATGCAACTCACTCTTACTAAGCCAGGTCAACTTTTTTTTTTTTTTTTTTTTTTTTTAAAGTAGCTTGTTAAACTTCTCATAAAGTATTTAATTTCCAAAACACTATACATTTCAAACTGCTTCTACTCCATGACTCCATTAGCATTTGGGTATTTGACTGTCTACTGTTGTCCTCTAGGTTCCTGTATCCAGTTAGGTCCAGATAAGTTCTGCACAACACATCAAAATAACAGTTATCAGCTCAGAGAACTAGGACATAAAAAGAATAAAGCATAATGCATGTAAACATCACTTTCAAAAACACTTTAACCAAATTGATTTTTTCTAATTTAAAAAGCCTCTAGCAAAATGACCCTTCCTTGCCCCACCAATGTTTTCACTTATGGAAAAACCTTAGGTAATTAGAGCATTCTAAAATAATTTGCAGTTTTTCCGTGGCATATACATTTCTAAATTATCCATTTGGTTTTTGTTAATTTACATGCCTGTCGAATTTCACTGAATCCTAATCTGTTGGGCTTGTGGTCTACACTTAGCCATTAACACCATTTAACAGTTGTTAAACAGTATTATTGCCTGTTGTTATCCTGATGTAGATTCAATTCTAGTGTTAATTGCTCTCAATGTTCTGCTCATAAAATCATCCCATGCTATATTCTGGGCTCTCTACTTGGAGGATAGCTTAAGTGAAATGGACTGTATGGTGGAATCTCAGTAGGGAAATTCAGTTTAATGAAGAAGCCATACACTCAGGAGAGTTATGAACTGAGCAGTGAAGTGGTCCTATTTTTTTGAAACGTCAAAAGAATTACAAGGCAGATTTGGGGTGACTGTTCAGAGCCGGAGCTTTGTTTCAAGCCAACAGTGAAAGTGCCCATCTGCTTTTCAGTGATGTGTTAGGAGGTATCCACACAATCTATTCCTACAACATTTCCAGAATTAAATGTTTTGAACCCAACATATGCCTTATTTCACCTAACTTTATCATTATTATTATTATTATTAGAGATCAAATTTCATGCAGTTGCTGCTGTGGTCTCCAAGTGGGTCAGTGCCCACCGCTGGAGTCCAACACCTCCTTTACCATTACGAGAAGAAGCTGCAACAGCAAAACTGCAGGAAGAGCAAATCTACCATGTGAGCAGTAAGTAATGATTTTTCTTCATTCTACATTTGATCCTGTTCTGAGTTTTGACCAGAATGTGGGAATTAATGGTCCTTCTTTAAAGTTCTGTTTCTGCTCCCTCCCCCACTTTTTTATTTTTTAGACAAACTTTCTCCTCATCCTTGACAGTCTTTAGGGGAAATTACTGCTGCCAACACACTTCCCACTGCTGCCATCAGGCAGTCTTGATGCAATAGGATAGAAAAGATGTGGTATGTGCCTCTAAGATCAAAAGAAGTGCTGACTGTCTCTTGAGACACAGATCTTCCAGCCCAGTTCCCCTCGCCCTGGCCCTCTCCACTGCAGTGTTGTTCCCTCCAGAAGTCAATACTGGCTACTGAAATAAATGTGCTTCTGTAGAACTGTACTCTCAAATGGTATGCTAAATGGGGATTAAAAGTGAATGATCACTACAATTTTTTAAGGGAAATTCCCTTTTAAAGTTTCAGAGAGGGATTAATAACTTTAGGTTTGGGAACTTGGCTATTACAGTAAGGCAATATTTAGAAGTTTCAGCATTTAGTGCTCAACCTGTGCAATTCCTGTTGATTTTCTGGGCCTTACATAGAAATCTGATGGCATTATATCAGAATTATTAGGTACACATCCCTTGATGAAATACAGAATTTGGGAAATTTTCCTTTTTCAAACAAAAATACCTTAGTGAAGTTGCTATACACAGAAAATCTATACACTAAGAAATAAGTACCAAAAAGTAAGTACCAAAGTACTTTTCAAAATTAACTTTCATTTAAAGATAGAAAAGCCACCACTTCCTCCTAGCATACCTTTGCCAACTTAAGAACATATGCACATCCAAAAATGAAAACCAGAAAAAGAAACTTATTCCCTTCAGAAGAATATTGCAATAATTCCTAAATTGCTATTTTTAAAAAAGGAGAAAGAAAGATTTCTACTTTTCCTACTAATACATCCCTGGCCATCTTTTTATTTTCTACAATAAATAGTTCCTTCAAGTTTTAAAGATGAGGTCCTGAACTCACCACTAAAAAAAGCTGAAATAATTTTGATTCATGACAGATACCTGCAAAAATGAAATATTCCTCAAATGTATTGGATGAACTCAATGAAAACTTCTCTTATTGGTTATTTATGAATTATTCCCAGATCTGTATTTCTCCATTACTTTAAACAAACAAGTTTCTGGACAAGAACAACAAAAATGAGAAATTCAACATGATAAGTTTCATTTATTTGAAGTTTAATTTCCTTGAGGAATAATAAAAGTAGATTTGAGGAGCCTCACTAGGAGTGATCATCTAAAGCAATGAGAAGGCATTCTGTCAGAAGCAGAATACTCTTCTGCCAAACTTGTAGGAGATCACTCTGCTCTGCTGGAATTCAAATAGATGCAAAAATCAGGAACTGTGCAACTGCTGTAACACAAAATATTTGTCACATACATTGAGTGCTGTTAATACACTAAATCCTAACACTCATCTGCATCCTTTTATTGCCAAAAACGTGGAAAATGATCACATTGCTATCCAATGTTTCCTCTCCTTGCAAAAGAACAGCACAACCCTTATAAGCATCAATTCAGCTCTATGTCCAGTGCTATAATTGTAGCAACATGATATAAAAAGACACAGAGAACACTAAGAAAGTGAATGGCCTGGAATTTCTCACCTGTTCTTATTTTTTTCAAGGCAAACCCAAGTTTTCAGTTAAACTAAAAACCTGTTGAAACATCTGGACATCTACATTTCAGATGATACACTTAAGATGTAAAATACAATCTTGTAAAGAGAAAATTATTTTCACAAATGTTTTGAAGACAATAATCCTACTTTTTGAGTATCCTTTTGTATTGAGAATGATGCCCCAACATTTGCAAATAAGCACATTTATATATTCATTACGCTATTCTTGTATTCAATTTCTTGAAAAAAAAACCACAAAATAAAATAAAACCACTTTTGCATTCCACAGGAGGCGATAAATGATTCTGCAGCAGAATGCATTCAAGTCTTTTGCAGCATATATGCATGTATGATTTAAGAAATAGAAGGAATGCTGGGCTCCTGCCATCTATAATTTTCAGAAATATCTATGTGCTATTAAAATTATGATCATCTGGAAATATCTTCTAAATAGCTACATTTACTAGACCAATAAAAAGGAGTTATAATCATAAATAAATGTCTAGCTTCATATTAAACACATATCACTCAAAGTATTGACATATTGATTTTAAATAATTTACAGTTCCAGATAATTGCCTAGATTCCAAGTTGCCAATAATAGCCAAGTAATGCATTTTAAAATCCTTGTATAACCAAACTATCCATTGTTTTAGCTTCAATTCCAGCTATTAAAATACCCACCCCCCCCCAAAAAAAATCTACACATATTTTACTGCTCCATATCGAAGGGAGAAAAGAGACTTCATTACTTTTTAGACTGGCATATCAATATTTATTTAAAGAACTTTACAGTTGTCAAGAGAGTCCTTGAAGAGGTGTCCGGAACTCAGAAACTGGAAACCTTATTGCACAATGAATCTCTTGTAAATCATATCCTGCAGAATTTCCAGTTTCATTAGGAGAGCCCAGCAATGACATGGGAGGCTGCAATGAGACAATGGGCTCTTCCTCAGAAAAACTGAAAGGAAGCAGAAGCAGCATTTGAAAAAGAAAAATTTTTCTAATTATCCTGCAGCAGTCTTTCCCAGTAATGATTGGTGTCTGCTATCTGAAAGCAAATTAGAAAAACCCACCTAACAATGTGACAATAGCATCTTCTCAAGTTTTATGCATCACTAAAAATAGGAAAAGCAGAAGAAACACAATTTTCTCTTTGTCATATGGATTTCATAGTATTATCTGTGCATTTAGCCTTCTCTGCTCTGAACAATCCCAGCTCCCTCAGCCTCTCCTTGCAGGACAGATGTTCCTGTTCTGCAATGATGTTTGTGCTCCTTCCCTGGGCTCACTCCAGTATCTCCCTGTCTCTTACACTGGGAGCCCAGCACTTGAGCCAGCACTCCAGTGCACCTCAGCAGTCCTGAGGAAAGGAAAAACAGCTCCTCCCTTACCCTGCTGTCAGCACTCCTAACCAGGATTAAACCCAGATCCCTCTTCTCACACCTCAACACTTCCCTCTCTACTGCAGAGCCCTTCATTTTAAGATTTGCTATTTTCCATCCTGTATACCATTATTTTGTAACAGCCTAGGCTACCTCTCTTGGAATTGAGTTTATATCAAGAAGTTATTTTACTTTTGCAGTGTCATTTTTTGGTGCATTTCCAATGCATGTGTGTATTTACTCTCTATTTTATAAAATCTTCCTTTATGTATCAATGTATTAACTATGTGCTTTTGCTATTATTTAAACATATATATGTTCTGAGAGTTTTTAGTTTTGGTTGCTCACTTGACATGGAACAGTACTATTGATTCCTAGTTAAGCAGCTGATTCTCACATAATTTCTTCTACCTAAGAGCATTTAGTGAGGATGGTAGGTTATTCAGAAAAAAAAAAAAATAAATAAATGTAATTCTCCCTTTCACTCAAGGTCTATAGATATCTCAACCAAAAGTATTCCCAAAAAAATCAATGTGTTGTGAAACATGAAGTCATGTTAACTTATTTCACATTCGTAATCAATCAATTGTATATAAAAACTAGTTTTAGTGTATCCATATCAAAATATTCCTCTGTAATATACTGTATGTATTAAAAATGTTGCAGACACAAAAATCATACACCTCAACATCACCCACCTAACAAACAACAAATGGTAATTAACTAATAGTGAATAAGGATGCAACATTAAAAATTCTGTTCAGACTGTACATTAGTACATTTAAATACAGTAAGGACAGATTTGTTTCACTTTTCACAGGAAAACAAAGACTCTTAACTTCAGAATCCTTGGCCACAACTCCTGCAGGAGTGTCATACCCTTTCAGGACTCTGTAAGTAGCAGTGTCAGTCTTTGTTGGTGCAGGGCCTGTGCTAAACTCAGACAACACCAATAGAGAAGGGAAGTAATGGGAAAAGCATGAACATTAAAAAAAAAAGAGCTTAGGATTTCTCTTGCCTTTCTTCCTCCTGATTATCCACTATGTTAACAACTCCTATTCTCCTTTAATCAAAACTCCAGCTATTGCTCTTCTATTTAAAGGTTGTCATTTTAGTGTGAGGAGAATGACTGACCAACACTGTTAATGATCTTCGTATTGCACAGATGTGGCTCCCAATTTATAACACCTTGTTTATGAGAATGTTGGTCGTTCAATTATTACTTGAATACTCTTCCTAGTTGCATCATGAGAACTTATTGTTGGTTTATTTTCATCTGCTCTTGATGAGCTATATATTAGATGCTCTAGCTTAATTTTTGAATTCCTTTTTAACTCTATTTTTTAGATCAGACTACATAGACGCCCTATCATATATGAACTCTTGGATCCCAGCCCCCCAAATGCCACACACCTCTCTTTTAAAGGTTTTCCATCAAGCTGAGAGTGAAAGACAGCCACAAACAACACGAAGCAGAGGCACTGTCAGACACTGACAGTGCAGAGAAGTACAGACAGATAGATAACAGATCGTAGGGTACTAAGTACCCTACAATTTATTGAAGCAAATAGGGGAGAGTTGAGTGGCAAATTGCCTAGGCTGTTGACAAACCAGCAGGCGACCCTGTTTGCCAGCCGTCCAAATTGCTTCTGGGCAATTTGGCACATTTCTACTATGTTGTGCTATTTCTTGTGGCATGACTTTGAGTTTTGATCATTCCCTGTGGTGCAAAATCTTTCCAAACAGTCGTAAAACTTCGAAGAGTGATGATAGCAGCAGTGGAACACATGCAAGTCATTAGCCGATCAAACAAGCATTTCAAGTAATTTGAACTCAGACAGAAAAATAACTGTTTTCAAAAGGAATCAGAAATGCATTAAATACCAAAAGAAAACAATAAACTAAAAGCTCAACAAAACTCTCTACCACAGCTGAGAATCTTAAAGAACAGAGCATAGGAAACTTGTGAGGAAAGTGGTATGAGAAACAAAACCTTTTGCATACTGAAAAATATAAATGTGAAGGAAAACACCAAAGATCCAAGGAAGATAAAAACACGGTTTCATTTTAGGATGTCTCTTGATGCATGAAAGGTCATTCGTGGCAAGAATTCCTGCTGAATTCCAAGTCAGGAATCCAACAAAAAGATTTTCATAGCTGGAATAGTGTTGGACATGCTGATATTTCTCAGCACTAACCTGATACACACTTTTGTTCTCAGAAATTAAAGGAAACTGCAGTGTATGAAGAAAACTCCACTATAATTTTGTGATTAATTTCTGTGCCTCACACTGCATGTGTATTCATATTGATACCAAAATCATACACAGATTACAGGAGCAGGTAGACAGAAAATAGACTGTAATGGTGCTTAATTAAAAAAAAAAAAATTACAAAAAAAGAGAGGAAAAAAAAGTAAAAAATATTTATAGACACTGTACTGGAGGCCCAATGGAAATGAATTTCACCTGTCCAAAAAGGTTTATGAGGATGATAAGAGACCCTCTCTAAAATGCCAGGTAAGAAAGCTTTAGGAAGTAAAAATGCTATTTTGCAGAAGGTGAAGTTATGCCTAGATGAAGCAATAGAGAGGATTATAAATGTTGACATCTTAAATGTAAACACCAGGCTAGCCCAAAGGTATTGAGAAATTATTTGAAGAATGCATGAAAATTAGCAAGAAACCATTTTTCTCAGGAAAACAGCATTTCTGCAGAGGGCAAAAAAATGACGATACCTAAAAGAAAAACAGAAGAATGAGCAGATAAAATAGAACACAGTAAGAAAGCTGAAGGATTTTCTTATATTTGGATTATCAAGAAAAATGCTTGTGTGCTAAATTTTAGTTTTTTTAGAGAATGTATTTGAGGAACTCTTTGAAATTAAAATATGAGTACAAATTCTTGCAGAATATACTGACAGGTTCTACAGGGACTAATCATTATTTGCCTAAGGTCTTTAAAAACTCAGGAATAAGATATCCAAGCTCCTAACTCTATCAGGAAGTTATTACATAAATTGCTTTGACAGCAAACACATAGAAATTTTTAGTAGGTTTAGGGGAGATCCAAGAACAAGGAACGCCCTAAATAAAAAAAAATGTTGATTGATCTGATAATTAAGAAAGAACCTAAGTATCTTCTGTAAAGGGAAGTCATGCTTTCCAAATATATTTCTCTGAAGGAGTCACTGAGCAAACAGACAAAGGAAAGTAAATTACATATTCTATTTCCATATTTAAAAGACATGTAATAAGGTCTCTTGCAGACACTCACCAAGGAGCTAAGCAGCTATATAATCACAAACCAGAACCTACCTGAGCATTCTACAGGCTCATGTAACCCTGTGTCCATCAGGAGTTGCTTTGGGGCCACAAGGCTGATATTCTTTTGTCAATAATTTTAATGCTTATTTGGTAATTCCTCTGCTTATAGTGAATTGATATTAATAATGAAAAATACATAATTATAAAAATCTATAGAAATTCTCTCTTTAGCAATACTTATGGTTTTCCTTAGCACTTCTCTGACTTTATTGGCACCCCTAGCTGTGCACCAGTTTTCCATAATCCAAACCAAATCATGTCACTGTAGCCATTCAAGAGTTTGGGAATAGGAAATAATACCCATGGCAAGCAATAACACAGGACAGAAAATTACAAAACCACCAACTCAATAAAAACAAAAAAGCAAAGTCTGAAAAGCAAAATAGAAAAAACTATATTACAGGCAACACATGCCAAAGACATAAAGTAATATAGCACTAATTAAATTAATCTTGCCTGACAAAAAGAAGCTGGATAAATTTGAGTGCATGGCAATATGATTTTACCATACACAAAAAGATTTCAGGAGGAGACCTTCTGGTTAAAGAAGAATGTTAAGAATCAGCTGCTGTTTTATTTGCATATAGAACTGGGATATTTTCAGCATAGTTCTGTCAAAGTACCCACATAAAGGATGTACAAACCATCCATTTTGATTAGGAGTCACACTAGGAGGTGTTCAAGCAGTGTAGACTGGATAAGTATAGCCAGAGCAGCCAACCCCCCACCAAAAATTATTATATTGTCAGTTCAACAGACTTCTGTTGGCAACAGAAAAACTGGATCACAGCTGGATTAACGGCTCTTCAAAACTGGTAGCTTAGAACAGGAAATGCAATCTTTGTATCACAGCCTAAAAAGCAGGCAGGGATTTCCTCTTTCCATTTAGCATTCCTAAAATGCATTCTTCTAGCACTGCCAAATTGTAGATCTTAACATTCTAAAATTAAAACTCCCTCTTTGTTGAGCAGTTCATTGTAGCACTGCTTCATTCCTTTAAAGATTTTATTAGTTCAAACCAAACCAAACCCACCTTGGTTTTAAAACTTTCATAAAGCTACTTCAAGCTTTTTAGCACATTAGGTAAACATTACTTTCTCCTTTGTTAGTGAATACATACGGTGGAATTATATTTCCACTCCTTTATGCTACTTCCTGTGGTCCTTCATAATGGAAATATAGAAGGAAAAAAATATGTTGGCACACAAAAATATAAAATATATATGTATGCATATATTTCCAGTGGAAAAATCTCATTGACCATAATATAGAATGAATGATGATTTTATGCATTACAACCAAATTATTCTCTACATCTCTATTTTAAACCAGAACATCAGCCCATAAGTAAAGGGGGAAGAAGAACACTGGGTAAAAACTTGCTGAATATTCTGGTTGGTCTGTCTACGTTAAGAGGTGAGCAACTCTGCCTAAACTATTCCTGACAGAGGCACCCATAACTTTTTCTTAAAATTCTCCTATATGGCAGCACTTCAACATCCTCAAACTGGTAGCAAAAACCCCAATTTTTCATCATGTTTAATATGGATATTTTGGGGTTCTGTGTAAATCTATTAGACTCCTTACTCCCTGCGTAGTATTAAAATGAAAAAAGTTATTTCCTTCCACCCTCATAATCACTGAGGAGGAAGGAGTAATATTTCAAGTGTTACAAACTCTGTTTCAGGCATCCCTCTACATCAAGGAGGGCTTTCCTACAGCACTTCCAATGGTCAGTTTTTAAAACTGGTATTTCTTCATGGACCTCATCAGTGTCTGTCAGTGTCTGCAGGGAGAGGCCAGAGCAGGGACCAGGCTCCACTCAGTGGTGCTCAGCAATGGGGACAAGAGGCAACAGCAAAACAAAAGCACTGGAAGTTCTACCTGAACATGAGGAAGAGCAGTGATTAAGAACTGGAACAGATCACCCAGAGAGGGTGTGCAACTCCCTCACTGGATACCCCAGAAGTTTGTGGGTGCACTCCTGTGCCATGGGCTCTGGGATGGCTCTGCCTGAGCAGGGAGGTTGGAAAAGATCCTCTCTGGTCCCTTCCAACCTGCCCATTGTGGGACACCGTGTTCTCTGGTTTGCACAGGTGCAAAACCTAAATCTGGCACAAGGCTGTTTCACTGTAGAAGTACTGAACAGCAGTGAAATTATTTCTCATGAGACACGAGTGCTGCTCCTCCATACAGTGATCTGACATTTTTACATATGTGGCACTGCTCCCACAGCCCACCCTTGGCAAAATCTCCTGGGTAGCAACAGCAATTAAGATAAAGAATAGAATGAAAATACTAAAGAAGAATAAAACATCCAAACAATGCTTGCCCTAAACCTATACTCCTAAGGAGAAAAGGGATCCACTGACCAGGTCAAAAAGTGACCAGGGAGTGGCAAGGAAACTCTTGAAATGAAGCAGTTAGATGGAGAGAATGGAAGTACAAACACAATGCACTGTTCATTCTTATTAGCTGAATCTTATTCTATTATTTTACAGATCTTTTAATCATTCTTATCAAGATTATTTTAAATCCCAATCCTCTTTTATAGCACATACAGCCACTCTGTAGCTATTTCATTTGTTCACTTAATAATAGTACATCCCAATCAACTACTCAAGTTGTTAGCAAAGCTACTCAATAATACCAGATCCTAAAAAGAACCAAGCTGAATCCCACTTGTAATTCATGCAATTTAAAATTGAAGTGTTGATAACTATTCTCTAGAAACAGTTTTATATTAATCTATTTTTCTGGGAACAGACTTTGGTGTGACAATGATTGTCAGGAGTCTTCTGTCATTTCAATGTTGTAGCTACTGTCACAAACACATAACTACATTGACAATAAGATGGATTGCAGCTATTTTCATATTCCCACACGCCCTAAATCCCCAGCTAGGTATACAACAGACCCTAATATTTTAGATGTTATACAAAAGTGGCACAAAGATTAAGGAACAAAATAAAACACTAAAGAAATAATGCACAAAAGATGAGTACACACGAATACAGAAAGATATTATTCCTGCAGCAGATGGTTGTCTCACTGTGTGAGTGATCCAACACTGCTGTGAACAGGTTGCCCAGAGGTTGTGGACTCCTCATCCCTGGCAGTGTTCAAGGCCAGGCTGGATTGAGCTCAGAGCAAACCAGTTTGGTGGAAGATGTCCCTGCCCATGGCAGGGGGCTTGGAACAAAATAATCCCTAAGGTCTCTTCTGTGATTTTGCCAAGTCTGAGGAAATAAAGGAGAACACCAAACTACTAGTCAAAAAATCCAGATGCTGGAATTACTTTCATATTTACCATGAAAGGATGACTAAGTATTTAATGCAACCTCATTAAAAAAGTTTCAACCACTTGTATGCTAAACTACTATATAATTCAGTCCATTTTAAAGAACTTGTATACAACATACATATTTTTCAGATAATTTTTTTTGGACAAAGCTCACACACCTAGCTTTGGTCTAAGTGTTGGCTGAAAATATGGAACAGCAGCTTCAGACTGAATGATAATGCAATTATCTCTCACCTGTACATTTTCTACCCAAAAGGAGCTAATTTGGCACCTGTTTTTACCATTCTTTCTACAGCTGTTACTTCAAGATAATCAAATATCCATGCCCCCAAAATCATTTGCCTCTTTTTAGTTTCCTCTTGGCATTGATGCATTTGAGACAAGACAGTGCAATGCCAGCACACACACAACAGCACTGTGTGTAGGATTTAGTTTGTATCATGATTTCTTCATGCAGGAGTGATTAGAATAATTTCTTCATTAACAGTGTGATTAAAATCATAGCACTGTTATCTCAACACATCTACACATGCACAAATTCTACAGAAAGGTATAATTTCTTGATTTTTCTACAATGATACGTTGGATTTCTTAAGTAGCAGATTTAAATAAGTTGCTAATTATGAATAATCAATTTCAAATTATTCATAATTTATGGTATAGCAGTTTATGGCACATCTGTATATCATTATTCTAAGCAGTGATAATTTCAAATAGAGAAATACAATAAATAATATCTGTTCTTTGAGACATGGAGGCCAGATAGGAATCCAGTAATTGCTTGGTAAATTCTACTAACTCACAGTGACAAAAAAAAAAAAGTAAAGGGGTTTCAGCCTTGGCCCAAAAAAACCATAAACAGCTCTGGAAAGAAGTTTCATCTACCTCCTTTTTGGACTTCAATGGTTCTTACTTAAATGACAGAACAGGTAAAGTGAGAAGCTAATAAAACATGAAAACAACCCCCCTTCCCCCCAGTGGCAAGGAAAGGGATACTCACAGATTTGCGGCTCAAAAGAATAAGTGCCTTGTTATGTGATATAAAATATCAGTCTTTGAATATATAATACACAGGCTAAATAGGTATTCAATAGGAAAAAACCAGATTTGTAACCATCAGATCCTGGGACACTAACATTGGCTTCTTGTCCCTCCCTTCCAAACAGGATCTCAGATTTTTAGTTCTGTGATGAGGGCAGGAACAGAAGCCAGAAATCTGGAATCAAGTCATTTAATACTTGGGGTTCTTTTTTCTTCCTTTAGTGAATTTTTGCAGTCATTTAATTTCTTAAAAGCAGTATTCCTAAAAATATACATTCAGTTTAACTACTCAGTAGCATACATAAGGAAAGCATAGGATAATGCTGACATTCTTGAGAAGACTTTCCCTCATTCTAGTGCTTATGTAGAAGAGTAGTTTAACTAAGAGGCAAGAAAAAAAACAAACATCCAAGGTATTTTTTATTAAGGATTATTTTTGTTAAAGAGAAATATTAAATCATCTCTTCTGCTACAGTAATGCACTCTTTAGACAAGTGACATTTGAAAATCCCTGCTTCATATAATTTTAAATTCTGCAAAATCACTGACTAACAAATACATTTCACAGTCCTGTTACAGTGTCTTATGGTTGGTACTTTATAGACCCCCTGACTGCTATTATCTTATTTATGTGTCTATTGCATGAACTTGGCTGTTCCTTTGGGCTGAACAAGTAGATCTTCACTTCTGGGAGTATTTGATATGGTTCTATTAGGTTCACCCTTTGGAAAGAGTAATCCTAAAGGATTTACTTGGTTAGAACAAATTGTAAAATATGGCCAGAAGAGATTGTCAGATAGGAAATTCAGACACTCAAAGTACCAACAAGCTGGTGGAGGTAAAAGGGTCTAGCCTAGCTTTACCAGCCAAATCAATATTTTCTTTATATCTTATTTAACTGCAGGTCTACACAGCATATTAAAATAATGGTTTAAGAAATCCTATATTCCAAGCAGCTTTATAGAGAGGAAGAAATGAATAATTGCAATATTTTCTAAGTGAAAAAATCCTGTTTCTATGCAGATTTTGTGTGTGATCTGCTGTGACTTGTAGCTGAGGTTGCTGTTACTTCATTCCTTTTTTTACACACACAAATTCACACACACAGATTTTTAATAACTTACATTTGTTCATCATGTAGACCAATTTAAGGCAGGAGGGGGTGGGTTGAAATTCATGACACTCACACGTTCTCTGTCAGTTTTCATACCTATTTTAGTACTTTATTTGATCTTTATCAATCAGGAATCTGAAGTTGCTTCTAAGCTAGAGCTTCTGAAAAAATAATAAACCAGCCATAAAGGCAAGCAGGAAAATCTGTCATTGCTGAACAATGTTACATTCATATAACTGTCATCCATTTAGTTTATCTAGTAAAAAGACACAGGAAGAATAATCATCTAATATAGGTTAGATTACTAAATTACAGCTCCATTTATACCTGCTATACATATAGCTGAAGACGTTAAAAAAGGTCTCTTGCAGTGGAAAACACATACCATAAAAAACCCACAATATTCCTGATGCAACTGCTTAACTTCATTTGAGCCATGGCATATTTCAATTCTAATAAAAGACTGTGATTATGGCAGACAGCTGATGTAGCCACTAAAGGGCCTGAAGAGCTCTTTGCTTTACAAGGTTCAATAAAAAATGTCATGAGTCCTTGTTGAGGGTTGGGGGGGGCTGGATCTACTCTTTCCCCTGGTAAAAAAGCTGAGA
>VRYO01001681.1:14681023-14694353 GCA_009812075.1 Sialia sialis | reverse complement strand
TTGTCTTGTAGATATATCAGTAAAGAACTGTTATTCCTAAACCCATACTATTTCTGCCTGAGAGCTCCTGAATTTCCAAATTATAGTAAACTGGGAGGGAGGGGATTTTCATTCTCCATTTTAGGAAAAGCTCCTGCCTTTTTCTGGCAACACCTGTCTCCTAATCCAGGACAGTCCTGTGCAGGCATGAGTGCTACAGCACCCTTGTAGAAAAAGTTATCTTTACCCAAATATGCACACAGACACGAACACTAAAAACTTAACATTTCATTTTGTATCTGAAGACCTCATTGTGTTTTCTCTCTGCATATGATGACATCCTCACTCATGCTACCTCTGTACCATGAACCTTCTTAGCAGCTGTCTGAATACAAGGTTATGTAACTCTAATTTAACCCTCTAGAAACAGGAAGAGGAGCAAATTGCAGATTATACCTTAGATGTAATGTTTTCCTATAAAAGGCATAAACAGAACCAAACAGAAAACTGGAAACCCAAATAACAAATAATCAATATAGGCCCATCTTAATAAGGCCTCTGCCTCTACAGATGGGTTAAAATGGATCATTTTATGTAGAAGCATCTCACCCTATTCACTTATAAAATTGGTATTTATCAAGCTTTTAAATTTTTTTCTGTTTGGCATATGGGATAGTTGCAACTCATTAGCTTTATTTAGCTATCTAATGCACACATTCATCCATCTTGCTGTCCCAAACAAGCATTTCTCCTCTGTAGCTTAACAAAAGAACTGAAAATACTGAACACAACTTGATAACAGTTTAAGTAAATTTTTCAAACCCCAACAGGCAGGAATAATTTATATTATTCCTGTATTAACCTACCGCATATAATTAGTGTCATCAGCAAACCTAAGGGAAGTGAACAGCCACTCCCAACAGCAATCACAAGGTGTGACCACGAATTATGAAGCTCTTAACAAAATCACTCAATAACATCCAAAGTTATGCAGTCTCACGTCTCTCAAAAATAAATAATAATTAATAATAAATAATAATTTTTGTTACTCCCACAATCACAGGGTCCCAACCACAATTCTCAAGTCAGCTGTGTAGAATGGATGCTACACAGCAAGGCTGGAAGAACTGCATCCAGCCCAAAGGAAGACATAACCCTCACTTTGTGAACAGCTGTGCATTTCCAGGCCTTGTAACTTGTGATATTGCCTGGTAAGACCAGATCCCCAGCTGGCCAAAGCTTTAAGTTACAGAGTCTTTCCCAGACTGAACCACTCTAATCAAAATAGACCTGAAGGCTTTTAAAATAAAAATAATAAACAAGTGGTTGGTGGGCTATTAGTCAGAATAATTACCAATATAAGAAGGGAGAACTCTCCAAACCAGAGCAGCCATTTGTTTCTAAATGTAATTTTTAAAAATTCTGGTAACCTTGCCTAAGCCTCTGTGGTCCATACAAATCTGCCATGTTCTCTGTGGACTGAAGGGCTGCTCCTCACACCTTTCTGCACTTTATGTCCATTCACATAGCCTCCTACTTTCCTGACCTCTTGCATTCTACAGTCCCTCTCTCCCAGGCACCAGATCAGTTACTACCCTCCTCCCCAATGATTCAGTCAAAAAAATTTCTTAAACTAGTAAGAGAAACTGAAATAGATAAAATAGATGCCATCCATCCTACAGTGTTGAAACCTTTCAGTCTGTGCATATGAATTTGTCCAGGAATGCCTTTACATACAAATACTGGAGTCTTCCTGCTGAGCAGGGATTGTCTGCCTGAGCCAGCTGAGGACTACATATCTTGGTCACAGCCTGCTCCGTCTCTGGAGCAGGCTGTGAACTTCCCATAGTGTGAGAGAACAAGTTCAGGATGGCAAACAGGTTCTGCACAACCAAATCAGTCTCTCCCACATCCAGGTTAAGCAGTGGGAAGGTTCTGCTGTCATCAGCCCTTTGTGGCTGCTACAGATCATGAAGAATTTTCCTTTCCTGCAGTTTTTGCCATGGTCCTTCAACTCAGGACAATGTTCTTATATGGCTCAATCTGTTTCCAAAATCTTCTAAAAATAATGCTTTATTAAATCTCCAAGGCACTGTTATAAACCTAACAGAAATAGCACTTAGTCATGCTGTCTATTTTCCCCTCTGCTTTACCTCAGAAGTACAGGCTTTCACCTGTCAAAAGTCGTGTTGAATTTGCTGCTGGCACTGTGAGGGGTCTTTTATTATTATTATCATTCTGCAAAGGCTGACTGCCTGCAGGCTGCCTAAGGGCTAAAGTGTTGGGTTGCCTGGGTTACCCTTTCTTCCAAAACACAGCAAATGCAGAAGGTCATTAGGAAAGAAATGATATATATTTTTAGTAATATTAAAAGTGAACACCCAGGGCTCTAAGAAAATATTTTGCCTTGAGGTGCATGCAAGTACTAATGTTGCTGTTAAACACTTCACTCAAATTGAAGCAAATGGCCTTTCATGAATTGCAAATAGAAGAAATCCTTGCAGGAACCCTTCTCTTATGCTCTTCTTTCAAGTGCAGCAAGTGTCCATGGGGTGGACACTGATCTGTTGCTGCCCTACATCCATGGCAGTGCTGTACCACATACAATGGAAACATTTCCCTACAAATCAGAAAATTGCATGCCAAACCCCACTGCATGCACAGATATCTGTGCCCACACACTCAGTGTTGCTGGATCAATAGGGCTGTGTCCTGCTAGAAGAGAGTTTAAGAGTCAGCCACCTGTTGGGAACCCTACACCCACCAAGGGATTCCCTGTTCGTTTTGTATCCAGTTTCAGTCAATAGCCAGAAATTTCCAAATGCATTCTTCCATTTGGATGGCAGTCACAAATCCCTGATCAATACATAGGTTGGTGCACAAGTTTCAATGGACAGACACATTTCACCTTGACCTGTACACATCAAATCCATCATGCAGAGAGCAAAAAGTGAAAAAATGATGGTAGATTGGCTCTTAACTAAGCTTTTATTCTATTTAACCTGTAAATAGACAAAACTACTTGATAAAACATATACATTAAATTAATGGACACATTCCACTCTATAGCTCTGGTTATTTTCATGCCTACTGTTGGTAAGGTAATTTGATTGTGGGACAAAAGTTTGCCAGCTGTTTCTTTTTTTGTCCCTAAACCTTCAGTCTTCTCTATACTTGTGATATTAAAGTCTTTAATTATACAATTACAGATTTTTTTATTATTAACTGCTAACTCATTTTCCAGTGGGAATGATATTGTCTTGGAATAAATTAGAGCTCTGTAGCAATAAAAGTCATATCAAAAGCATTCCTTCCTATTAAGGATTATGGCTATTCCTGTCGAGAATCATGATTACAAGCAAAAAGTAATTGTAAAACTGAAAAGAAGGAATAAAAAGATAACTACAGTTAAGGCAGGCCTCAAGAACCAGATTTTTAAATTAGATACTGTTGTATAAAGTTAGGAAAGTCCGTGAAATAAATGGGAAAAATATCATTATTTCTTCATTTGATTTGTGGCCAAATTTTGATGTCCAGCTGCTGAATATTCTCATCAGAAAATTGCATTAATTCCACTTGATTTCTGACTGTTTCACAATGCAAAATACTCTGAGATGTGATCACATTTCTAGTGATTCAGAGTGGTGCCCATTGGCTTTCAGTCTTATCACCACATAGCTGGCACAAAACACCAGTAATTATGCTACTTTGACTTAAAAACTTGTAGAAAATAAATAAAATTTTAAAGTCAAATATTAGAATCACCACGTGTTGTAGTAAAGAAAAAATAAAAAAAAATTGGAATTCCACCTTCAGAGCAGGATTTGAACAGCAGCCTAGAAACTGAAATGAACATATGGAACTAGAAGGAAAAAAAACCAAGAATGACAAATGGCTGCTACTTTAAGCTATTTTGTACCTCAAGTGAGGCGAAAGAAAAAAAAATATGCACTACTTTCAAACAGTTCAGAATTCAAACACTTAAGGAAGCCTAAAGTGTTTCTTTGACTTTTGAATACTCATATTTGCATTACACGTACAACATTAATATCCTTTTTCTTGATTTTGATATTCAATAGCAGCATTCCCAGTGGAAAAGGAATGGAATCTGTCTGCAGGAATTTATTTTGCTTTGAGTACTAATTACCTGTTGCCACTTTATATGGACAGTACCAAGACAGTGCCTATACTCTGAATGTCCAGATACAAAAATACTTTTTCCTTTGTAAAATTAGTATTGTCTGTGCTCCTTAGTGCCATTTTGACATAGTGGTGGAGGGTGGTAGCTGAGCTGCCCTTGAAACTGGATGATGTTTCTTGTAAATTCATCCAAGAGTCAAAGTTTTAATAGATTAATTAAACTTGTCAAACTCCTTAAAAGCGTTTTTCCCCAAAGAAATTTATCACCTATGAAGTAATGAGCTAAAGTGCAGTAGCTAATTACCTGCAGAACATCAGAAGTACAGAGCCTTTCACTGTAGGGTTACCCTGTTGCATTAGCCTATGAATCTGAAAAATAACCCATCATAATGTAGGAGATGCATTAAGGAGATTTCTTAAAATAAGGCTCCATAATACTCCAAAAAGAGTCATAGTATAAGTTTTAGAGAAACTAAATTTCCCATAGTACAACCATACCTAATTTCATTTGATCTATGTTGGGGTTTTTTGCCCATAGGCCTCCTTCTTTGATAACCTTCAAGTTTGTCTATGTACAGAATTGAAAATTATATGTGCAAATCTCCTGCACTATGTTCCAGCTTTAGATCTCTGTGAGGAACTACAAGACATTTGATTTCTGAACATATTCATTGCTACTTCTGCTTTTTACCTCTTTCTGTAAAGAAAATTGATCAATGGAAATCAAAACACAGGCAGGCTACATGCTTGGGGTCTGTTTCAGCTATACTTTTAAAACTTTGCCCTCACACGCACAAAAAAAAAAAACCAAACCCAAAACCACCCACAAAACCAGAAAAACTCCAAAACTGAAAAACTTCCTAAAGAAACTAACAAAACAAAATCCCAACCAAGTGGTCCTATTGGCTGAGTAATCCATTTAAACCAATCACACTATTTCAGTGACTGGTGTAGTCCGCATTGTAGGGATATCTTCATGGAACACACACCTAAACTTTCATAAAGTTATTTAGTATTTTCACAAGTTTAAGGCATCAATAGATTTAAAGGTAAAAGGATATATAAAGTACATTTTATTGCTGAATTGGTTAAAGAAAAAAATATCAAGTATTATATGCCAAAATGGATTGTTTCTCTATCATTGAATGTAACATTGCACAAAGTGTATGTATTATAAGAGTAGCATTATAAGGACATCTTACACTTCTCATATTTTTTATTTGACATAAACTAGCATTTAAATGAAAATTAAATATAATGGCAATTTTATTAACTTCATATTTGGTAATTGTGTCAAAAGTGTTTTTTCTTCTCTCAGATGTATTTTAGGGATTCTCAAGTTATTCATGCAGCTAATACACATTTCATGTGGTCTAATAATAAAAAAATATTCCTGAAGCTGCTGCTTCATTTTTCATATCTTCCTACACTTCTGATTCCACTAGCACCAAGCTATTGCCAATAAAAATTTTAAATTTTCATACAAATTTCTGCTATTCATTGTAAAATGTACTTGTGGGAGATACGCATTTTAGTTAACAATATTTTACCCACTATCCTCTGCACAAAAAAATTGTTTGAATAACACATTCTCTTAGCATACTTTTCAGTGTTATTGATACATCCTTGACTGATGTTATTAGTATCTGTTGTATTTTTCCAACCTATAAGTTTGTTGATGCTTTTTTATCTTGTAATAAGTTTTTCACATTATTTAAGCTCCAAAAAATATTTTTTAATGGAAAAATCCTTTAAAACTACTTCCTTATGGGGATAGATTATGCTTGTTGTTAATGGCAAGCAAAAAAACCCAAACACGGGTTTTATTGCTAAGCAAGCTTTAAGTGCAGCAGGTTAAAGTAGCTCTAATATCAACACCGAGGAGCCACATGCTTAATTGAAAGTGTAAACTCATGCAATGTAATTTAATGCAAACATTGAATTTTACTGTAGGGTGTACACAGCAATATTTACAACTTTTCATACAAAGCCATTTAAGATGATTAGCAAAACAGATGAAAAGTTTCCTGGTCTAGTCCCTAACCAAGAAGAAAACAGTAAGTACCTAAAGCAAGCAGGAACAGCAGCATTTCACAAGAAAAGCATAATTGCTGCACACAACAACTGCAGCAACTAGAAGAATGATGTTTTCTTTTTCTTTTTTTTTTTTTAATCATCTTATCCAAACATCCCGGGAGACAGAGGAATTTTGTGCAGTCAGAAAATCAGCCCAAAGACATGCTACAACATAAATGGGAAAAAAAGAAAGCAGCAAGTATAGAACTGAAATGGTTAACATCAAATATATATAATCCTAAGGGACAATGGAAGGATGCCATTGGAGTGGTCTCACAGCTAAGCTCAGTGGCTACAACTGACTGAGGTTGTTGTGTACCCCCAGGTTTGGAATATAATAAAATCACCTATGAATAAACTGAAGCTTGAATTACAAACCCTTCCATAAACCCCACATTTCTCTACTTGGTGAGTAGAGAGCTCTTCCCTGCAAGAGCTACAAAATGTTTTATACGGCATTCAACAGAAACATGTGTCTACCGTGAGATATCTCTTCTTTCTATGTGGGTTCCTGCTCTGAGTGGGTATCAGTCTGGCTTTTCAGCAGGAGCAGATTTAAACTGCTGATCCAGAAACAATTCCATATATTTCTCAAGTATCTTCTATTAATGTCCCTCATCTATTTTACATACACACTCTGTGACCAAGAAGAATCCCACAACCCTAAACCTTCCTTTTAATTTAATTTTTCTCTTTCAACCCACAGTCACACAAAAAAATTCAGATATAATAACTTCTTCCCTTCCTTTCCCTGTAGAAATCACATCAACATACAGATTTAGAGTAGCTGCCAGACCAGGTATTTCTATCAAGATAAACTAGAATTGCACATGTTAAGGACAGTTAGGGGAGGTAAAGAAGGGGGATGGAGTAGGGAGCAAATAGTTTATAAAACAAGTGTCTAGAAAGCTGACTGATAACTGAGATCAGGCAACAGTGTCCAAAGAGGCTGAAGTAAACATGGGCTGAAATTGTGGAGCATGTTGGCAATACCATTCCTCAGGGTACGTGTGTAAGACTCAATGCACTCTGATTGTGCAGAAGACCTTGAAGACATTTGGTTTTATACAACTTCAGGTTGTTGCTGACAAATCAGAAATAACACTGGAAATAAAAAGGAAAAGAAAAACATAAAAGCAGGAAAAGCCTATTCAAAAGCCAGAATTCATCATAAACTCCCGCTACAGACAAAATGCAATCAAGTTTATATCCAAGAATTAAAATCAGAGTTCTCAGAAAGAAGTTAAGAACTTTTTCTTTTATCTACAACAGCTTATTCTTTTGCCTTTTAGGACTTCTTTTTTTTCCCTTCTTCTTGCTATTGATGCAACACAGGATCTTGTTATGCTGTTTGTATGAGAACACGTTTATATGGAGCATATACCTTCACTCTGCTTTAATTAAAGGGATTCTCTAAGTGGGGTTTTTTGGTTTTTTGTGGGTTATTTTTTTTGTTCAGCCATATCTGAAAACTACATGGTCATTTCTCCATTTGTAAAATGCATTTCCAAGTCTGTCCTGCTTTTACAAGGCAAGAGCCTAGTGGGAGAGAGAAGGAGGTCATGAAATAGATGTGCTTTTCCCCACAAGTCTACAGAGACCTGATCTGGCCTCAGCATTCAGATCTCCAAGTGCACAGAGATTATCAGCATTTCCTGCAGACAATCAAATTCAAATCACCTTTTGTAATTACATTATGAAATACTGTAACCTACTTTCTTTCTTTCTCCCCTCCTGCCTCCACACAGAGTTGCACTTCCTTTATGGAGATTCTGGGAATTTTACTTATTCATAGCTATCAAATCCCTGACACTTGGCTATCCTTATGGACAGGAACTGCTCCAAGCAGAGTCATTTAGAATCAAAAAGAAAAATGTGTGCCCAGCTGTGGAAGTTCTGCCTGTAGTCACCCACTCTTGTATTTACTTTGTGTAAACATACCAGACACATCTTCATAGGGAATTTTGCAGGACACTATTTCACCATTTCCAATAAAAACTCAAAGTTAATCTACTTCTTCTCTACAACACCTGACATATCTCTTCCTCCTGAACAGCTAATGAATCTCATTAATGTGATGAAAATTACAAGGATGGCGTGTGTACACAGAGCTACTTGACATGAACAAGGGCAACAAACAGAACCCAACAGAGAATATGCAGCAGCTGGGATGTGCATAGTTTTATAACTCCCTATTTTATGAACCTTCTCCAAAAGAATGTGCAGCATTAAGCACTAATATGAGTGTATTTTGCAGCTCCAGGTGTATATTGAGCAAATACACAAAGCCAGTATGCCAAGTTATTTACCAAAAATACTAGCCCAAACACTAATTTTTATGTTAGTTTTTCAGTATGTATAGCATTCAGTTATACAAGAGTAATTTTATTTAAGCCTCTACACCTAAATTTGATCATTTAAGTCTACAAAATTCAAGATTTTTATTTCATTTTTAAAGTCCATTCTAAAAAACTCAAGAGGGACTTTTCACAAGGGTGTATATAGGGATAGGACAAGGGGGAAGGGCACTAAGCTGAAGGAGGGCAGGTTTAATTCAGCTGTTAGGAAGACATTCCATGCTATGTGGATGGTGAGGCACTGGAAGAGGCTGCCCAGAGAAGGTGTGGATTCATTTCTCAAAGTGTTCAAGCCCAGGCTGGATGGGGCTCTGGGCAACGCGGTCTAATGGAAGGTTCCCATGCCCATGGAACAGGGATTTGGGATCTAGATGAGCTTTAAGGTCTATTCCAACCCAGACAAGTCCATAATCCTATGTAAAACAGGTTAGAAGATCCTAACTTTAATTCCTGTCTCAGTGATAACTTTCCCGATGGAAACCAAGAAGTAATTGTTGAACTGCAAGCAGAAGTCACATCCATTTACTGAAACTGCCTTGCCTATCACCTGTTCTCCATGAAGTTGATGATCACATAACCATTACTTTGCAAAACACTTATAAACTAGCAAAAACCCTTCCAAGGCTACCCTTGAAAACAATAAAAGATACGAAGATTTTTCCTGTAATGGATGTGAATACATCTAGCACTTGATTCATTATGCTACCTATTAGCTGTACACTAGATCATTAATATTCTTTAATACACAACATAAAATATACAATGTATGTAATTTTGTAATTATTATATTTTATATATTATATAGTATAGCTATGTAATGTGGATTTTTCCTTCATACGCATTTATGAGGATTTTCTTGGCATATATTTGTAAATAAATGCAAGCATTTACATGCCTAAAAATTAAAAGTACTTGTCAAAACACACTAGTCAACAAAAAAAGAGAAGATTAAATAGCCCCCAAGTGGAAAGAAATCCTTTCTAAGAGCAGCAAGTGAGTGACAACTTTTCCAGGAGGTCTCTCATCAGGATTTGTTATAATTCAAACATCTGCTCTAATACACTCAGTGTTTTGTGCTATATTTAGTAAGATCTTTCATCTCAACTCTTTATTGGAAATCTCACTACAAGCCTCTTTCTTGCCAAAACATTGTCCCATGGTTCATGCATGATGCTAATTTTAGCGGAATGAATAAATCTGTTTACCTAGGCATAACAAGAAAAGTGCTGTTCGTCAACAAAAGGATTCCCCAAGGAACACCTTTATTTTTTTTCCTGGACTTCAATCATTTTTCCAAACAGTTGCAATTCTGCACCAAAAGTGCGGATTATGAAGTTCTAAGATACTTTTGACTATTTGACAGAAAGGACAGGATTGGAAATATTGCTAGCTTTACAGTAAAGGAGTCAGAAATCAAAACACCATATAAAAGATACCAAGTTTTGTAAATATTAATTACAAAACAATTTTTGTCTTTAAAACTTTTCTAAATGAAAACTAGCATGTGGAAAGACTAGCAATTCAAGTGGACTGAACCTAGAGCACAGCTGGATGATGCTCTACTGAATGTGAGAATAATATAAATCTCTCCACATGTGGCTCTGTGCCAACTCCTAAGTTACACCAAAAAGCAGTATAGGTAGGAATAGTATTCCATTTTTCAGTTTCTCATGCCTGCAGAAAAGAACTTCTACAACTATACACCAGGAAGTAATTAATCACTTTTAGTGTGTCTTTAGCTAATACATCTTCCAAACCAGTTTCTACCCAAAAGCACAAAAACCCTGCCTTGACTGCACCTATACTTACAGTGACAAACAGGGATCTTTAGTTTCTAGGCTGGAGACAAGAATTTTTCAAGTCTAGTCTCTTGCTGTATATTACATTCTGGTTTTCTATTGATTTTTATGCCAATAAGTTTAAAGGTTCAGATTCACCATTAAGTTACACGGGAGCAGCCACACTGAAGTCTTTGGGAAAAATAACACTGACAGTCAGCATCAGCCAGGGAATTTGTCAGCATACTTCAATGTGGACATCAGTGGCAGATAAATGTTAAATGTCTTTCACAGTCCCAACACCAGCAATACCAGGAGCTGAGCTGAGCTAAGCAGCTGTTTTATTCTGAGGAGTAAAAGCAGGGTAAATACTATGCTATGCTCTCTGAAGGTAAAAATACAGGTTAGTGTAAACCCTCTTCAGCTGATCTCATGACAGACTTTGACTCTAACACAAAACTTCCTTTTTTCAGGGTTGAGCCTAAAATAATTTATTGAAAAAATAGCCCATGTCAGCATGCTGTTATCAGTGCTTTAAAAGCCAGTTCACCTACCCACTTTTTAATGAAGGCAAAGTGCATTTAAACTTGGAAATCAGGCATTCAAGAACAATTTCCTAATCCATAATAATTCTTTCTTTCAGGGTGCATTTTTAGTATAATTACCTGAAAAATGGCCTCCAGACACTGTTGGAATATTCCCTTGCTATACAAAGGGACACTACAAGAATTCAGGAAAAAAACCCCAAATATTCTGATAATTTTAGCTGTCTATTTAAGAGATATATCCCATTCCCAGTGAGCATGCTCATTTCCAGACTACTGCATAAAGGGCAATGACACAGCAGCTTCTCAACTCTTCATGTGCACCAGGCTGAGACTGCACATGTGCCAAGAATAAACTCAGTTAAAACTCTGACACTTTTACATCTACTACAGCTTAGACCACACCTTTTCATAGTCAGTCTTGCTTAAATAAAAATAAAATTTTAAAACAACAACAAAACAAAAAGTAGGGATTTTTGTTGCTGTTCTTTGTGTGGTTTGGGATTTTTTTTCTTTTTTTTTTTTTTTTTTTTGCTGGTGGGAGTGGTTTTGCTTTTGTCTTTGGGCTTTTTGGATTTGGGGTTTGTCTTCTTTCCAACTGTATGTTAGATCTCTGAATGCATCTTCACACACTACCAACTAGAACAAAACACAGCTCCAAAACCAGTGAAAGAAAAATTTAGAAACAGCTATATCAGAATTAGCTGTGGCTGGTGTTCTGGCCTCACTTTGGATAAATTCTCTCTTTCTGAAAAACAGGCATGGCACTAGGATGCATCCTGTTATTTCCAGCTTTTTCTGCAATCTGAACAGACCTCCTGGTATCACTCATTTGCCAGGCTATAAACTTCTAGGTTCTTTGAACATGTTTCCTGCTAACATTTTGGAGAACTCTTCAAAGTTTGCTTCTTTTCCAAGTTTTTTTTCCATCCTTTACTATTATATTTTTTAATTAAATGAATTCTATTAATCAGAGCTACAAAGTGTTCTTTGAAGAGTTTTATGACCTCTTCAATCATCAAATTATGTTCTTCATTTAACAGCAAGGTTTCTCCCAATAGTCTCGCATTTTTATATTATTCTTACTGTTTAAGTGTTTATTAAACAATGTTTGCAGCTTACGTCCCCAAAAATCCTCTCCACAACCCGTGCCTAGGCTGCATCAGTTGTACTGTGCTTTTCTAGAAAACCTTTTTCTTTTTATAGCTTGAGGACCTAGGATGGAGAAGAGTGCCCAAGGCTGAACACATGATTTTTCCTGCATCAAATCATTCATAACCTCAAACCCAAGAAGAACTTTATGCAAATCTCTGTGGCACAAAAAGCAATTCCTCTGAGCACTTTGCAACAGACCTTTTCCCTGGGGTCTGTTTCAGAAGGCAAATCAAAACTTTTCTCCATGTCTCTAAAAGTCACCTTGAGCAGGGCTCAAGCTGGGTAACAGCATTCCACCCCACCATTTCCTGCTGCTCCTCCACTCGTCTTCAGCCCGTGCTACCACCTGCCTCTGCCAATACTCCACTGAGATTTTGACTCATGCCATTTTTGTTTCCTTTTCCTCAACATGGGTCTTGATTTTTAAGCTACTTACTTAATTTTGTAAGGCTCTTCCAGATACATTTGATCTGGAAAACAGTGGTATTAAGGGGTTTGATATTCTTGGTTTACTTAGGGTTGGGTTTTTGTGGCTTTTTGTTTACTTTGAGTTATTTTTTTTGGGAGGGTTTTTTGGTGGGATTTTGTTGTTAGTATTAGTGTTTGGTTTTTGAGTAGGTTAAGACACAAAACAGAATAAGGTTTCACCTGAGACCCCAAGTCCACAAAAGCACACCAGCTGCCTGCCATCATATGGATCCACCTAAACCAAGAGAGGCTGTTCCCATTGCTTCCTGATGCACAGGTATTGGAATCAAAAGAATCCAAGCTTCATTTCTGTGACACAGAAGATTTATTTTGCATTTGATTTTCAAGCAAGGGTCACATTAGGGGACAGAAAACATAGTACAGTATCTTCACCTGGCTCCATTTAAAATTTTGAATCTACAGAGAATTAAGAATGAAATTTACATGTGAAGAGATTTTTCTTAAAAAAAAAAAAAGGGGTTGTGAATTCCTGAAGACAGAAAACCCACTGAATGTAGGGTGTTTAAAAGCATTATTCATTTTATAAGACTACATTTGGAAGTAAAATTCAAAATGTAGCTAATGCACTAAACAGAATATGTCAAAATCAAGTTAAAACTTTTAAAAACTTCAGATATGTTCATTTTATTTACTTGAACCATTTCCAAATGTTTAGCAAGCTTCGTGAAGTTTCACTATCCTCAAATTTAAAACCGAGTTCACCCTAGAAATCCTTACAAATCCTTCCAACTTTAAAAAAACTACTATCTTTCATGAGGAGCTTTTCATCAGGGAGGAATCTTGCACCAAGCCACTCTGGGATGAGTCAGAA